>WAAB01001014.1:1552-24204 GCA_013389865.1 Piaya cayana | reverse complement strand
GGAGACCTCATTGCTCTCTACAACTACCTGAAGGGAGGTTGTGGAGAGGAGGGAGATGGCCTCTTCTCCCCAGTGACAGGGGACAGGATGAGGGGAATGGCCTCAAGCTCCACCAGGGGAGATTTAGGCTAGACATTAGGAGGAAGTTTTTCACAGAAAGGGTCATTAGGCATTGGAATATGCTGGCCAGGGAGGTGGTTGATTCGCCTTCCCTGGGGGTGTTTAAGGCACGAGTAGACAAGGTCCTGAGGGACATGGTTTAGTGTTTGATGGGAATGGTTGGACTTGATGATCCAATGGGTCTCTTCCAACCCAGTGATTCTGTGATTCTGTGAAATTAAATGAGAGTGAGGACTGTGGCAGGTCTGGAGAAAACCACCGTGCTGGCTGTTCAGTTAGAGGATAGCTCAGTATCTGCTACATGCAGGCAGCATAGGCAAAGCACATGGGCCATCTAAAAGACTCTTTGGTGGTGTTTTGCTGTTAATACTCGGCAAAGCTTCCCTTCCTTCACCCCCTGCCTCCCTTGCTGAGTCACTGGGCTGGAAATATCAGCTGTGAAGAATCTGGACAGCAGGGAGGGATTTAAACACTCCAGAGGACATGGAGCTGTTGGAATGAGTGCAGAGGAGGCCATGGAGATGATCCAAGGGTTGGAGCACCTCCCATACAAGGACAGGCTGAGAGAGTTGGGGTTGTTCAGCCTGGAGAAAAGAAGGCAGCAGGGAGACCTTAGAGCAGCTGCCAGTCCTCAAAGGGGCTCCAGGAAAGCTGGGGAGGGGCTTTGGATCAGGGAGTGCAGGATAGGATGAGGAAGAGCAGTTCTAGGCTGTAAGAAGGGAGATTAAGATAAGATGTTTAGATGCTAAGATGAATGAAGAAGTATTTTCATCACGATGAGGGTGGGGAGGCCTTGGCCCAGGATGCCCAGGGAAATTGTGGCTGCCCCATCCCTAGGGGTGTTCAAGGCCAGCTTGGATGAGGCCTTGGGCAGCCTGATCCAGTGGGAGGTGTCCCTGCCCATGGCAGGGGTGGAACTAGATGGGCTTTAAGGTCCCTTCCAACCCAAACCATTTCATGATTCTATGATCCTATAGCCTTGGGTTTGTGTTTTCTAATACGTGGAGAAGTGGGCAAAAATCAGTTTCCTAAACCCTCTACTCTTCAGCCTAATTAAGTCATGCAGTGCTATTGATATGCCGGGAGGCTTAGCTGAGCCCTCAGGGAATTCCAAATCATGTTATTTTTCACTCCATTACTTAAAAGTCAGTTGTGATGGAACATCACACCCACCAGGCTGGGATATTGTGAAGCAGTCATAGCAGGAGAGATGCTCCCTTGACACAGAGAAGGGGACACCTCAGCAAACACCTCCAGAGGCAGCACTGGCCTCTGGGAGTGTGTCAGCAAGAGAGGATGAGGAGGGCAGGGGGGCCTCGGGTCCATAGAAGGGTTTGGTACCACCCGCTTCTGAAAACCAGTGGCACGGGTAGAGAAACACCTTCCAATGCGTTTAGTTTCCATTATTTTCAATGTGTTCATCTGTGAGAATACAAAATTAATATAGCACAGACATTTGCAGACCTCTAAATTAATGAGAATAACTGAGTTCTTGTGGCCTGTGTAGCTCAGGGCACAGAATTTAACTTGTGAGACAGCATCATGCTGGGGAAGTGACATAAACCCAGTCCCCCACTAAGGACCGGGGGGCATGCGTCCCACCCTCCAGGCAGGAGGGCAAGGGTGGCCCCGGCCTCCACAGCCCTTTGGGCCAGCTGTTTCAGCAGATCCAGGTCTGAACCTGCCAGCATCCATGAGCCCAATTCAAGTTTTCAGATTAAACCACCATTTCTTCAGCCTCAACCAAGGCTCACATTTTTGCAGCATCCTTTCAGCGTTCTGGAAGGGAAAACTGCCATCGCAGAGGATGTTGCTTACAGGGCTTCCCCCCCCCCAGCTTTTGTTTATGAGAACCAGACAGCAAAGAGAAAGGGGAGTTTTGCAAAGCTCTGGCTTTCCCAGAAGTGGAAACCTCCTGCTTAGCAGTCTGTAAGCGCCCTCTGGTGCCTCTCTGCCCTGCAGGTTATCCAGCAAACATCTGTGATTGCTGTTTGCTGGGGTGTTTTGGATGGTGGAAAGGGGGTTGGCTGCTACCTTGCACCAGGAGGGCATCACCTTCCAGGACAAAGACCCTCCTCTGTAGGCTGGACACAGCGCTCTTGAGACCTTCTTCAGATTGTCCCAAGGCTTTGCATGGTTAATTGGATTGGGCTGGTGGAATTGCCTGGTACAGAGTCGATGCCTGGATTGGGGTAGGGAAAGGCATAGACAGCTCTTTGGAGGCCAGCAGAAGAAAAGGTGGCAGCAGGAAGGTGGGGAAGAAAGGGGAGGAGGGCAGATAACATGAAGAGAGAAATTTGAGGGTAATTAAGAGATGGGGCGCTATGTATGAAACATGGGTCAACAGGGCAGAAAACAACAGAAAAAAAATGCTATCAAGATGACTACAGCAGTGAAAAAGTGTATGTGGGGGGGGAAGCAGGAAAAAAGATGAGAAGAGCTGTTCAGGTTTTGCAAACTGAGCTTAATGACAAGACAAGAAACATGGAGAGAAGCTTGTAACCAGGTGGAGACACGAAGAATGATTAATGAGACGATAAGCCATCAGGGCAATAAATTATGTCAGCTGGGTGCAGAGAACCAAACAAAGAGCATGTAGCTCATCAGGAATTGGAGAGATCATTACCTCAGCCAAGCAAATGGGCTGTCAGTCAGGTTTGCTGGAGGTAGGGGCTGAGAACAGGGTTCCTGCTCCCAAAGTGGGAGCATCTGAGAAACGAGGGAAAGAAACTGGGAGATTGATCCCTTGGGATACTCTGATATACAAGGCGCAGCTGCAGCTATTTTTGAAGAGTTAGGGAATCCCAGTTGTTCATAATTACCTTCATTTCTGCTTGGGGGATACATGCCAGCATAGCAAATTGTTGTTGGTTGACAGATTCTTTGTAGTCCTGACTAGAGGTGCTTTGCCTGCCACGTATCTGCTGTAGCTGGGGGTGACGAGGCAGGACAGCGATGAAGGATGCACCTAATTCCTCCCAGGCCCGCGAAGTTGGGGCGTGATGGGGTGTGATGCAGCGATATGAAAGGCAGTGAGAAAACTCTTGAACAAGGTAAAACAGGAGGGAGATGAAGGAAAGCACGTGTTGCTTAATGGAAGGGATTGAAAGAGCTGAAGAGTCCAATGCTGTTGCTTTATCCTTGCAAAACTGTTGGGGCAATTAAAATGGAAACTACTAGGACAACCTAAACATGTAACTCCTACAGATCTGCAACTCCAGAGGATGATTGATAAATTCATACAACTGCTTATTAGGAAAAAAAACCACAAACATTTTACATGAAATAAAAGATCTTTCTTGGGTTGTTAACCCAGAAAAGAGAAAGATTCAGATCGTTTAGCTTTAGTAACACTATTGATATTTCAAAGTTGTGTCCTAACAAAAGATCTTGTGGAAAACCTTGCCTGGCTTGAGAAGGGGTTACAAGAGGAGACCCTGTGTTTCTTCCAGGGAATTCTAAAAACCAGAACTGTTTTGTAGGGCTGCTAAAGGGCTTACTTAGCACGGGGAAGGGGAAAGTTGCAGTAGCTGCTTGCTGTCTGCTGCAGCACATGTTTCTTGGCCACTTCTTGCTACCACAGCTCTTCTTTATGCATCTGACAAGGCTTCCAACTTCTTGGCTGGTGTTTTTTCACATCAAATGTTCTGTGTGCATTGCAAACAGCCAGGCTGAATACAGGACAGTCAGGGTGATGGTGCCAGTAATGCCTCAAGGAAACGAAGTCTGCATAAACCAAAGCAGGACACTCACTTACATAACTGGCATTGAATCTCACCATCAAATCCACAGCAAAACATCGCTTTGCTTTTCTATCATTCTTTACTCAGTGGGGAAGCTTCAATGCAAATATCTCTCAGAGGAGAGAAGAGACTTGAAACAATAACCTACCAGAAAATTCTACTCAAGGTTTTAAAGCACACTTTTTGTTGGTCAGGGGTGAATAGTAACAAAAATCAAGCTGGGTTTAGCACATAACACTTGGAGAGGAAAGAAAAACAACCTTTAAAAGATGGAAGGGTGCATGCTGTAAAATCTTCAGGATTGAAATAAGAGATGAAATATAAGAGTTCAGCTCTGGAGTCCTCAGCACAGGAAGGACATGGAGCTGTTGGAGTGAGTGCAGAGGAGGCCATAGAGATGATAGGAAGGCTGGAGCACCTCCTGTATAAGGACAGGCTGAGAGAGTTGGGGTTGTTCAGCCTGGAGAAGAGAAGGCTGAGCAGCTTCCAGTACTGGAAGGGACTGCAGGAAAGCTGCGGAGGGGCTCTTGATCAGGGAGTGCAGGGATGGGACAAAGGGGAATGGGTTTTAAGCTGAAAGAGGGGAGATTTGGATGAGACCCATCCCTGGAGGTGTTCAAGGCTAGGCTGGATGAGGCTTTGAGCAACCTAATCCAGCGGGAGGTGTCCCTCCCCCTAGCAGGGGGAGGAACTGGATGGGCTTTGAGGTCCCTTCCAACCCAAACCATTCCATGATTCTATGAATTTGCAAAGGTGTCAAGGCCAGATGTCACAGCTCCTGCTTCCACAGATGTCTCACAAACTCTTAAAGCAGAGTCACATTTGAATACTCCAGGCACAGCACCAAGACACTACAGATTTAGAAATGTTAGTGCACCACTGTTTGGAAAGGATTCACTTCCAAAGGAAGTCTCTTCCTATCTTTATTCAGTGCCTGGAATACCAGAGGCTCTGGTCAGTGCGCTGTTGACTTGACACATAGAAATACTTCAGTGGAGTGTAAAGGAACAGCACAGCCAGCTCTGAACTCACTTACCATCCCCTTGCTTACACTGTAATACGTTTGGGACAAGCAGGGCAGAGGTATTATTTATTATTCTCTTTATTTTTTTTCCTCGGAAATAAAGAACCACCACAACCTACAGAGGCTGGAAAGAGGCCCGTATAATCATTTCTCAGTGGGTTTCTTGGCTGAAATCAAAGCCTCCAGACACGGTTTCTCCAACTCGGCTTCTGAAGACTGGGTAAGCAGTTTTCAGTATACAGAAAAGAAGGCTTAAGTTATGCTCCTTTCTGTGCCTAGAAATAATAAAATGAAGATGAAAAGCCAAGCATCAGTCACGCAGTAAACTGCAAAATGGCATTTTTCTCCTAGAGACTGAAGCAAAAGCAAAAGAATTTGCATCTGGGGTTAAGTGTGTGTCACTTAAATACAAATTCTGCAGCATACAGCATTTCTTACAGCCTTCTTCATACACAACCAGCTCTTTCCCAGCTAGGGGTGAAGTATTCAACAGTTTATACCAAGGACAATTTACCTGGAGGTATGCAGTGCAGGGAAGTGTAAGATTTACTTTATGGAATAAACAGCAGAGTACATGAAGTATCGATGTTAAAGTCAAACACAGTGTGTCAGGAGTCAAGCACACAGGTAACCTTTGAAGGCAGCAGGGCACTGGACCAAAATAAAACTACTTTTTTCCTCCATGAGGGGAGCAAGACTGAGAAAGAGAGAATTTTTCTTTGCCTTTCTCCATGACTGAAGCCCACCAATCCACAGTCTCCCCTGGCTGCATGGAAAAGAGCAAATATTATGTTTCTGACTGTATCAGAACCTGTGCAGCCTCACAGGTGGTTTGTCCGATTACTCTAACGCATCCAAACAGTTGTCACCCATACAAGCTCAGCCCATGCAGGATCAAAGTGAAAACTAATAGAAGAAAACCTTTCTAAGCTGATAGCAGCTGCCATAGATCTGACCCCAGTGAGCCACGGCTTGCTTGTGAGGAGCTGCCTGTAAGAAATGGTGCATAACACACAGCACTGAGAACTACATGACCAATAAAAAGGTAACAGCACTATTGCAAGGGACAGTATCAAAGGTGCTTGCGTGCTCAGAGTACCTTCCCACATCAGCGAGGCTGCCATTGGCTCAGCAAAGCAGCTGGCAATGCACAGCAGCGTGTTTCCCACAGATGGACTTCCCCAGATCAGCTTGGGCCCCCAGGTGATGGTGAAACCAATAGAAATTGTTGTCCCCTTTGCCAAAGGTGCCATGAAGAGCTCGGGGTGACAGCACACCCTTCCCCTCCAAGTTTGTTGTCAAAGCTGTGAGGGCTGAGTGCATGCTCCACTTAGAAACACCCCAGGAGGACAAAGCAGTCACCAGACCACGTGCCTGCAGAACATTTGCAGGATTAACACCCAGCATCACACAGGATGCGAGGACCTTCCTGCCCTGGGCTCTCCCCACTAAGACCATTCAACCTGCTAGTGTACTTGGCCAAACTAGTTTCAAACTCTGCAACCATGGAAACATCCACTCCAGTCACAGGGATGCTGGAGCTTCAATGGCCTTTCACGTCCAGCTTGGGTTTTTTGGATTCTCTCGCATTCTTGTACCCACACAAAAAAGAGCTCTTGTGCTTCCAGTTTTGAAAGTGTGGTCCTTGGCCATGCAACATCATATGGATGGTTTTGTACTCCTGAAGCTGCTTCTGGGATGCCATCTGGAGACCCCTCTTTACTAGCCTACGCTCCTTCTAGTAGCCCCTGGCACTGCTTTAGTTAGCTTTACCCCTGCAGAAAAAAAAAGTTAAAATAAGGAAAAGCCTTTTCTCGAAAAGCAAGGGAAAGGCAGCAAGGGTTCAGAAACGTAATGTGGGAGCAGCACAAGCACTTCTGACAGGGTTAAGACAAAGACACACTGTACATAAACTACAAAGCCCTTAACTTAGCATCAGCACTCCTGGCAGAAACCCTTAAGATGTACCCTTAGACAGTATTTACAACAGGAGTAAGCACGGTGCCTGTTAGGTGCCTGGGTGGATATAAAGGAAAGACTAGCTTTGGAAGCATCTCACAAGTACCTTTATTAGTCAGGAGCCATCTGTCTCAAAAGCGTGACCCATTTCATACTTAAATGGCATTTCATTCCAGTGCAGCTGCTCAGGCCACCGCTCTCCCTGAACAGATGCTTGGAATGCAGAAGGCAGGCATTAGCACACGCCTTATTTACATATATCAGTTCCTGGATTTGTTTAGGTTTGAGGACAGTAGTTCAAGAAAAGTCTGTTTGTCTCAATCATTTGAAAAGCTTCTTTCTTTTCTTTCTCCATTGTTTATTGTCCACGTCTTCAGTATCGTCAGGAGGATCTGGTAACATGAGGCCATCAGTGATTTTATAGTAGACTATTGTGGAATCTGTCTCAACTATGGCCAAGGTAACTGACAGTGGGGTGTCGGGATTGTCTTGTGGGAGAGACGCTGTCTTCAAGATTTCTCTTATCCTAAGAGAGGAAACAATGGGTTAGAAAGGAGGCCACGACCACCTAATGGTGGCACAAAGTTAGAAGCACACCACTGCTATTTTTATTCAGACTAGTTTTATTCCGCAGATTTGTCTTCCCTAAAGAAAGTATGAAATCCTTTCCAATAAAAATCCAGAAGTTATATAATTAAGCAACAAAATCAACAAAGAATTTTATATAAGTATCCTCAGTTACACACACCTCCACTGGAAATAGTTCAAGACAAGCTTCTAAGCTTTGCTTAGGTGTACTACTGTGTGCAAGCCTCGACCACCTTTCTGCTACCCCAATCATAGCATGGCAATCTCTAATGGGCTTGTTTTCATTAGATTAAAAAAAAAATCCAATTAACACGCTGTGTTCAATTAGAGAATGAAATAATTATGACTTGTTCCATTTGTAGGGATAAGCCTTCCAGTCTGCGTGCTGCAGTCCTCTGCCAGTCTGTGGAAGACCCAAGAACTGAAGCCAGGCTTCTTTACCTCCCTGTCTAGACTAGAAGCCACAAGACTAATGCTCCTCTTCAAGGCAGTCAGCATAAATAACGTCTTCCTTAAAAATTCAGGACAAAGTTATGCAATTTTTCCTGTTCAGCTTACTTTAAGACTAACATGCCTGTTGTTTTTCCATTCAGAGCTGAGGACAACACTGATTCCTGGAGTCCTTGTGTTACAGTTCCACCTGGGGAACAAGTACTGAGGAGCAGAGTGCCTGGGGCAGAGAAGCAATACTCTACATACCAAGTGTTTCCACAAGGAGCTTTCTCCTTCACCCAAAGCTTGGGTGTAAGAGAGCTCATCTGGGATTGTCAGGACAGGTTATGCTCAAGGGAGAGTCCGTCTGCACCACAGGAAAAATACCATCCCTTGCTTCACGTGCCCGAGATCTCATTCATCAGAAAACATGCATTTCTGAAGCTGGTCAATGTAGCTGAAAACACAGCTCTTTTCTGAATGCATCAGCTTTCAAACTTCAATCGTCATCTTCCTCCCAGACTTCTTTGATCCTTTAACAAAAGCCAAATGCAAAGCAGCAGAGAATAAGCAGCAGCCTGGAAAGCCGATGCTATTAAGCCCATGACCCTCTTAAGTATCCATCTGTGCTCTGAACTGTTCATAACTCAGCTTGGCTAAGTCGATAGCGCCTTTTCTTTTGCTTTCACTACAGTCCCATATATAATGCAAGGCAAGGCAATACAATACAGTTAGTCATTTCATGCAACAGGGATACAAAGGCTGTGAAAAGCCATATTCTGGTCCTTGTGCCATCAGCACTTTTTGTAACAAGAGAACAAATAAGCAAAGAGATACCGTACTGGCCACTGACAGAAGAGAGACACCTGCAAAAGACCCGTATTTCAAGCAACAGGACATTAACCTTTCTGCTCCCTGCCACCTCAGCACTGCTTTGTCTGTATGTTTTCTTGGCTGTGGCCCCAGCCCAAGGTCCTTGCTGTGGAAACACTAATGGCACCATGGGTAGTCAGCACAGCGGAAACACCAGCCAGCCTTCCAAAGCTGTCGGTAAATCACAGATGGAAGTGCTCTGCAACAAGTAAGAAAGGCGTTCCACTTTGAACAATGCCTCCAAACCAGCAAGGCCTCCTCAGTGAAAGTTGCCTAGCGAGAGGGACCATGTGGGTATTAATATCTCTCTTTCTCCTGGGATAAAAAGCTAAATAAGAGGGCACAGCTACCAGGGAGAGATATTTTGGGGCCCAAATAATGGCAACTTGTATTAGCATGGAGAGTCCCCCATATGGAAGCAGAGTCAGACTGTGGCTTGTCCTCATCCATCAGCTAGGGCAGAAGCTCCTCACATTTTTTTCAATAACTGTTATGGTTTCTCTTCCTAGTCTATTAGAGGAGGGATGTAACAGTGATGCCTTAGGTCTAGATTTCCTGTCACTCATTATTTCATCTTATACCATCAAGCACAGATATCTGAACCTTTCTTTCCCCCTATTTAACACTTGGAATTAGAAGATGCACCATGATCCCCAAATTGACCAGGTCTTGCAAATGACACTTCTCAGCATCCCTGACTTACTTCTCAGAAGACCAAGTTTCACGCTCTCTGTACAGAGCAAAAAGACATGTCATGATCTCAGGATGATCCACCAACACTGCTGTCCACAGAGCCAGCGCATTCCACTGGGCACGAGGAATCGGCCTCTATCACCATAAAGAATTACAACTGCAAATGTACAACTCTGCTCCTCTCCTTTTTGTCAACATAGGCAGCCCCAAAAGAGCTCCCATTCATTCATACCACAAAGAGCCATAATGCGATGCAGCACATCTGTGGATTAGGGAAAGGGTCTTTTTCAAAAGAATAAGCTTTGGAATTCAGGAAGTCTGTATCAGACGCCTGTGTTTCCTCTCCTCCCCTGAAGGCATCACTGTTAGCCTCTGCATCCAGCATGTTCACAAAGATTCTCTGCAGCAGCGGATATTTCAAAGTAGTCAGAGAACATATGGGTTTGTGCTGATTTCACTGCACTTGCTACCTGCCACGAACAGAATGCTGAAATACTGCAGGAAAGGTACAGCTTTATTAATCTTTTTGATGTATCTTACACTGTCTATGGAAAGCAAAAGGAGTTCTTGGCCCTCTAAAATTCAAAATAATGCATGTTTGACCTCATAAACGAGGCAAGAAGCCTTTATTTCAAGAAACACAGTCCCCTAGGCTACCCATCTCACACAACAGCTGCATCCAATGACTAAAATGAAGTCCCAAACAAGAAGCCCATATGTTAACACCTCCCCCAACAGAGCCAGCTGACTTCATTTACTAAGTTAATGGTTACAGATAAGCTCCTTAATGACCAGTACATCTGCTACGCCACGCAAGTGATGTGAGTTATAAAATATGGCTTTTGCTTAAGTAGAGGTGGATTTAATGTTTCTGGAAGTGTCAAATATTAGAAGCCTCTGGAACAGAGGAGTTTAAGACATCCAGTATGTTGGCATCCTCCACCAACAGCCTCAATAACCTCCACTCACCAGCATCCTGACTAGCCTTTTTCTCCTGAGTCACAGCTGTGCCAGGATGCATTCTACAAACATTGGTCCCAGTGATATCAAGGGGTCCAGAACAACTCTCATTTTGGCTCCCCAGTCTTTACAGGTTGTGCTCCAACAGTGTGAACCACACAGGAGCCCTGATACCAAGCATTTGGCGTGGACTGGCTCCACCTGGTTCCTGCTTTCCACCAAGCACTCAGGTATGCCCACTCCGCTGGCTAAACATCAGGTTTTAAGCAGGACATGGAGTCTTAACATGAGCAAAGATGCAGCTGAGAAACAGTTAATACTGTTCTGCAGTGTCTGAATAAAAGCTTAGCACATTTTCAATACAGTCTCAAGTGAAGCCTGTGGTGGAAGAATGCACTATTTTACTCTGCCACCTCCTGAAGGACGCTGTACAACACAACACTTGATCGCCTTTGTAGAAGTTCATCCACAGCCTCAGACTCGTTCATCACCTCAGCCTGGCTGATCCTCAGGCACAGCCAACCCCATACACACCGCCTTCTCAGGATTTATGCCAATGACTACCTGGCAGAAAATAAAAGGCATCCAGAGCCCCAAGAGAGCTCACAGAACAATGAAGCATGTGTGCTGCTGCATGCGTGGTGGGAAGCCTGAGACCAAATACCCTTCCAACCACTCCTCTCCCTTCTCTCCCTCCTCCCCAGGAATAAAAGACATTGAATATTAAAACTGGAAACACCAAAGCTTTAGCTTTCCCTCACAGAAAGGTATGCCTCGAACAAAGACATTTTGAGAGGAAAACAACATACATAAGCCAGGGGAATACAGACACCACATTAAACACTAGAATATTTAACTCCCATAAATAGAATAAGACTAAATATGTTTTTAATAAGAATTCTCTGTTGCAATTCATACAGACCAAAGTTTTCAGAATAGCTTGAAAACTCATCTTTAAGAACTGATGGTGTCCACATGCTCGCTGCCAGCTACGATCTGGTCCCACTGTGCCCAATGCAAGAAGGATGAAGCCCTCAGTTCCACCTAGGAAGCAACTTCACATTCACCTCACATCACTGGAGATGAAAAGGATTCTCCTTCACATGTGTGAGATGAACACCATTACATAAGAATAAGAGCTGAATTTCTAAAGCCCTTTACATCAGAAAAAGGGCTTTTTAGACACTTACAGACTACAGTCAGCAGGGATTGCTTTTTTCTACCAGAGAATTAGTCATAAGAACAGGCTTCACTTACTTAACATCACACAAGGACCACTGCAGCTAAGGTAACTGCACTATGAATGTCATCCTGCACGCATCTGCCTTTACTGCCACATTCAAACTGAATGGTGACACTGAACTTACCCGCTCCTCTATTACTGTTGCAATTAATAGCTTAAAACTGGAACCAAGGAATACAGACAAATCCACCCAACGAAGGAAGGGGAATTCCCCATTTCGTCCCCTCCTAATTTTTTATTAACAAGTCTTTTGTACTAGGTAGGCCTTCAACACATCAGAAATCCATACCGTCTTGCCTAATGATCCACTCCTAACAAAATGCTTTTGCTCTGGAGAAAGAAACAGAAAATGACCAGTGAACCTCAGGCAGCTGTAGCTTGAGGTTTTAACTGACTGTTCAAAAAAACTAAAAAAGAACAGCATCATAAAGGAAAGATAACATGGGCAGAAAGCTTTGTGAGGAAAAAGAAAAGAGTATTTCAGTGACCTGTGCCATGCAAGTACCTCTGAGAAGTAGCAGACACACTGAAAGCTCACAGCAGTTTTATGGAGGGTGCATAGTGCTCCATTGAGCAGAAATGGAACTACTGCCTTCCCTACCATAAAAGCCAAAGGCTTTCAATCTGCCCTTTATACTTGGATGAATAATTCATTGCAGGCTTGGCCAGCCCCAACAGCTCCCTCCCCTCTATGCAAGGCAGGGCGGGAGTCAACACAAGCTGGTCTCTGTATGGCCGCAGAGATCATAACTGTGCAAGCCAAGTGTGTCATTGTACCAGACTTGCTCAGACAGACCCTGCAACAGGAGGACTGAGGCAAAGGGAACCTCTTGTAAAGTACAACACCGAGAATTTAGCCAGCACTATGAAAACAGGGCAGCATGGCTCACTGTCAGGAACACTGCTCCAGGGATGGCTGCAGGGCAGGCAGCAACAGGGACTCAGGGCCTTGAAATATACGGGAAGGAGCACAAGGTGCGAGGTGTAAGTGGACACCACTGTTTCTTGGGATTTGCTTCCAAACTACAGGAAGGTGGAATGCTAGAAGAAACTCATATTTTTGTAACTGAAAAAAAAAGATAACAGCAAAGAAAACACCACATGCCTCACTGGTCAGGAAAAAGAATTCAGACCCCAAGGAATATAAAGTACTTTTATTCCATGGAAGCTGAAAAAAAGGAAACAAGAAAATTATGCAGAAGGAAGGAATCAGAATCCAGCAAAGTTCTACAAGACACACCATCTTCAGGACATTCACTCATAGTACTGTCAGTACTACGTCAGCCACAAGTCAGCCACTAACTCCGTTTTCAATGTATGAGTAAATTCAAACAATGCTTATAGCAGAAAAGCTACTGACGAAGCTGTGAAGAGATCCAGCACCTAACTCTCTGGTTCTTGAAAGGATCAAGGCTTTCAAGGCTATCTAGAACGTCCAGCTGTCAACACAGTGTGCTCTCCCTGCACTTGCTGAGCCTGGTTTATGGAAGTCATTTCTGCCAGCTTTGAAGCAGGACTACCTGTAATTAACTGCTTCGTCTCTTCTGGGGCACCACAATTCTGGAATGGACTGACAATTAGGTACTTGGTGTGCACGAAGGTATCGTCTGCAGCCCTGAAGAGCAAACAGTTCCCCGCCAATGGATCCGTGAATTCCTCCTGCCAGTATGAATCGCTGCTAAATTCAAAGGTTCACAAGGTTCTCCAAACCTCAGCCAGCTCTGTGTGGTTGAGAGCGTGGTCCAACACAGACATAAGTTGCACCTTATCCTCCAGGTCTTGACTTCAGAGAAAATTCAGCAATCTTCATTTTAAGAGCACACAGGCACAGCCTGAAGCCACAGATCAGACTGTAGGGGACTGCTGTTTGCATTGCTGGTCACTTGGACCCAGACCCTGTCAGTCTGTGACTTGGTGTATTACTAAGCAGCCCTACCCTGGCAGGGCAGGATGGTCAGCTGCCATCAAGCTTTTTGCAGAAGTGGACAGTGAGCTTGGTAAGCAGAACAGCTATTGCCCCAAGCAGTTAACTGTCACGCATAAACTTGGTGTGATGAAACCTTATAATAAGCCAAAAAGCGTTGAGCAGGTTGGTTTGGTTTTGTTGGGCACTCGTATTTATCATTTACTTTGAGGCCTCGTTGGTAATTTCCACAGCAACTTTACTATACGCTTTTAAGGACACACTCGCTCTCAGCCGAGCCGGCATCTTCAACGAGACACCTGGGAAGGCAGAGCTCGGCTGAAGTGGCTTTGAGGGGAAAAGGACCCCTTGCAGCCTGTACCCAGGCCTACTGGTCATGCAAGGAAATGCTGCCCATAAATGCTGCCAATTTGCAAGCAGCTTTTGCAGTCTGCACATCTGCAGGCCCAGCAATGAGGACAGTTTCCACCCTCCAGTGGCTTATTTTCAACATTAAGTGAGCTGCACTCACTTATCATCCTACCTCTTCCTCTACCTTCAGCAGGTAACAAAAACCCCAAAGCACTGCTTTAAACAGAATGGCAAAGTAGCTAAGTACACAAGCTTCCCTGCCTGCCTATAACTTGGTAAGTTAAGTGAGAAAATATCATTTAAGACAGCAGGAGGCTTGTTAGGTAGCTGATATCAACAACAGCAACAACAAGATATTCATCACCATCAGCACAAAGAGGCAGTGGTACTGTAATGCTCTTCCCAACTCCTTTTATAAGATGCCTTTTTAACGGCCTCCCTCCACTCCATGCAACTTTGAGCTACAATTATTGTCTGTAGACCCTGGTTTCTGCCTGCTCTTCCAGCAAAGAAGCCAAGGAGTTGGTGCTGTCCTTTCTCTATGAAGACAGATCAGGCCCCTCTGATCAGTGGTGACCTGCTAAGGAAATGCCAAACATGTATCTGCATACGCTCGTTCAATAACACAAACACAAGTGTACACGATCTTCCTGCCTGACAACATTGATGGATGTTGAGCACATAGAGGCTTTAAAGGACTCGCCTGGCATGACAACCTGGTATTCAGCTCATTTTAGCACCCATATGCTCTATGCTCTGTAGCAGAACCTAGTCACAAACTGTACTTTCAATCAATGTGATGCATTCAGTCTTTGCTTCTCTAACACACATCCTTCCAGTAAAGGATTCCATCCGCACTGGTGCCAGAAGCAGAGCAAACAGTATCACCACAGTACAAACACAGTCAGAGGTTTCAAATGAAAAGCTCCAATGAAACAGCAAAAGATAGGACATACATGGAGTGCAGTATCTCACTGCCATTAAAAGCCAATTAGAACACACTGGCTGGCCTTGATCCAAAGCCAGGAATCAAAGTTTCCAATCTAGGTGGAATCCTACTACATTAAACAAGCACAACAACTCAGTATATAGCCGTAATTTCTCAAAGATACCACATCTTAATTTGCTGCCTTCTTTTCCCATCTAAAATCTAGTTTAAACCATGTGTGTCCCCTTCACACACACAGAGTGATCTGCTTCCTCCAGAGGCCAAATGATACTCAGCATTTCATCCTGCAAGACCTCTCAGCAGCTTTCCTCTGTTGTGGAGATTGCACCATATTTCTCTGTTAGCTCACAGGAGTTCCTTCCCCTCACAAATTAATTCCTCTTTAAGATACTCTCCTAGGAAAACACAAAGCAGAACTAAGACTGTTAGCAAGAGACCAATCTGTCATTTCTAAAACCCAAAACAAAGCAAAAACACATTTAAAAACAAAGCACATTCAAAACATCATTCCTGGACTGCACACACGCATCTGCTAATGGCAATTCATTAGCAACTTACTGCTGTGTCAGGCTGCTGCCGACAGAGCAAGAGGAAAGAGCAAACATGAGCAAGATCTGTAATCCAGTCTCGAGCTTACGCTCCTAGCAAGAGCAGGGACAGAAGAAACTGAAAAACACACTACCACGTGATGCAGCTGGAGCAGCTCAGCTCTCTTCATAGACATCACAGTAAGTAATGGAACACACCAGCAAGAGAATGCTACAAAAAAGCAGCACAAAAACACTCAAAATATATGCTGCGAAGGTCGTGCGTTCTAACTTTGTCTCACACATACTTTGTTATCCATTGTTATCTCCTACAGTACATGCAACTTCTAAACAATAGGAAGCGTTTATCAACAGGAGTCAGTTGCTGCGGGAAGCTGACATCAAAGTGTACCACTCCCAGAGAGGGAGAAGCACAAACTTAGATGAAGCTTAGAAAATGAAAGAAATCTCAGCTTTGCGTGTATGTTTGCACCACCCAAAGTAACTCAGCTCACAGACTGAGCTACTGCTGTCCTCTAACACTCCTTTGTTTCCTCCCCATTCCCCTCTTGAGCAAGTCATCAGCAGCCTGTTAAATACATCTGTTCTTTGTTTTACCTCACTGGTAATGTGAGCCAAACGCTGACCACATCCTCACCTCTCATGGCTTAACGATACGTGCACAGGTACCGGCACCATCACTTCCAGACTGTCCTGTTCTCGTTGACGAGCGTGTAAACATATGAGCTGCAGATCTGCTACTCCAACATGCTTCACTTCATGCCAGTTTTTCCCTAGAAAGGTTCATCATCCATGAGAAGGAACAGAATAAACGTTTTAAGCATTCAAGTATCAAATCTGGTATTTAATGGTCTTATGTTCTGTTTTCTCTCCTCACAGGAGATTTCCCATGGTGGACAACTACCCCATTCACCTGTCAAGTCGCCCTTCTGAGAAACAATCCTGTTAAAAAAAACATGGAAGCAGCCTGCTGACTTCAGAACTACACTGACCAATGGTAAGTAGGGATCTGTCTTTGTGTCAAAAAGGCTAAAAATAAGACAAAAAACAGTCTTTGCCACCTGCAGCATAAAACAGTAATCCAAATCTCAGCATTGCCAGTACCCTAAACTGTGAAGGAGCAGGTGCTCAGAGCATGATCAGTGAAGATACACAGTCCTTCTCTTCCACTTAAAGGTACAAGGCTAAAGGTTTTTTATTACAGAACTACAGGAACCTTCTTTTAAAGCCTATTAAGGCATTTCTTGCAGACAATAACAGACACGGTGCTTTCTGGCCTATAAAATCCCTGCTTTCCCTGACCTTGAGAATCACCTGTCTCCGAGAGGCACTGAAGTATTTTTATTAGGTTGGCTGCCTGCCCAGGCTGAGTCCATTTTCAATAAAGCCAACCTGGGAGAACCACCGGCAGTTAATATATCACATAACTCTGCTCCACTCTTATAAGACACCAGAAGACTCCACCACATTTGTCATAATAACTGCCATCAGACTTCCCAATTACCTTCTTTCCAACAGCAAGCCTGTCCTTCCCAGAAAACAGCATCCGACTCAGGCCAACACATGTCAGCTATTTGCTAAATGATAATCAGTTAACTTTGACATTAATTTACAAATGAGGATGCTGTTATCATCACAACCACTGAACTTCAAACTTCACCTTTCTATGTTCCTTTCCCCTCCCCTATTCCTCTTTTGCTTTCTTCCCCATGCTGAGCGTCTTTGCCCTGGGACGGTTGCACTTGTAACCGCTGGACAAAACAGGCCCTAATCTTTGTAAAGTCTCCAGGTAGGCACAGGATAGAAACCTTCTGTGCCAAAATACCACCTGTTTCTTAGGTAGCTGTCACTGCATTAAGTCTCAAAAAGAATGCACCAGCCCAGGTTGCCCAGGAAAGCTGTGGCTGCCCCATTCCTGGAGGTGTTCAAGGCCAGGCTGAATGGGGCTTGGAACCCCTGATCCAGTGGGAGGTGTCCCTGCCCATGGCAGGGGGTGGGACTGGATGGGCTTTAAAGTCCCTTCCAATGCAAACCTTCCCATGATTCTATGACTTTTGTAGGAAAGGTCCTGCTAGCAGTGCACGAGCTTCAGTAGCACTTTAAGGTGAAACAATACCTTTGTTAACCCAGTCACGTAATTGAATTACCTTCCAAGAGGTCCAAGTACACCAGAAACGCAGCATAGATTTGAGTACTGTCAGATATATCGAGAGACATCATTTCTGTGAACTGAAAGCCAAAAAGTAACATTGGTGAAGGCAGGCAGAAGTTATATTAAGACTGAAGGCAGAATCTGTACAGCTGCCTGAGCCACTGAGTCTGAAACTAGCTTCAAGGACTAACAGGCAATTAAAGAACAGGCGTTGTTTTCTGACAGCATTGTAAGAACTCTTTTTTCCACATTCCTCCTATTTTGGCCCTTAAGAAAGCAAGCCAAATAAACAAACAAGTGAGGAATTGCAGTTATTTCTGGAACAGACCTAACTTTGTGGAGAAGGGCTATGAATTTTCCCTATTTCTGCTGCAGAACAGTAACACAACAGCCAGATTAAATACCTCTGTGCTCTCAGCACACTGAAAATTAAGATTCCCTGAAGAGGACTTGGAGTACTGGTGGATGAGAAGCTCAACATGAGCCAGAAATGTGGCTCACACCCCAGAAAGCCAAACATATCCTGAGTTGTATCAAAAGCAGCATGGCCAACAGGGCAAGGGAGAAGATTCTGCCACTCTGCTCTGCTCTGGTGAGACCCCACCAGGAGCCCTGTGCTCAGTTCTGGAGTCCCAGAAGGATATAGACTGACTGAACAGTTTGGTTTGCAAGGGACCTTACAGATTGTCCAGTCCTACCCCTTGCCACAGGCAGGGACACCTCCCACTGGATCAGCCTGCCCAAGGCCCATCCAACCTGCCCTTGAACACCTCCAGGGATGGGGCAGCCACAGCTTCCCTGGGCAACCTGGGCCAGGGCCTCAGCACTCTCGGAGTGAAGAAATTCCTCCTTCTGTCTAGCTTAAATCTGCCCCTCTCCAGTTTATACCCAATGCCCCTCGTCCTATCACTACAAACCTTTATGAACAGTCCCTCCCCAGCTTTCTTGTACAGAAATAAGGAGCTGTTGAAACAAGTCCAGAGGAGGACACAGAGATGATCAGAGGGCTGGAGCACCTCCCATCTGAGGACAGGCTGAGGTAGTTGGGGTTGTTCAGCCTGGAGAAGAAAAGGCTGCAAGGAAACCTTAGAGCAGCTTCCAGTACCTGAAGGAGGTAAAAGAAAGCTGGGGTGGGACTGTTTACAAAGTCTTGGAGTGATGAGAGAGACCTTAGAGCAGCTTCCAGGACTGAACGGGGCTCCAGGAAAGCTGTGGAAGAGACTCTTGATCAGGGAGCGCAAAGATAAGACGAGGGGGGTGCGGTTTTCAGCTGAAAGGGAGGTTGTGATGAATCTTGGGGCGAAATGTTTTCCTGTGAGGGTGGGGAGGCCCTGGCCCTAGGAAGCTGTGGCTACCCCATCCCTGGAAGTGTTCCAGACCAGGTTGGATGGGGCTTGAAGCCCCTGATCCAGTGGGAGGTGTCCGTGCCCGTGGCAGGGGGTGGGACTGGGTGGGCTTTGATGACCCTTCCCACCCAACCCCCCCGTGAGGCTCAGATCGCGGTTTAGGCCCGGGTCCCTACCGTGGGGTGGGTCACCATCCAGTTGCCCCCACGCCGCCCCGGCTCCCTCTCCATGCCCTCCCCTGTGCAACCGCAACTTCGCTCCGGGCGGCGCGCGCAGGACAGCGCCTTCCCTCTCCTCCCCCACCCCCAACCACCACTACTCCCCCCCCGGAAACCGCGGCGGCGCCGATCGCGTTCCGCCCGTGCCACGTTCCGCCCCTTCATACACCCTGGCAGTCCTTTGCTCTGATCTGTGAGGTATCGTTGGACAATGTGTGTAAGAAACAGCTTTGTAAGCCAAACTGGAAAGGGCAAAGTCTTCAAAGCAAAGGATAAAGCAGCAAAAATGGTTTATTTAAAGTGTTTTGCAGGTCAGCTGAGTCAGGCACTCGAGATATATCAAATCATAGAATACTTTGGGTTGGAAGGGGCCTTAAAGACCATCTAGTTCCAACCCCTGCCATGGGCAGGGACACCTCCCACTGCATCAGGCTGCCCAAGGCCCATCCAACCTGGCCTTGAACACCTCCAGGGATGGGGCAGCCACAGCTTCCCTGGGCAACCTGAGCCAGTTCCTCACTGCTCTCATCATGAAAAGCTTCCTCCTTCTGTCCTAACTCTGCCCTCTCCAGTTTATACATATTGCCCCTCATCCTACCACTCCAAGACTTTGTAAACAATCCCTCCCCAGCTTTCTTGTAGCCCCTTCAGGCACTGGAAGGTCACTTAAAGACCTGCTTGGAGCCTTCTCTTCTCCAGGCTGAACAACCCCAACTCTCTCAGCCTGTCCTAGTATGGGAGGTGCTCCAGCACTTGGTTCTTCTCTTTAGCCTCGTCTGGGCCTGTTCCAACAGCTCCATCTCCTTCTTATGTTGAGGATTCCAGAAGTGGACACAATCCTCCAGATGAGGTCTCACAAGAGAGGAATAGAGGGGCAGAATCACCTCGTCATCTGCTGGTCACGCTTCTTTGGGTGCAGCCCAGGACACGTTTGGCCTTCTGTGAACACACACTGACGGCTCATATCAAACTTCTCACTGACCAGCACCCACAAGTCCTTCTCCGCAGAGCCACTCTCAATCACATCATCCCCTATACTGTATTGAAATCGCAGATTACCCCAACACAGGTGTAGGACCTTGCACTTGGCCTTGTTGAACCTCATGAGGTACATACAGCCCCACTTCTCCAGCCTGTCCCAGTCCCTCTGGATGACATCCCACCCTTCTGGTGTGAAACTGCACCGCTCAGCTTGGTGTCACCTGCAAACTTGCTGAGTGTGCACTCGATCTTGCTGTAAGTTATCGTTAATGAAGATATTAAACAGCACCAGTCTCAGCATGGACCCCTGAGGGCCACTATTTGTTATGGATCTCCATTCGGATATCTGAATATGACTATCCAACCAACTTCTTATCCACCAAACCATCCACCCATCAAATCCATATCTTCCCAATTTAGAGAGAAGGATGTTGTGGGGGACCATGTCAAAGGCTTTACAGAAGTCCAGATAGATCACATCTGTTGTTTTTCCTGGGAGGGAGGAGGCCACCAAAGAGAATCTAGAGATTTAGATTCAAGGTGTTGTTATTAAAAGCATCTTGGACTGCTTCACTTAGAAAAAATTTATGGTTGGACTCGATGATCTGGTGGGTCTCTTCCAACCTGGTGATTCTATGATTCTATGAAATATCCCTGACTTCCATAGACAATATAGTTTGTCTGATGCAAAGTGTCTCAAGTCTGGCTCATTAGCTCCATCTGTCTTGGAAGCTCTTTTGACTGATTACAGACACTGACTTAAATGAAGCCAGACATGTCTCTTACTGCATTTCACATAGCTTCAGGCTGGTGTCCATGCTAAGGTACCATGTTTTAAACAGATACACAGAGTGTATTGTAACATCGGGTGAGGGGCTGAGACCCTTGCTAGGATGCTGTGCATGTTCTGGATCAGGTTACAGCAAGGACAATCTGGCTGCCCTTGGAAACTGCCAGCTACACTGATTAGAGGAAACACCAGGTAGGATCTCAAAATGGTTAGATTGATGCAGAGCCTGGTGAAGAATGAGCAGTTTTTTCTTTAACCCTTCTTACTAAGTAATAATGATTAAGCCTGTAAACAAAGCATCAATGAAAATGAATCTGTGTGTATTGAGTGTGTACAGGTGTGTGGTTGGCAGCCACACAAAGTCATCTTGGAGCCAATCTTATTTAAGCGATTTTGAGGAGGATTACCAGTTTAAAAAGCACTGGTTTAGCCAGCACTCCAACTCCCCAGGCACAAAAGTTTTTAAGGAATGAACAAAAAAAAAAAATCCAGTGTCTGAAACTTCCATGGAAGAGTTGGCAACAGGGAATCCCTTGAAAAAGGCTATAGACTTGTCTATAGATTCTTGTAGGTCCATGTATGAGATATGCTTTATTAGAAGGACAGATCCTCTGTTTTCTCCTGCATGGGAAACACATCTGAGAAAGTTACCTCTGGGAGAATCTGTTGCCTGCCAAACTGAGGGAGTGTGCCACTGCCAGAGACAGTTCTCACAGCTCAACTGTTCTTGCTTGGTGTGGATATTTAGAGAAGGCTGGAACAAATTGCCTGAATTTCCTTTTGTGAGGCTTACATCTGTAAAAAGCTGTTTCTTCCTCGAAGCTAGACTTTTCTCTCCACATTGTCCTGTCACAGCACGATTGGGGCTTGGCTTAATAAAAAAACAGGATATAATTTTGGCCATTAATAAAGCTGTCAAAAATGTATATAGATTTATTTGTATATGCACATAAAGATATATGCATTTATAGGGGTAAGACAGACATGAATTGTAAGGGTAACTGTTGACCTGAACTTTCCAAACTTTCACCCCCGCTGTGTGGCTGGATGTATGAAATGAAGCTGAGTCGACTCCTTTCTGTCATGCATGAAGAAAGATCTCATGTTTCAGGCATCTGCCCCTCTCCAGGATGAGGACAGGCTTTTTCTTTTGTGAACCAACACGAGGCAGCCAGCAAAGTGAATTGTGTGAGTGGGGGGAAAGAGAAAATGAGAAAATGACTGTTTGTGGGATGCTTGCTGGAGGCACTGTGTTTACCCCTGGCAAATCGTTATGGTTTTGATGCTGTTCACAAAACAAGAAGGGTGTAGTCTGAGAAGAGTTGAAGGCATTTTTTGTTTCACTGAAGACATCAAATGCTGTGCAGGCTAAAAAGCACACTCAGCTTTCTGCTGACGTGCTGCTGGCAATGGTGCCTAACTGGATGGCACCTTTACACTTCTCTTTGCTGTTAGAACAAAGCCATGGCTTTGCAGTCTATGCCTCCCAGCTCTTACGTATCATAGAATCATAGAATCACCAGGTTGGAAGAGACCCACAGGATCATCAAGTCCAACCATTCCCATCAGTCACTAAACCATGCCCCTCAGCATCTTGTCCACCCTTCTCTTAAACCCCTCCAGGGAAGGTGACTCAACCACCTCCCTGGGCAGCCTGGGCCGGTGCCCAGTGACCCTTCCCGTGAAAAATTTTTTCCTAATGTTCAGCCTAAACCTCCCCTGGTGGAGCTTGAGGCCTCTCGTCCTGTCCCCTGTCAC
>WAAB01001013.1:135452-155807 GCA_013389865.1 Piaya cayana | reverse complement strand
ATTTGCAGCTCATTGCCCGGGTCATCCCATTCCTGCAATCTTGTGGAATGTTGGAGAGCCTGCTTGCACTCAGAGAGAGGGCAGGAAGGGATGATTTTTGTGGTATTCACAGGATTGAGCCTCAGGTTTAACCTGCAGAGGAGTCACAACACTTGACCTGAAGGTGTGTCCTTTTTTTTTCCCAAAGGTTTACCTAATGGAAGAAATTACTTCTCCCTACAAGCCAAACCCATTTGCTCACCAACTTTCTTATATCCTTTCACCACCATGACATTAGCCCAACCACTTCTACTATTACTGCTGCCATCAAAAAAGAAACACATTCTTTTTCGGTAGTTGATAACTGTTGAAAAGAAAACACAGGTTTTGCTCCCTTTCTCACCTCTATTTTTTAGCCTTGAGAAATATCTGAGTATCGTGTACAAGCTACAAGGTCAATGCAATAAAAAGGCTGCATGGCTAAATGCTCAGAAGTCTAGATTTATGAGGAATGGGTAAACAATTTTAACTCCAACCCATTGCAAGTCTGTATGAGACAGCAATAAAGTCTAATTATATAATCAAAGTTACTTTGTCTATGCCTATGTTCCCTCAGCGATACAGGAACAAATGATCTTGAATGACAATATTATAGGAAGAATGGAGTGGAATTGCTCAACAGAAGTTTATGTCACATGTGGCCAATCCAGCCATTGGCAGGGAAGAAACACAGAGTTAATATTTCCTGGTGGTTTTAGGGACTAAAGCTAATATTAAAGCTACATTCAGATACCTTTATTTAATGTTTAAAGAGGAGCTCATCCTACAAACTAGGAAAGCAAGCATAACCAAAGACAGAGAAGGCAGAGCACTGGCTCTGGACTTTTAGCTGAGGTGTTTTAAGCCTAACTCAATCCAATATATAAAACATGACATGGAAACCTCCAGCATTCAGACAGAGGAAATGCTACCAATGGATAGATTTAGAATATTCCCAAGACAAGGGATATCCCAGCACACCCTTAACATAAGGTGATAACACCTAGTGTGATACATTTGCAGACCTATACGATCATACACCAACATGGAGCACAATCTACATTTACACTGGTGTCATTAAGAAACAGGGCACCTAATGCATTAATCCGAACCCTAGAAACAGATCCCAACTCTGTTACAGCAAACAAGGGCAGACAGCAAGCCAAAAGCTACCTGTACAAAAAATTACTGATTTCCACAGAACTACACAGCTAGGGGGGAGCTCTTTCTAGGACCCCCATATACTTTCCTAGGGGGGTATAGAGCACAAAATATTCCAAAATAGAGACATTTATTTAAATATGCAAAAGGAAGGATTTCTAGACATAGACTATCCCTTACCAGCAAAGTGCGTGGTATGTATGTGTGCATTCAGGATCACACTCCTCACCAGCCACAAAGTAATGACTTATTGCTCATCTTAGAAAGCGGGAGAGCTAGATAGGATATTACAACTGATACTGACAGCAGAGAAATTCTAGGGGCCTTGGATGTAATTTGATCTCTTTGCTGTGTTTCTAGCAGTGTGTGTGTGCATATGAGAGAGAGAATGGGGAGTGGGAAAGCTGAAGAGGGTGCTGTATATGAAATTCAACAAAGAAATAGATATTTCCCATTATAAAGCCATGAAGAAATACCAGCAACATTCTATTTATCTATTCAAATACCTATCCATCTAGCCATTCTGTAACCCAATTAACCCAGTCCTTTTAGGATGAATAAATGTATTCTAATATCAGCCATTATTTTTCAGTACTCTCAGTTTATTCTCCAGGGTGGGACAGATCAATAACCACAACAGCAACCAACCCAAAAGGAAAAGGCAATCTCTTGGCACTTCTTATTTATTTCTTCAGAGGCGATTTTGTTTTTCCTGCCTCTTCCCCTGGTGACAGATTTTGCCTTTCCTATCCAGAATGGCCATGTTGTTTTATCCTGGGCTATATTTGCATGTGGGCTTCAGATTCGTCTTTGGCTCCTTGCATGGTTTGGGATGAGACCCTCTCGTCCCCAGAGAGGGGGGCAGGTGTTGCTCCAGTCGAGCGAATGGAACCAAATTACAGGACCGTCTGTCGCCTCCTCTGGGAGCCGGCAGAGGGAGGGGAGGAAAGGGAGGGGAATGGGATGCTGTACGACAGAAAAGAAAAGCAGAACATCATACTGATGCTGATAAGAGCTTGAAAACATGAGTCACCCCAGCCCACAGCCCCACCCAAAACCAGGCAGCAGCCACCTGAAAGAGAAATGTCAGGAGCAGAGACAGAAATAAATTGAGTCACTGGGCTGGAATAACTCAGGCTTAAAATGAAAGAGAGCTCGGATCCTGTCCACTTTCAGGCACACAAGCGCAGGCACAAAGTTGGGGCAGCTAATGCTGCTTTTTCCCCCCCCACTCCCTGCTGTGTGCTTTGATGTTTCCATCTCTGTCCTTCTAGAACAGGATCCTCTGCCCATCACCACTCCTCACTAGCTCCTCACAGCCCAGCTCCACAAGCCTCTCCTTCGTCCAGCCAGTCCCTCTGGCTTCCCCACAGCCAGCCTGTCCTTCGAAGTCACTGAGAGTTACAAGACTATACAGAGGTCCTGATCCTCCACCACTACTGGCTCATGTCCTCCAGTGCAGATGGTCTTTGCTCCCGCAGGGACCTGCTTAGTGCTCCAGCTCAGGTGCAAGGTGACAGGGCTAGTGTCTTGCTTCCTCTCTAATCTGTGCAGAATTTTACCCAATCAACCTGAGAGAGCCGGTGATGTTATGGAAGTTACACTTTTCTCACACCTACCCAGCTGCTCCATGCTTTCTTAGCAATTTGATACACATACACACTTGTTTCAGGTGCTTCTTCCTCCCTTCCTCCCTTCGCACGCACGCGCACACACACACACACACACTTATTTGTGTGTGTTTAATGATAACCCTTGGAATGGCAGGGCACAGAGTCACTTGGAAAGCAACAGGTGACATTTGTTCTGCTGTTCCTCACTGAAACACGAAAATGATCAGAGAAGAGAAAACAGCCCTGGGGAGAATTCAGAAGAGACCAGGAAGAAGGGACATAAAAACGTTCCATTAGAAATGTTTAAATCAAAGCAAAAGCAGCACATGGTAAAAGAGAGAAAGGCAGAAGAAGCCAGGTCACACAGGTGGAAGGGCTTCATCAGTCACGGGCTGAGCAATAACACAAGGGATTTTGTATGAGGATGGTGTGGTGTACAAGTGAACCCGAGGCACATGCAAGTAGAACAATGAGGGAAAAAACATGTAAAAAGTCAGGCAACAAACATGAGAAAAGGTACCAGCAGAAAGTATGGGAAGAAGGATTTGAGTTGCTGGGTGGAGCTGCTAGTAAGGGAGGATGGGGAGAAGGTGCTCCATTGAGCCAGAGGTAGCAGCTCACTTTGGGGGTTAGAAGAAAGTTCAGCCTAGGAATAGACATACACCAGATAGGGAATGGAAGGAATCATCAGTTAGGTATTGCAGACTACTGAGGAGAGATCACCACAACTTTAATCATGACCAGAGGGATGGACTGGCACCTGAATACGTTTTCAAGGACCAAAACACAAGGGGAAGGGAAGAATTCAACTGCATGCAGATACGACATTCAAAGATAACTTTTTGCACATTTCAGACACAATATTCCCAACATCAAGTGTCTTCTGCAGATTTAAGCAATTTCAAAGGTTAAGACAGGCTTCAACACTTCCCCAGAAATGACCCCTATAAGATAGAGCCACAAACCTGTATTGGACTTCCATTATTCCAGATAATAAACATAAATAAATAAAGACAAAGACTGACCATGAAAAACTGCAGAAGGACTGTACAAGACTGATAAAATAGCACACAAAAATTAAATTCAAATAAAATGATAAGGTGATGCACACAGGGAAGAATATTTCTAACTTCACACATAACTGTTAGATCCTGAGACAACCATAGAAGCAAGATCTTGTAGTTACGATATACTGTTACATGATAAGCTTGGTCCTTGGTAGAGTGGAAAAAGAAAATGAGATGTTAGATTTTATAGAGATGTTAGATTTTATATAGTCTTTATAGAGAGAATTGAACAGGTGGAGAACAATGCAGAGAGCATCATTATGCCATTGCTTAAAACAGAAGTAAGTCTGCATCCTGAATACCATGTGCGGCTTTGGTCCTCCAGTCTTTCAGTAAGAATACAGTAAAAGTTGAAAAGCATCCGAGAATGGTCACAAGGATAACCCAAAACACGGAGTGGCTTCCATACAATAAATGACTAAGTGAAAATAATTAAGTCAGTGGTGATTTTGCAGAAAGCTGTCATATCCCAGTTAAGAAAGGGATGGTGGAAAGGGATGAGTTGTTCCCTAATTTGATAGCACGGGACATGAAATGTAACTGGTGTCGGATTCAAAACAAAGAAAAGGAGGTGTCTCATCATGCCATCTGCATTAAAGCTGCAGAGCTCCTTCCTCGGGATATTTTGAAAGCAAAAATATTACAGAAGTTCAAGGACAGAAGCTCATGGAAGAGAAATTTGCTGAGGATTTTAAAAAATGTGGAAGTTGCTTCCAACTCAGGCTCTTTTCAAGCCATAAATGGCTGGGGGCCAGCAGACTTCTACAGCAGGAAGTATTGTATATACCTTCACATTCCCCAGACATCTGCCTTTGGCCTCTATTTGAACTGGGGTGCTGGGCTAGATGGATGTTCAGTTCAGCTCAGTCCAACTGCTCTTGCATATATTTTCATGATCTGAAGAAAATGGATCTTTGACAGATGCAAACTTCTTTCAAGTCTCTGTCTCTTTGGACTGAAATACAAAAGCTCTCGGTATGGCAAGTCTCCAGTAGGCCTATGTGACAAGGGTAATATGATCTTTCAGATCAGAAGGGAGGAGGACAGCAAGCAAAACAAATGTGGTTTTCATGGAAGCCAAAGGGTTAGAGTCTGATGTCAGATCCATAAAGGTGAATCTACTGGTCTCAATGGAGATACTTAGAATTGGCACCAGACAATCCTAAGAAGGATCCCAGGGTTTCATAGATATTCAAAGGTGTCTCAGACAGACAAGGCTGTGGGTTGACACCATATATAGTTATTCAGACAATCCCGGTATAAACAGGCCAGTCTAAATTTTGTGGACAGAGGCTATTTCCAGTATGAGCCAGGTCTTGCTGCTCAGCTAGGTGTGGAGTCTCCAAAAGAGGTTTGGGACACTCATCCCTGAATTCTTGATAAGGAAACAGAACACAAGAATGGTCCAGAAATCCAGAAGCTTTCTTTAAATGCAAAAATCACTTTCCTGTACATAGTCATATGACTGTCTCAAAGTCTACACTCTCTACTTCAGCCTGTGATAGAGAAAGCATGGCTTACAAAGAAAGTATCTTAAAAAAGCCTGCAG
This sequence comes from Piaya cayana, assembly GCA_013389865.1. Classification (NCBI taxonomy): domain Eukaryota; kingdom Metazoa; phylum Chordata; class Aves; order Cuculiformes; family Coccyzidae; genus Piaya; species Piaya cayana. The sequence goes on along the minus strand of WAAB01001013.1, from coordinate 150,399 downwards.
AGTAACCTGTCCAGAGTTCCCCACACAAAGTTAATGAATGCCAAAGGATTTCTTGATCCATAAAGAGGCTTCAGACAATGTACAAAATAAATCAACGGAAGACTTCCCTACTCCATTCATCCTGTAACAGTATCCAAGATTTGAACCTTAAATGGTTCTGTAAAGGTGAATTTACCTCACTTAACCTTTTCTTGAATTACTTTCAAAGCAGCTTTCAGTGGTGGGTTCACAGTGCATGCTTGACTCACAAACACTCATAAAACCTCCTCTGTATCATTTCAAGACATCCAGGACTCTTGCTACCAAGATTTTCTCCTCAAAAGCATCCAAAAGGTGAAGTACTACATGAAATATGATCCAGACAACAGATTTACAATCTACCAAAGTGCTTAGTGTTACAAGGAACTAAGGGCAGGGTCAAGTCCCATCAGTTACACAAGGATTCTGGCACCAGGCTGTGTTGTAACCAAAGGTTAGAACCTCCTTATAAACTTTTTAACCATGCAGATAGTGTCAGTAGTCTCTTCAATATTTCCTAAAAAATACATGTTCAGGCAAGAACCAGCATGGCATGAGCTAGGCATGACCAGCATGGCAGATCCTAGTGGGATGACTAGGATCATCATTTCACCTTCCCTGGAGGTGTTTAAGGCACGGATAGACGAGGTCCTGAGGGACATGGTTTAGTGTTTGATAGGAATGGTTGGACTCAATGATCCGATGGGTCTCTTCCAACCTGGTGATTCTATGTTTCTATGATTCTATGACTATTTCAAAGACTCAGAATCTGAAGCCCAAAGGGTATTTCATCAGCAACTCAGTAGACAGCCTGAGGACTAAATGCACAGTGAAACAGCCTAAACCACAGTCCCTCTAGTGTAGGGCTAAGTCACACTGGCAAGACAGCGCAGAGAAACCTGCATTGCTTCACAGCATAAAGAAGCCATAACAGTATTCATTGCCTTTCTACTCAGATAAACCACATTTAATTACTGTGTGTCCAAGTTGCAGTAATCTGGATGCAGACAGATCTGAAGTAAATTGAAAGGAAATGGATTTTATATGAGAATGTAGAAAGGAAAAGCACATTAAGATAAAGATGATTAGTTGGATTGTAAGAACCTTGTAAAAGATAATTGCATTCAAAACAAAAGCATCTTCAGCAGGGGAATTTTCAGCAGTCAAGTGAAAGTTATACCACTGTGACATTCAGAGAAGAGTCCACACCAGATTGACTCCTCATTGTGCATGGTGGTTTCTTGAGTTTCTCTTAGAGTTGCAGCTTCTGGCTTGGCTGACATCAGCAAAGCCATTTCTCTGAATCTTGCAGCCAGTCTGGTATTTCTTCGTGCCTCACATCCTCCTGGGAGACAACATATGCTTTCCCTTCCCACCCTTGATGTGTTTAGATTGCAAATGCTCTGTCAGCAGTATAAGGACCTGACCTACCCAGTGGGAGGATTCGCAGCCTGCCCAGTCCCACCCTGTCTCTGAAGTCACCCAATCCCACCTTGCTCCATTCCATCATGAAAGGTATATAAACCTTTGGCTAACACAGTCGCTTACTTGGTCCCACAAAATGACTAACTCTGAGATGTGCCTCTGGAAAAACAAGAACTGGCTCTTTCTGTCTGAGATTAGTTGCATGGGGGTTTGATCACTGTTTCAAGCAGTGATATCTGAATCAGAGAAAGAGAGCTAAGCAGGACTACAACCCATCTGTAGTCAGCCAACTTGTTAAGGCGTTATTAAATCCATCAACAAAACTAGAAGCCAGCTTTCAAGTGGTTCAACATCCCAAGCTGGTTTTATCCAGAACTGTGGGTTAGCCTCTACTTTATTGCTGGACATTGTGTTAGGAGAGCAGAAATTTTCACTAATTACTGAATGAGAGTATAAGGTTGCACCCTTCAGCAAGCCCTCAGAAGCAAGGTCAACATCATCCATCCACTCCTGCAGTAGATGGTACAGTATGGTGTGAGTTTCCATACAAGTTGCACCACCACTGTTCTTGCCTGTTTCTCCTAAAAGCCAGTTACTCATGTGGTTCATCATATAATAGGATCCCTGTTTGACATCCCTGCAGAACACAACTTTGAAATAACATTGATAGAAAAGTAGAGATATCCATTTAGTCTTGGAATTAGCTGGTCCAGCAATGCCAAGTCTATTGTGCCTCAAGGCCTTTTTGGAGAAAGCAGCAGCGCGGCTGTAGAGCAGATATAAGTCCACTGGTTGTGGTCATGATTTTTCCCACTATCTTATTGTGATTCTGCTGTCCTTGTCTGATGCCCTTCCAAAAAAGATGGTTGCCTCACTCCAGCCTCTTTTCTGCTGGTGCTGTGAGACAGTGCTCCTTATTTCTTTGCTGTATGCATCTATCTGACAGGTCTATTTGACAAGTTTTCCTTAATGGCAGAGAAAATCCCACCATTTGCAACTTTGCCTCCTAAAGTAAGGATGCATAATAGTGACTCCTGTGTCCCTGAATCACATATTACCTGTCTTATCTTGGCTTTTTCTATGTTAGCATCTGCAGGGACTCTGATTCCCAGCATTTTTATCATGATTTTTCTTGGTTTTCAGTTTCGCATTGACCATGTGACAGCCCACACTGTTGTGGTACCACTTTGATCTGTAACAGTGATGAATATCTACACAAAACTGGCACTGTGTACTTCTTCAGTAAGTTCTTTAATAGCAAATCCAACAGATTGAGGAGTACAGGTGTTTTGCTATCAGGTATATTTCATCCAAGAAAAATTGCTTTCACACACGTGGAATCCTCTTGATTTCTGACTACTGTTTTTTGAACTGGTCTTTTATAGCTTTTCAGAGTTTGCAATCTTTACAGGATGAGTTTGCTTCAAAATCTTTTTTACTTCAGCCTCCACAGATCTTAGATAAAGTTGGTGGCCAGTGTCTCTGATTAGTCATTTTGGGCATCTCATGATGATATTTGCCTTACTTCCTGCTGGAATAAGAGGAAAGTGACTGGCACTTTCAGTGCGCTGTAAACTTGCTGCCATCCTCCTGTTACCAGACCCCTTTATCCGCTGTGGATATACTTGTGCTGGAGCCTGGTTGAAGTCCAGGCCTGACATAAACAGCATCTTCATCAATGTCTATAAATTTGATTAGTCTAAGTCATACCCTTTGTGTTCAATACAGACAAGCCTTTCAACACTTGCTCTGTTTTCTTTCCTTGTGGTTTCACACAGATACATATTTCTGTTCATTTTTACTTGTGGTAATTTTACCATTTCACTCACAGTAACTGTACTATTTCTGTTACTTGTCTCTAGATATCTGACAAGTTTCATCATCTTCCTTGAAGCCAGTGGCCTTCTGATGCCAACATGAAACACCTTTGGCTCTTCTCTCTGATTTTTTTTCAGTTCCTGAATACTTTTGATGTATCCCTTTGAACATACTTTTCTTGCCTTCCTGGCTGTGTTAACTTCTCTTTCAGGCACATAATTTCCATTGTACGAAATATACAGCCTTGATTTTTTGCCTGGGAACTCCGGCTTTTTTTCAAAGTTGGTCCAAGCCACAGTCATGTTACTCATCTGTTCTTCCCCATATCCAAATATCACCCTTGCAGACCTAGTATTTTTATACCACCAACCTTGCTACTATATTCCTAGGAGAGGGGTTAGATGTGAAACAGAAACTGAATGACAGTCAAAGGAGGGGATGTTTCCCAGAAACACAGTTGAACACATGCCAATGAGCACTCTGTTTTTCTTAAGCCTTGTGCTGGAAGCCAGCTGATACATCACGTTCAGGTAATACATCTAGGATCACAAAAACTGTTTCTGTTGGCCCGCAGTGAAAAATATTCCCTTTCGTTTATTTGTTTCACATCAGGAACTAAAGGAAGAATTTTATCTGTTTCACCTATGACAGAAAATACATCTGCTTCATTGACTTCTTTCCTTGCTCAGTGACTCCTGTAGCTGTAAGTCAATTTGACTACATTTTTTTGCCATTGGTGAAACTCAAAAAAATCTGTCCCTCTTGTCTCTCTCAGTTGTATTCCCACACTCTATGCTCTCTATAGTGGTACCCAGCACCAAAGTAGCCCCACATGGTTTAGTGAATTGCAAGGAAAAGGCAACTCAGGATAGCACACTGCTTTGCTCTCTTGGGATGGGTCATGCGCAGTGGTCATGCATGTGAAAAATGGACAGACTTTCTGGCTGTTAAACTCTGACAAAACACTACTGGGCAAGTGCAAATGAGAATTACTCTGATTTTCTTTGGAGGCTCACAATCCGGCCAAAAATGGGGCAGTTTTTCAGGACATGACAGAAGTCATATCCCCTGCAGTGGAGGCCCTCTCAAGATAAACTACAGACACATCTGCTTCTTTTTCTCTAGCCTTGTTCTGAGAAATTGCTTTTGAACTGCTTCAGATTAAACTCAGCTCCCCTAATCCAAACCACCAGAGACATCCACCATGGTGGATCTCAGCCTCAAGGGTTATGTTTGTCTAGATGGTATGACATTGGGAACAGATTCTTACAATCTAGCCTCATAGAAAGGATTGTCAAAACCTGTATTTTCTTATTTTCTACAAATAGCTGTTGCAGAAAGCAAATAGAGGACCTGAAAGCAAGTATTTATTAATCCATACCTATCTGCAATGGTAGAGGCCCTAATTCTGCCACATTAATTTTTCTGCATCTTCAGTAAACCAGCTACTATCACGATCCCTTCTCTTTTCAACCTCTGTGTACACCCACCTGCACATTAATCCCGGGACATCACCTCTTGTGGTTGCCTGATGGATGAATTCAGCAGAGGCACATCCTGCTAATATATCAGTAGCGTGCTGTTAGCCCAGGCTCAGGAGTCTGCTTTCAAATGATAGACAAGATAGTGGCTGTAGCATGCATTCTGCGTGTGAGATGGATCCCCTGTGAGAAGAGGAGTAGAGAGGAGAAGGGATGTGCTGGTCATGCAAATTTTCTACATTAGATTAGCCCCTGGCATCAATGCACAAAACCAGGTTGCTCCCAATTGCTAGGAAAGGGACACAAAGGAGTAGTGCTGGCCAGTCCTACGATCCCCACACTTTGTTTAATCCCACCTTAAAGAGCAATAACTGATGACCACTGGAACTTAGTAGCTCCTGTCTGAAAGGAGAATTCACCTTCCTCGCTTGGAGTGGGAAATGCCATCCAAAGCAGGATTTCATCCATAAGGAAACAGCTCCACCTGTGTGATTGAAACAAGATGTGAGACACTGAAAGATTTCTAAAACTTACATGAGCATAACCATTACATGTACTTATAGTTCCTTAAATGTGTTTATTTGTATTTCTATTGGCAAGAACAGTTCAGCTTCAGCTTGTGCACTCTTTCTGATCTGCTTCTGTTTCTGTGACTCCCTCTCTTTGAGTCAGTGGGAGTCAGGCACCCTGCAGTTAGGCACCCGCACGTATGTCAATAAAGTAGCAGGACTGGTAGAAAATGATGGACACGTTCAGTGGGATCTGTTGTGTGTCACTTCTGAAAATGAGGCACAGCCACTAACACAGCACTAGAAATCTCACTTAAAATTACTGTTGCTGAGCATTTTGACCAGGACCAGATCCTGTGCCTTGCAAAACTCTCTCTTCTCCTCCCCAAGACTGATTCTATTAGTTTTGTGTGCTTACTGCAACCTGAATACAGTTGATTCTCGTGGTGAATATCCCTTTAACAGTCCAACACTGATTACTGGTGCACTACCTGCTCAATGGAAAGGAATCAGTGAATCTCATTTCTTCACTCGACAAAGATTCCCCTGCCTTCCTTTCCTTCATTACATTTCTGGAAGCTCTTTTCCTCTTTCTTATTTTAGTCCTGGGTGTCCCCTGAGCTCTGTGATTGCATTTAAAACAGACAGAATGACATTATGAAGCATTAAACTAATGGCACTTGAGACCATTTTTCTCCCGTAAACCATTATGAAGCCCCAGGAATAGCTGGCAGAGGGCTGAGCACCAGCACTGCCATCCAGGGCTGCATCCCTCTCTGCCGCTCAGTACCAGCTTTGGGATTTGAGGTGCCATCTCTCGTGCTGCTCTTGCTGTAACAGTCCCCAAGAAAGCTGTTTTGATCTTCAGATGAGTTGTTTGGCACGACCATAATGACAAATACGTGAATGGGGGTTTAACCATGAATTGCAAAGTACCCATCAAATCCCCAGGGTGGAGAGGAATATATCTTCCTTCACACCCTTTTGATGTATAGTTAATTACATGAATTTGGAACTGTTACCATGTGCAAACACAGTGAAAATTGACTTTCTAAGCCATCCCTGGCCCTTCTGCATATGTCACTTGCTCTAGCCCAATACTGTCCTCTGTCTGTACACAGCAAAATACATAACCACTGCTGCTTTAGACTCTTTTTTAGTAACCTAGCTTTATAAAACATTAGAGAGATAGAATGGAATGTAACATCCTTCAGGTCTGATGCAGCTTTTTTAAAAAGAAGAAGAAAAACTTATTTTATATCCGTTGTTCTTTCTTTTGCCTGAATAAAAGCTTTATCACAGCTTGAAAGGGTTGCATGTGCTGAAATGTAGCCCAAGGATATGTGTTATTATCCATCCCCTCTTGACCAGCAGGGTCTCAGCTCTCTCTCCCTTTCAGCCTTTTGTTTGAACAGATGGGATTGGGGAAGGAAGGGAAAGAAAGGCAGTCTGTTCTCATTAACTCTCCCAGTACACAAACACAAACCTGAGCACAGGGGACCTATAGAACAGGACTGCTTCCACTCCATACACATCCACTGAGACCATATGTACCCGCACACAAAGGCAGACAGAAGACGCACATCGGGCCAGCTACTAGGCATTTACCAAGAATGATTCCTCACCAACTAATTAAAATTTTCTTTTTCTGAAGCCCTCATAGGTAATTTCCTTTTTATTCAGCTGCACAATTTAAAAAATAACCTTCAATTGATGTGGTGTTTGGGCTGTCTTAAAAGAACGATTGTAATCAAATCAGCCTAAAACCTAAGCTGAGAGCATTTCTGGGGTCTTGGTGTGAGGTGAGCTATGTGAAGAGGTTTCAGGCTGAATCTGCAAAACCGTGGAGGAAGATTATCCAGTCCAGCCTCCTGACAAGGGCCAAGGCTGCTTCTTCTGGAAAAGGTGCTCAGGAACCTCATGTCGGCCATGAGGGACTACCTGTCCTTTGAGAACATAAACTCTGCNCTCTCCACAACCCCCCTTCAGGTAGTTGTAAAGAGCAATGAGGTCTCCTCTCAGCCTCTTCTTCTCCAGGCTAAACAACCCCAGCTCTCTCAGCTGCTCCTTGTAATGCTTGTTCTGCAGCACCTTCACCAGCTTCATCGCTCTCCTCTGGACACACTCCAGAGCCTCAACATCCTTCTTGTGGTGAGGGGTCCAGAACTGAACACAGTATCTGAGGTGTGGTCTCACCAGTACAGAGGAAGAATAACCTCCCTGGACCTGGTGGCCACACCATTTCTGATACAAGGTCGTAAACCTTCAAAGCCAAGTTCTTCTGTTCCCATCTTGGCTCTTGCATATTTTTCCATATTTACTGACAGAGCTCTGGGAAGCACTGTTTAAACAAATATTTGATGCATTTTTTGAATTGTGCATGGTCATTGGTCTCAGTGATTTGTGGCAGTGAATACCTGCATGGGCAGCATGTGGGGAAACACTTCCTTCTAGCAAAGGTTGACTCCTCTCTTTAGGGAAGGACAAGGAGCTCCAGGCTCTGCAGTCTGGTGGCTGGTCACCCTGCAGCAGGTGAGTGGAAGTGACTACCTGCAGCCCATGACAAACTCAAAGCAATCTGAACTACTTTGGCATGCAAAGACAGGGAGGTGAGGCTGGTTTCCTCAGCACATTGCCACACACCACATATCCATCACTGGTCTGCGGCACGCAGAAATGGTTACTGAAGCATGGCAACTAATCAAACCACTGCACCACAGCTATGTGCTGGGTTCAGTCCATTCTCAGGGCCACAGCAGAGTGGGTCCTGCCTTAAGCCCAGCAAGCTTCATCAGATACAGAGCTTCCCCTTCCTGGGTGGTGACCCTTACTAAAACGCAAAAAAAGGGATTTGGGGCAAGTCAGGTCTCGTTGCCTCCTCCTTCTTCTCCAGTTCACCCCTGGTTCTGTTTGTGTCACTTGCCCTCACCATATCTAGTGGGGTCAGGCCTGAAGGAAAAATGCCTCAGACACCTGCAGCGGCTTAACAAGGAGCCCTCAGATCAGAAGACTGACAGGCACTTGGCAGCTCTGAAACAAGCACCAGCAAAAACGAGTCAAGTCAGGAAGCAATTCCACAAACAGGATCCTTGGTTAAAGCCCTCCCAACTGATGAATATTATGTCTTTACTTAGCTTTTCTGTAACAAGATGAGTGAAGCTCAAGAGAGGGTCTCCTCCAGCCACTACTGTGAGCTGGAGACATAGCAGGCTCTTCCCCCAAGTATATAAGGAAACATTCACATATTATGTCCAGTATCAGGTAGATCTATATTTCATTACAGCTCCAGGCATTTGACATGTAGTCTCAAAAAAAGAAAGCTGTCATTTTTTCCCTGGATGTTCCAAGCGTTGGGAACAAACACCAGAAAATGAAGTGGTTTTCCCTGCAGGGCTGTTTGCAGAAAGATCACAAGGGGGCCAAGGTGCAGAAGCTTTAGTGCTTCTGCTTGCAAGCTCTCATGTGTTCTCTGGGCATGTGGGGGCAGGTTTCTGTAGCCCCAGACCTCCTTTGAACGTTATTGCACTGACACATGAACTTCAGGTTATTGCCAGCAGATGAGTAGCTAGCCAGGCACCTTCTGCTGACCTTTTTGCATGCATAGTTGCCCAGTTTCCACAAATAAGAGCAGCAGGAGCAGAGCCCAAATGCAGCCTCCTCTGCTACCCAGCTTGCACAGAGTGAGCTAAAAGCTTACAGGCAGCTCTGTGCGCCGTGGGTCCAGGTGGCACAAGAACTGTACCATGAAGGTGAAGACCCCCATTCTAGCTCCATGGTAAGCCACCTCAGGCCCAACTGCTCTTACGAGCTAAAGCACAGTCACTTCAGCATGGTGCTAATAAACACTGATGGGCTGGAACTGGCAGCAAGCAGGCACAGCACAGCCCTCCTCAGATCACTGTCAGTGAAGGCAGTGCAAGTGGCACAGCAAAAGGAGCCAGGCCAGGCCAGATCACTTGGTACAAAACAACATCTAGAAGAATCCCCCTGCCTGATCCTGCAGTGCGCTTCCTATATGGTCCCAGCCCAGATTAGGGCAGCAGTACACCAATACCTGCAGTTAGAAACATTCTTGCTGAGGTCTACCCACACCTCACAGGCAATGAATATCATCTGTAATTGCACAGCACTTCAGACAGGGAACAGTTAGCAGAAGAGAGAAAACCACCAACCACCATGTTCAGCATCCTGTAAGAACAACAGTGCTACGTCTAGGCTGATAATCCCATTAATGCATTTGCACCTGACACCAGTGTGAGAAAATAGATCCTGTTCTTAAGCCCGAGTCAGTCAACCCAGGAACAGAAGTCCCCAAGCTTTCCAAACAAATCACTTGAAATCTGGCCTCAGCAAACACAATATGTCTCAGCAACCTTCCCTCTTCCTAGTGAGGAATGGCAATACTTTCAACCAGACCATTACAACTCATTTACAAAGTAAGAGTATTTTAGCACTTGAACAATCCAGAATATCAAAACTTAACAGTCAGAAACTGACTGAGGGTCAACTGAAGTCTAGAATTATCAACGTTCCTTGGTATTCCTCTATCTCTTTGGCAGCGGCTGTTCTACCTGTTCAGCATTTGCTTTTATCCCATAGCAGAAAAGTAGACTGGAAACTTAAGTTTTGTATCTTGCAAAAAGAAATTAATTTTAGGTCAATGAAAGTATTTTGCTTAAATAAAATGCCTAAGTGACAAGCTGCTTGAAAATGAAATAATGAAGCAAAGAATTTCAATAGCTTGGAGATGTCCTACCTTTAAAATCCCTGTGGGTGGAACAGTACTTGTGCACAATCAAAAAGAGCTCACAGTGCAGCTGCAAAGACAGTAGATGGCTTGTGAGTTGTCCTGCTTCAGTTATGTTGTGTCATAGGAAGATTGATCAAACTCCTTTTTATATTTCCAAGATGTCCCAAAGCCATAAAGGTGAACCTGATAAGTAAAAAGATATCCTACTCCTGGTGTCTATACCTTTTCCCTACTCAACTGCTGCTAGCCAAGCTTGGAAACAGGATGCTGAAAGACAGATCTTTTGGCTGAATAGAGTTGTCACAAAACCGGGTATAATGTTTTGCTCTGTCATGTATAAGAAAGTCTCTTTCAGACCATCAGCGCCTCAAAGCAGAGGTTAGCACTGTGCTACCTGAGCTTGCTGTGTCACGGGAGAGATCACCCTGTGCCAAGCAGTGTCCTGGTGCCACCAGACAATCCCTGCTGGAGCTCCATCCTTCGAAATTTGCTTGAGCCAGAAGATGTCACTTGGTGGATGAGCCCTGCTGTAACCAAGCTCTCACATAATTACAGATGCCTTGAGCAGAAAATGGACAAATGCTCAGGGTATTGCCAAGAGTGGGGGCCAAATCCCAAACGCCAGCTAGCTGTGGAAGCCCCACAAATGCCAGCATAAGCACTCCTTGGGCCTATAAGGTCTGTCAGTGCAGATATAGCTGCTTATACCCAGTTAAAAAGGACCAAGGGTTTACATGTGGAGGTCAAACAGAGTGACCTCATTGCAAATAATGCCATCCATGTGCTGGACTACATTAGGAGGAAGGTTGGTCAGTGGAAGTTATTATCCTAATCTGCTCAGGATGGGTGAGGCTGTGCCTAGATATTTTGTCCTGTTTGGAGCCCTCCAGCTCCAGAGGGATGTCAAAAAACTTGGAAGCATCAGCTGTGATAGTGAGGGGCCTGGAGTGCATAAGCTATGAGAAAAAGTTATAGGAGGTGGGCTTGTACTCTAGTGAAGTGAGACTACTAGGCAACATAACAGTAGCCTACACTTATTTCAGAGGAGCTCCAAAGATGATGGAGACAAACTATCATACAGCCCAAATCACCCACAGGCTGGGGAGACGATGTGGAGAGACTGGAGGGAGAGTTCAATGCTACAGCTCCTAAAAACAGACGGAGTTTTTGAGAGCCAGAGCTGCTGCTGGCAGAATGCAATTGCCCTCTCTCCTAAGTTTTCCTGAGATCAATAGCCAGAGGTTTCAGTTCAAGTCGGGGGTCAAGTGTTTTCATTGAGTTTCAGAAGTTGAGATAACTCCTCTGAGCAACAGGGGGTGCTCCAAAAATATCTCAGCTGTACAGGGCTGCTTTTAAAATGATCCTGGCTCTACTTTTGCATTTGTTTCCTCCAACTCCCACCATAATTCCCCTTCAAATGAATGTAGCATCATGACCGTCTTAATACATCTACAGTGTTTAAACTTGGATCACAGCTAATACAAAGGGGCTGGAGACAGCAAGTAAAGCATTATATGTTAATTAGCTATGACAATTGCTCAAGTCCAAAGTCAAACTCTGAACACTGCAGAACTGCTGATACAGATGGAGATCTGAATCTTGTATTTGGCTGATACAGGCACTCCTAAGTGGCAGTCCCCTATTGATCCATTGGCTGGCTGCTGGGCTGCAACTGTTAGCTGCTGCCATTTCCCAGTACTTCAGCTGTGCCCAGTCTGCTTCTTGCTCTGTTATCAATGAAATAGCTGAAGCTGGGATGTTCTACTTGAATGGACCTTCGGCTTTGCTGCTTGAACCAGCTTCTACTTGACAGCTCACTCTTGCTCCCAGTTAGATTATAAACCAAGGCATCCAGTGTAGTAGCTCCGACACGGACTGACACAGACTGATGCTTAGATGCCAGGATGTGAAAAAAAGGGAGACTAGGGTGGGTAAGGAAGGCCAGGTAAAGATTGGCTCCACCTCATTCTAGGGCCCAGCTCCATGTCATCAGTAGTTATAAGAACTCATCTCCCACGCAGCTGCCTTTACAACCGCATGTGCAAATCTTGTGTGTGAATGTGATTTAGGAATCTTGGAAAAAAAATTGGTCCTTTGTTCTCAGATGATGGGTACACAGGGAGAACAGCAAAGAGAACAAACAGCCCACCTTGCAATCCAAAATGAAATAACAGGGCTCAGCAGTGGCAGCACTGACGGGGGAGCAGTGTCCTCTCTGTGCTGTCTGGTCTGTTTCCCAGAAGGGATGGCAAGGCCTGTGTAATCAGGCTCAGCTGTTAATCAGGCGAAGTCTAAACTAGCATAAAGACTAAATTATCCCTTAGTCCTTCCAGCTCAGGGGAAAAGATATTGATAGGAGAGGCGAGGATGGCTGCTGGACTGCAGCTGCCAGCAGCAGCCCATGCAGACTGAGAAATATCTTTCCACCTAACCTGCCCCTTGCCTCATTGCCATTCAAATAGCTGGTGCCTGTCGCGCAAAGGGCACATGCAAATCCCAAGCCCCTGCTCAGCTGCACACCACCATAGCTTCTATGGGCACCCTGCAGCCCTCACTGGGGAAATAACACCATCTGCGCCTACAAGCTCTCACAGAAAGCTTCCTGAAGACCATGACTTTCTCCTTTCTTCAGTTTTCTGTCTACAAAAAGGGAGAGTGACATCAGGCTGTCTGAGTCGGCATGAAATGTGGGTCCAGTAGAGTAGGATAAAACTGAGTCCAGTAGGCTGAGTAGCCTCCTTTCCATCAGTGCTGAAAAAACATGCAATATCCTACTGTGGGAAAGGTAAGGGTCTGCCCTGCTGGTGGATTCAACCTTGGGAAAAGGTTTTACCATGCTTCTAAATCTCAGAAGACCTGTCCCCACCTGTTCAAAAATCATAATCCTCAAAATTGTGTGATCATCTTTAAACCATAAGATTTAAATTTTAAAAAATAGATGCTGTGTGTAGTTTTGGTTGTGAGGGAGCAAGTTTTTTTACACTCTGATTTCTGAACTTCTAAAATTCTGACATAAGTCATGACTTCAAGATGTCCTCTGCAACTGATGGGGCTGGGAGGAACCTTAGGTTTTAAAAAAGAAGAGCCAAACCCCAAATTTCACACTTGTGATTGTTCAGCATGGAGAAATGGAGTCTGAGGGGATATGGAGAGTGAGGGCTGAGGAGAGACCTTAATGCTCTCTACAACCATCTGAAAGGAGGTTGTGGCAAGGCAAATATTGGTCTCCTTTCCTGGGTAAAACATGGTCACAGAATCACAGAATCACTAGGTTGGAAAAGACCCACTGGATCATTGAGTCCAACCATTCCTATCAATCACCATGCCCCGCAGCACCTCATCCACCTGTCTTTTAAACACCTNAACCCCAGCTCTCTCAGCTGCTCCTCATAAGGCCTGTTCTCCAGCCCCTTCACCAGCTTCGTTGCTCTTCTCTGGACTCGCTCCAGAGCCTCAACATCCTTCTTGTGGTGAGGGGCCCAGAACTGAACACAGTATTTGAGGTGTGGTCTCGCCAGTGCCAAGTACAGAGGAAGAATAACCTCCCTGGACCTGCTGGTCACACCATTTCTGATACAAGCCAAGATGCCATTGGACTTCTTGGCCACCTGGGCACACTGCTGGATCATGTTCAAGAGGCAACAGCCTCAAGTCGTGCTAGTGGTCTGGGTCAGAAGGGACCTGAAAGATCATCTAGTTCATCTCAGTCACTTCGAAAGTCCTCTGACTCTCAGCCTCTCTGTTAACTACGCAAACACTCTTTTATGTGGACCACACTGGAGTCCAAATCTCTGGAAAAGTCCTGGTTAAAACACCACCAGTGAAACACAGGTCCTTCTTGAGCTGGGACCGGTGGTTTAGCCTGATGAAAGGCTGCCGGCACAGCTGGCGGAGCATCTGTCGGGCAAATCACGGCTCAGGCAGCTCCGGGTCCCAGGTAGGGATTTACCTGTCGGCCCCACCGCGCCGCCCCCAACCCCGGCCAGCAGCGCCACGGGCGGAGCTATGGCGCCACCTGGCGGCCGACAGCGGCAGCGCCTCCTCCCTTGCCTCCCGCAGGGGACGCGGGGGGTGAGGCGCCCGGGACCTCAGGCCGCTGGAAAAGAGAAAGAAAACAAATCGAGAGCATCTCTTTGTTTGGCAGCTGCTTCCTAAGAGGATGAGTATTTGTGTTGCTGCGTGGGTAGCAGCTCCCTGAGTGGATGTCCCCGGAACTCTGGAATCCTTGGATAATTTTATCTGTAGTGGATGAAACGGGCGGGGTCTCAAAAAGGTGAAATAATCCCCACAGGCTTTGTAAGGAAAAGCGGCCAGACAGACGTAGAAATTGTGTTATTTCCCGTGTTACCGAGCCACTCTGTGAGCTCAGCCCTTATTTGAGGTGATGTAGTCCACCCAGAAACGTGAAACAAGAGAGATGTCTTCTGATGTTGAGACTCTGGAGCGTGTCCAGAGGAGAGTGACGAAGATGGTGAGGGGCTGGGAGAACAGGCCTTATGAGGAGCGGCTGAGAGAGCTGGGGTTGTTTAGCCTGGAGAAGAAGAGGCTGAGAGGAGATCTCATTGCTCTTTACAACTACCTGAAGGGAGGTTGTGGAGAGGAGGGAGCTGGCCTCTTCCCCCAAGTGACAGAGGACAGGACAAGAGGGAGTAGCCTCAAGCTTTGCCAGGGGAGGTTCAGGCTTGACGTCAGGAAAAAAATTTTCACGGAAAGGGTCATTTGGCACTGTCAGAGGCTGCCCAGGGAGGTGGTTGATTCACCTTCCCTGGAGGTGTTTAAAAGATGGGTGGATGAGGTGCTGAGGGAAATGGTTTAGAGATTGATGGGAATGGTTGGACTCAATGATCCAGTGGGTCTTTTCCAACCTAGTGATTCTATGATTGTATGATTCTGTGAAAACAAGAGTTCCTCTGCAATTCCCTGTGGGGGAGTGGGGATTTTTCATC
>WAAB01001013.1:0-134634 GCA_013389865.1 Piaya cayana | reverse complement strand
CTACCTGAAGGGAGGTTGTGGAGAGGAGGGAGCTGGCCTCTTCCCCCAAGTGACAGGGGACAGGACAAGAGGGAATAGCCTCAAGCTGTGCCAGGGCAGGTTTAGGCTTGACATCAGGAAAAAAATTTTCACGGAAAGGGTCATTGGGCACTGGAACAGGCTGCCCAGGGAGGTGGTTGATTCACCTTCCCTGGAGGTGTTTAAGGGACGGGTGGATGAGGTGCTGAGGGAAATGGTTTAGAGATTGATGGGAATGGTTGGACTCAATGATCCAGTGGGTCTTTTCCAACCTAGTGATTCTATGATTGTATGATTCTGTGAAAACAAGAGTTCCTCTGCAATTCCCTGTGGGGGAGTGGGGATTTTTCATCCTGGAGGAGTGGAGGCAAGAGGGACTGTGGGGAGTGTGGGCTGAGAGGAGATCTCATCACTCTCTGCAACTGCCTGAATGGAGGTTGGAGTGAGGCAGGTGTTGGTCTCTTCTCCCATGTAACAATTGAAAGGAAGAGAGGAAATGGCCTCAAGCTGTGCTGAGGGAGGTTTAGATTGGCTGTTAGAAAAAAAATTCTTTATGGAAAGAACGGTCAAGCATTGGAAGAGGCTGCCTGGGGAAGTGGTGGAGCCTCCATCCCTGGAGGTGCTCAAAAAGGAAGTGTTACTTTGGGATATGGTTTAGTATGTATGGTGGTGTTGGGATGATGGTTGGATTTGATGTTCTTAGAGGTCTTTTCCAACCTCAAGGATTCTCTGATTCTTTAAAGTGTTATATGTGTCTGCTGACCAGCAACACTGCTTCTGTGTCCTCATGTGCGTCCCTCACTGTTTACTGTGGCAACTGTGTAAGATGGCAACTCTCTGTCTTGTGCTTATGCTTGTGCAGCATCTAGCACTGCTGATGTCCCTGACCTGGGTTCCTTGGTGCTCTGGGAATGCAAGTGAGGCATACTTGTTTGCTGTTTTCCTGTTTAAGGAAGAAAACTCTATGGGTGACTTTAGGAGCAGGTCAAAGGCAGGAAAGTCAAGGACAGCAGAATGCAGGGAACAACAGGGCCGCCTCATGTGAAGGACATCACCTACTTTGCTTGTGTCAGAGGAGACAGAAAGATCAATCAATGTCTCCGGCAGTGGCAGGCATGCCTCTGTGCAGGTGATGCAGGGGACTATATTTCACGACCTATGAGACTGGAGAACCACCAGCTTCTGACAACTGAAACAGAGTCACTATTCAGCTTCAGTTTGGGTCCTAATTTAGACTTCTGCAAGTGGGCACTGGGTCTGCAAGGACATACAGCCTTGATCAGCTACATAAAGGCACCCCAGAAGAAACTTAATTCATTAGAAATTGCCAATGTCACTGATTGCTTACAACAAACTATTGATAAGTGGACGCAAACTTCTGATCAGCCCAGCCTAACTCACCACAAATCAGCCACTGTTATACTCATTGTGCTGTATCATTTGACTAGCTCTATCTAGCTAAATCTCGAAGGACCTTCAGGAGCTGGGCTCTGATCCAGGAAAACAATGACCCGCATGCTTAACTTCTAGCACAAGGGCAGACCTAATGGGATGCAAAATTAAGCACAGGACTAAGTGTTTTCACTGAGTTTGGGACTATACAGGCTAACACTTTAGAAAAGGTCAGCATCTTGCAGCATGTCAGCATTAGCAGGGAGATGGATGGAGTGCTGTTTCCTAATTTTACTCATGCTAATAAATTCCCCACCTGTGTCCAGTAATTTACAGGCAACGAAAAGCCAACCTACTGTCACTGGGTAGCTATAGATAGCAGCTGGTCATCGTATTTGGTTCACTAGAGTTCAATAAGCAAAGTTTATCAGGGCCTGAGGACCATGGGCAGGTTTGCATGCTCCTTCACTCTCTCCCTGACTACCAGTCTCACTAGTTTTCCTTCACACTGTTCCCAGTGTACGTGAGAAGTTTAGAACCTGGTACTCAAGCAGTGGTCTCCCTGCACCCATCTGAGACACAAATTAAGTACAGAAAGGAAATTTTGGGTAAAAATAAAAACAATGCAATTAAAAATATATTTAAAAAACCTCCCTTATCTGAACTCTCTTATCTGAACAGTTCTGTCAAATTAAAACATAGTTGCAAAGTCCTTTATGTTACAGGATCTATGCTTTCTTCCACTGGAGAGTTTTAGCTGGGGATTTTTCAATTAGCACTTCAATTAATGTCACTGAGGGTCTGCCTGAGATAATTCTTAGGTAATCTTCCCCCTTTTTAGTGTGTAAAATTATTTGGGTTCACACTGTCAGCATAAATGATACTGTTCAGCCACATACTTCCACATATGTTCACAACACATGGAATTCAAGAGGGTTTAAATTAAAGTCTTATGTGGGGTCTCCAGGAGATATGAAAAATGCTAAATGAATCATCGAATCAGAACCTGTCCTGAGTCATTTATCTGCCAACATCTCTGCTTTGTGGGTCTAATTTGGACAAAAGTTAATCAGGGTGAACTGTAGAAACAACAAAAGAAGTTTTTCATCTTCACATGACTAGCCTTAAATATCTAAATGCCTGTTTGAACCCTAAAAATCTGCTACTTGGAACTGAAGTAGTGATCACCAAGTGATTACAGCCTGAGACTGGTCTTTAAAAGGACGTTGAGTTCATAAATCTGCAGACTTTAACTCAGATGAAATAGTAAAATAAGTATGCCAGAAAATGTCACTTTATGGCAAGGTAGGCATTTGTATCTTTGTCAAAACATCCCAGGTACAGTAAGAAAAGCTGCATAATCCTCCTAGGAATCTTTCCCTCTGTGCTAGATTGAAATGGAAAGAAAGGGGGGAAAAATTTAAAAAATAATAAAAATACAAAACCTGCAACATACACAGACATACGTAGAAATAAAAGGAAGGAGAAAAAGAGACAAGAAAACAGGCTTGATCAAGGAAGAATGGTTGTATTTGCTAATTTAAAGCTACTGTTGTTTTCTGTAACCAGCTGGTAAGAAACAAGCACAAACTGCTGTGCTAGACCCTTTTAGATTCTCTTTTTACATATGACATTTGCCTAACTGCACTAACTAGCAGTAACTCCAGCTCATATTACTCAGTCTCTGCCCTGTACATCCACACCTGCTAATCTGAGGGGCTTTGTGGGAGCTTAGTTGCAGCCTTCAGCATGCAGATGCTACACACAGCCCTGACGTGCAGTTCCTGAGAGGCAGAAGAGTCTGCTGTGCTGGTTCCTGACACCACACACGTGTTGGTGATGAACACCATCAATGTACAACCTCACTTCTTACCTAAAACCTGTTACAACTTATGATTTGACTTGTATCCACCAAAATGCCACCCATTTGGGGGGTTCCAGCACCCAGTAAAGGGGCCTGTTGAAAGCAATGTCGTAGTCTGCTCTCCCTGTCAGACTATGAGGAATATCTGAATGTTGGCCAGAGACTGGCATCTGGTGATCTAATCTTCTCCTTGGTACAGCTCCACTTAGAGTGTACTGTGTTGTGCAGCTGGCAGCTGAACAAATAAGTCCAAAGTCATCTTTGATGAACTTAGAAGAGAAGGGTGCAAGCCTTATCCAGCACAAGAGCCATGCCCTAGATTTTGAGATCCTCCTTATCAACAATGCCAACAAAAACACACCTGAAGAAGAAAATTCTTCACCTGCCTGGAGACAGCCTGTCTCCCATAGGGTTGTAGTGACTCACATTTTCCTACACCACTAGAGAAAGCCTCACACCTCCCCAATTTTACATTAGAAACCAGGCACTGTATCTCCTGAACACCCTATTTGCCACATCCCCTTTCCCTCCCAGACCATTCTGCTGTGCCCCTTGCCCAGCCATCTCCATGTCTCCTCTACTGGGAGGTGGGAGGCCCCTTGGCACGCAGGGATGGAAACAGGAGCAGACCCTGTGGAATGACTCCCCGCATTGTGGGGAGAGCTGACCTACACAAACTGGCATGCTGCAGTGGAGGCAAGCGTCATAAATACGAGCAAACCCAGCAGCCCTTTATGGAAGCCGTGGCCCAGGGTGCAGCGTAGGGGTGCTGCCAGGTGGTGCTTAGCCATGCTCTGGCACAACACCCTGCTGGCCCTGGGCTTGGAAAGAAACAGCTACTGCCTTTTCTCCAGGAAAGTGCTGGCTACATATTTTTGGGTGTGTTGGCCTTTTTTGTGTGTGTCCCAGGGTAGGGCTGGTGCAGGAGGCTGCTGCTGTTATCTCTTCCTTCTAGGAGGCACCTCACCAGGAACCTCAGCATCCACTTCCTATCCTCCCACCACGAAACTCAGAAGCGCTCTGTTTCAGGATAAAGTGACTCTTCAGCAGCACAGACCAGTGTGTCTTTGAGCATGGATGACATTTTCTAAGGAGATACGCAAAAACATTCAAAAAGGGATGTGAGGTGTTTCCTCCAGCCACAAAGCTGCTGACCACCCTTAACTGCTGGTAGCAGCCCATTTTCAGTAAGGCAGAGACATGCTTCTTCCCACAATCAGATGCAACAGCAGTTTTTGGCCATCCCTAGGGAGTGAGGCAAGGTCTCCTGCTTTTTGCTAGCTTCCACCAAATCATCATACAGTCTGTAATTTTAGGTCCTTCTGTGGCTCTTGAATCAGCTGGATCCACACCATTACACAAGCATTTAGCTTCTATTTTCAAAGAGAAAAGCTTTCATAGAGAAGCTTTTCCCTCTTTTTTTTGGCTGCAGGTAAAAGCTTGAGCATGGGCATACAGAAGCTGCCATGCCAACAAAAAATATCACAAGCAAGACACTTCTCAGATCTCCAGATATCTAGGCTGACTTAACTATCTGAGGGGAGGGGGTACCCGAGTCATTACTTCTGACTGCCTGGGAATGCCGTGTAACTGTACCTCAGCTACATAACAGTGGTGGGGTTGGTGCCAGTAGAGTTTGTTCGCATAGAAGGAATTGAATTAAAAATTTGCCTGATGTTAAAAAGAAAATAAAGGCATGCCCAGAGCAAGCATAAAAGACTGTGTGTAAGACATCGGTGCTACCTCAAAAGCTATTTACCCTAGAAATGCAAATGCCTAACACGTGCCAATAGACTTTTTAGAGAGATTCAAGTCTGTCCTGGACTGTACAAAGTCCTGTTAGAGAAGGAGGAGGTCAAAATGGAGCAGAAATTCAAGAGCAGAAAATCATTTCTGTCCCCTTACAAAATTAAGGAACACGCTAAGCTTGTCCAGCTCATCATCCAAAAGGAATGATGTTCCTCGCGGCACAGTGAGCTCACCCCAGCACTTCCCAGCCCTGCCAGCTGCACTCCGCCAGGCATCATGGTCCAGGCAAGGGAGGGGGGAAAGTTTTGAGGGGTAGGGCAGGAGGATGGGAGGGAAGGAGAGCTGAGCTGCCAATCCAGAGCAACAGGTGTAAATCTGCTGGGCACAGCGCTGTCAGCAGCAGCCGGCGCCACAGCGCTAAATTAAACGTCCCTCCAATCATCAAGTTGTTATCAAATACATTGGTGCTTTCATGGCTGAGAGAAACCCGAAGTGCAAGGGGCCCCCAGACCTGGCCATCCCAACCCTGCCTGGTGCAGGATCCTCAGTTTAAACCCTGCCCCAGAGGTCTGGGTGGTTAATGCGTGCACATGGGCAGGCACAGACATGGAGTTACGCTCCAACATGCTGATCATGGCCAAAGTTAGGCAGGAGTCCAGTGATCCCACCTCCTCTAAGAAAGAGGTAAGGGACAGATGGAAATTGCGAGACTGGGCTGTGTGTGCCCTAACTGTTTCCAGAAGGGGATGCACTGAGTAAGACCATTTGTCATGCATGATTTGCCCTCAGTGAAGCCTCACCATCACAAATCACCTCCTTGTTTTCCATGTGACTTACAATAGTCTCCAGGAAGATCTTCTCCATGATCTTGCTGGGCACAAAGGTGAAACTAGCTGACCTGTAGTTCCCAGGGTCTTCTTTTTAAACTTTTTTAAAATGGAGGTTATGTTCCCACTTTTCCAGTCTGTGGGAACTTCACTGGACTGCCATGACTTCTCAAATATGATGGACAGTGGCTTAGCAAATTCCTCTGCCAGTTCCCTCAGGACCCATGGATGCATCTCATCAAGTGCCATGGACCTGAGCGCTTTAACGTTCCTTAGATGGTGTCAAACATGATCTACCTCTACAGTGGGCAGTTTTTCATTCNGGCCCAGGGTGCAGCGTAGGGGTGCTGCCAGGTGGTGCTTAGCCATGCTCTGGCACAACACCCTGCTGGCCCTGGGCTTGGAAAGAAACAGCTACTGCCTTTTCTCCAGGAAAGTGCTGGCTACATATTTTTGGGTGTGTTGGCCTTTTTTGTGTGTGTCCCAGGGTAGGGCTGGTGCAGGAGGCTGCTGCTGTTATCTCTTCCTTCTAGGAGGCACCTCACCAGGAACCTCAGCATCCACTTCCTATCCTCCCACCATGAAACTCAGAAGCACTCTGTCGCAGGATAAGGTGACTCTTCAGCAGCACGGGCCAGTGTGTCTTTGAGCATGGATGACATTTTCTAAGGAGATACGCAAAAACATTCAAAAAGGGATGTGAGGTGTTTCCTCCAGCCACAAAGCTGCTGACCACCCTTAACTGCTGGTAGCAGCCCATTTTCAGTAAGGCAGAGACATGCTTCTTCCCACAATCAGATGCAACAGCAGTTTTTGGCCATCCCTAGGGAGTGAGGCAAGGTCTCCTGATTTTTGCTAGCTTCCACCAAATCATCATACAGTCTGTAATTTTAGGTCCTTCTGTGGCTCTTGAATCAGCTGGATCCACACCATTACACAAGCATTTAGCTTCTATTTTCAAAGAGAAAAGCTTTCATAGAGAAGCTTTTCCCTCTTTTTTTTGGCTGCAGGTAAAAGCTTGAGCATGGGCATACAGAAGCTGCCATGCCAACAAAAAATATCACAAGCAAGACACTTCTCAGATCTCCAGATATCTAGGCTGACTTAACTATCTGAGGGGAGGGGGTACCCGAGTCATTACTTCTGACTGCCTGGGAATGCCGTGTAACTGTACCTCAGCTACATAACAGTGGTGGGGTTGGTGCCAGTAGAGTTTGTTCGCATAGAAGGAATTGAATTAAAAATTTGCCTGATGTTAAAAAGAAAATAAAGGCATGCCCAGAGCAAGCATAAAAGACTGTGTGTAAGATATCGGTGCTGCCTCGAAAGCTATTTACCCTAGAAATGCAAATGCCTAACACGTGCCAATAGACTTTTTAGAGAGATTCAAGGCTGTCCTGGACTGTACAAAGTCCTGTTAGAGAAGGAGGAGGTCAAAATGGAGCAGAAATTCAAGAGCAGAAAATCATTTCTGTCCCCTTACAAAATTAAGGAACACGCTAAGCTTGTCCAGCTCATCATCCAAAAGGAATGATGTTCCTCGCGGCACAGTGAGCTCACCCCAGCACTTCCCAGCCCTGCCAGCTGCACTCCGCCAGGCATCATGGTCCAGGCAAGGGAGGGGGGAAAGTTTTGAGGGGTAGGGCAGGAGGATGGGAGGGAAGGAGAGCTGAGCTGCCAATCCAGAGCAACAGGTGTAAATCTGCTGGGCACAGCGCTGTCAGCAGCAGCCGGCGCCACAGCGCTAAATTAAACGTCCCTCCAATCATCAAGTTGTTATCAAATACATTGGTGCTTTCATGGCTGAGAGAAACCCGAAGTGCAAGGGGCCCCCAGACCTGGCCATCCCAACCCTGCCTGGTGCAGGATCCTCAGTTTAAACCCTGCCCCAGAGGTCTGGGTGGTTAATGCGTGCACATGGGCAGGCACAGACATGGAGTTACGCTCCGACATGCTGATCATGGCCAAAGTTAGGCAGGAGTCCAGTGATCCCACCTCCTCTAAGAAAGAGGTAAGGGACAGATGGAAATTGCGAGACTGGGCTGTGTGTGCCCTAACTGTTTCCAGAAGGGGATGTACTGAGTAAGACCATTTGTCATGCATGATTTGTCCTCAGTGAAGCCATACCATCACAAATCACCTCCTTGTTTTCCATGTGACTTACAATAGTCTCCAGGAAGATCTTCTCCATGATCTTGCTGGGCACAAAGGTGAAACTAGCTGACCTGTAGTTCCCAGGGTCTTCTTTTTAAACTTTTTTAAAATGGAGGTTATGTTCCCACTTTTCCAGTCTGTGGGAACTTCACTGGACTGCCATGACTTCTCAAATATGATGGACAGTGGCTTAGCAAATTCCTCTGCCAGTTCCCTCAGGACCCATGGATGCATCTCATCAAGTGCCATGGACCTGAGCGCTTTAACGTTCCTTAGATGGTGTCAAACATGATCTACCTCTACAGTGGGCAGTTTTTCATTCTCCCACTCACTGTCTTTGCCTTCTGTATCCTAGGCAGTGTGGCTTGAGCACTTGCTGGCGAAGACTCTGGCAAAAAAAAGTTATTGAGTTCCTCATCCTTCTCCATGTCCTAGTTAACCAACTCTCCCATTTCCTTCCAGATGGGCTCCACAATTTCTATAGTCTTTCTTTTATCACCAGTGCATCTTTTCTTCTTGCACTTGATGTCCCTGGCCAGATTTAGTTCTATCAGGGCTTTAGCTTTCCTAACCAGACTCCTGGCTGCTCAGACAATTTATATTCCTCCCAGGCTACTTCTCCTTGCTTCTGCCTTCTGTAGATTTCCCTTTTGTGTTTCATTTGGTCCAGGAGCTACTTGTTCATCCATACAGGCCCCCTGGCATTTTTGCCTGACTTCCTCCTTATTGGAATGCATCACTCCTGAGCTTGGAGGAGAAGATTCTTGAATATTAACTTTCTTGCCTCAGCTTTCTTGGGCCTCTCTTCCCTCCAGGACTTCACCCCGTGGTACTGTACCAAGCATATCCCAGAAAAGGCCAAAGTTTGCTTTCCTGAAGTCTAGGGTAGTGAGCTTTCTGTGTGCTCTCCTCACTGCCCTAAGGATCTTGAACTCCACCATTTCGTGGTCATGCCACAGGATTTGTCCTATGGTAGAATTTTTCAGTGTATGGCACTGGAGATTTTTCTTAAGTAGGGTGTGTTAGAGGTAACTGGGAAAAAAAAGAACCTCTCATCAGTCAGTTTAAAATTGTTATGTACAGATCTGCACTGATACCAGAATAATTGCGGGAGTTTGTACATTAAAAAAAAAAGGTTGAAAGCCCCACACCAAAAGCATGTCAGACCCCTGCTTGCTCCCTGGTCCTGCAGAAGAGAAGGTGGACAGAAGGTTATTGCAGCCAGCAGTGTGGTGGGGTCTTCACTTGGGCTGCTTATCAGCAGAGCTCTGGGGTGTGTTTGTAGGACCAGAGCTTGTTGTGTTTACTGGCAAGGTAAAGACTCTACTAATCAGGCTGTGGCTATATCATATCTCCCCATTTTCAGGTTAGATAGAGACAGAATTCCAGATACTTGTTCTCTTCCAAACAGTAATTAATTTACCCAAACAAGGCTGCCTTCCTGTGGTTCCAAAAAGGCATTGCCTATTACATGGAATCACAGAATGGTTGGGGTTGGAAGGGACCACTGGATATCATCTAATCCAACCACTCGGCTAAAGCAAGTTGACCTAGAGCAGACTGCACAGGAATGTGTCCAGGCAGGTTTTGAATATCTCCAAAGGAGATCCCACAACCTCCCTGGGCAGCCTGTTCCAGTGCTTTGTCACTCTCACAGTAAAGAAGCCTTTCCTTATGTTAAGGTGGAACTTCCTCTGCTCCAGTTTGTACCCATTGCCCCTTGTTTTGCTGCTGGGGACCACTGAAAGGAGTCCAGCCCCATCCTCTTGGCACCCACCCTTTAGATATTTATAAATGCTGATAAGATGTCCTCTCAATCTTCTCTTCCCCAGGCTAAGCAGACCTAGGTCCCTTGGCCTTTTGTCTTGAGAGAGATGCTCCAGTCTCCTAATAAAGAGCTCCCAGCTCAGCCAGGAGGGGTAGGTGGGTTGCTGCCTTTGTGTCCCGCTGCAGGCTATCTGCAGCCTTTCGCAATCCACCTTCATGGATTCTCCCTGCCACCAGAGCAAGATGCTTTCAGATGTCCCTTGTCAGTCTTCTGCATGAAGAAACAACCTTGTCTGCTTCTGACATTTCTCCTTCTGCTTTTCATTTTCACTTTATTGTTCTCCTTCACAGCTAGTTCTATCCATGCCAGTGGGCCCATTTCCATTTGTCACTGAGTGATATCTGAGTTAAAATCCTTCTTGCGCTGTAGGGAATCACAAACCCATTAGGAGGTAACCACTCCAATTCTTCTGGGGCAGTCCCTGTTTTGACTATACTGCTTTCTGACCTGTATAAGACATGGCTCCTAAAGACAGAGAGGTCATATATAATTTTGTGTAAGTACTTTTGACTGTGTCTTATTTTCCTCACCAAAAATTGTGTCTGTGTGTCAGAAAACACATAGCATCTTTTTGTTACAGAGGTCTTGGAACACCTCAGTCAAAACAAAGAAAGATCTACGGTGTAAAACAGGAAAAAAAGAGAGGGAGTGCAAATGATACAACTTCTCTGCCTCGTACTTGCCATCACTGACATGACTGCATTAGAGTACAAGCAATGTAAATCATCATGAAGGACTTGTCACCTTTCAGAGCTGAAGGGAAGGGAGACAGAACTAGGTTTTCTCACACTGCAGAGCTTTTCTCAAGATGATAGTGATCCCCTCAGTCTGCTTAGAAAGGTTCAGTACGTCTCTGAGGCTTCCACCCTAATGACAGTGGTAACATTAAAGTCATTATGAGCTGTGACCTTGCCTGGCTAGTTGGTAGCAAAAGACATATTTTCTGAATATTCCTATCTTGCAAAACATACAAGGTCTTAGGAGCTTGAAAAGAGATTAGCTAAAGCAGAACCTTAAATCCTGAAACCCTGGAAAAAAGGGCTCACGGAAGCATTTGAATCAGCGGTGGCTGGGGACTTCCTTTACTGTGGAAGCTAGGTCAGTGAAGGTGAGAATGGCAACATGGAGTGCAGCTACAGTGGAGGAGTAAGTAGATATCCCTAATTTCTAATAAAAGTAGGGGGAAAAATCAACAAGAAGGAGATTTTTATTTATCCTACATCCCCACCCTGCATTTCTTCAGGCCTGAAGTGAAGGGCTGAGATGATACTATTTTCAGCACTGCTGTTATATTTCTGTTCCTGGCTACCTATCCCCACAAGATTCTAAGACACAAAGAAAAATCCAACTTCAATGAGTATCAGGGATGGGTTTGCAGCCTAATACCCTGCAGCCAGGATTTTGCTCAATTAATATATCCCAAAAAGCTTAGAATAGCAGATAAACCAATTGCAAGATTTTCCTTTAATTATCTCTTTCTTTGCCTGAAGTTTTGAGGCCAATTATGAAGGTTGTTTTAACAACATGGGCAGCTACCCAGGTGAATGGGCTTTGAGCTTTATCAGCTCATTTCTCAGAGAGTTTTCAGGTGAATGGTAGAGTGGTTCAGCAGAGAAGAGCATCATACTGATTTCCAGAGGCAGGACTAAAACATGGTTAAAGAGTCAGAGTCGAGAGGTCAAGCCTTGCAGTTAACTTGTATCAGAGACTAATAGATGCCAGCTTTGCCAGGGAATGAGCTGAAGGATAAATGTCCCAGGACACAATGCTGACTGTATCATTCTCTCTTATGAGGCTGGTCACAGAAACAGATGTGTAGCAACCACAGGCAATTAGTGGGATAAGAAAGACCTCGGACTATGCAGAAAGATAATACAAAAATATTGTAGTGAATCTGTGAATGCAAACCCAAAGTTTTCATAGAAAAACTCTTTGTTCCCCCCTCATCTTTCCCTCCTATGGAGAACTGCTATTGCTTTTGCCCTACAGTGGAAGATCTGGCGCACAGAGAAACCTTTCATCATTGTCCCATAGAAATGAGCCTTCAACAAAACTCAGATTCGCCAATATATGAGGTCTAAACATTGTTCTTTTCTTAATAGTAAGCCTGCATCAAAATGTCCCTTATGTTTTGAGTGGAGAGAAAGAGATGGAATCTCCAGTGTCTGTGACATTCTGTGTGGGTCTGCTGGAGGAATTCCCTTTAGGGCAGAGGTGAAACCTAACAGTCACAGATCTTTGCTGCTCACACCATGGCAGATAAAATATATGTAACAGGGCTAATAAGGCAACACTTTCCATGAATAAAAAGCCTTTTTTTCCTTTTTTTTATAGCAAAAAGAGGATTAAATGAAAATTGATTGAGTCTATTTTTAGACAGTTTAAAAAGATATTCAGACTACAGAGAAAGAACCTCAAAACCAGTTTGAGCAACGTGAAAGTGGAGCAACTGTTGAAAATCCACAGCAGTAAAAGGAGGGCAGAAGCCTGGGAAACCAGTTTTGAAGTACCTGTGAACATTTCAGTTTTATAGCCCTGTCTGATGTGTGCCCGATTTGAAACACACTAAAGCTAGTGGAAGTCTGCCTTTGCACCCCAAATCCATAGGATCCTTCAAAGGCAGCCAATCAGCCTGAGGTATGTCTGGTCATCCCATAAGTTCAGCTGTGCATTTTACAGCCTAAACATTCAGCAAAAGCCTAGACAACCATTGTAACCTAAGTCTTGTGTCTCTCACTAAAAGAAATCAGATATATCCAGGTTTGTTGCCTCTCCCTCTAGAAACGACCATCCCTGAAGGGATTTCTGAGGCTGTCCTGCTCTGGTTTCTACGAATTTTCCTCAGACTTCGTTCATCAACTTGCAGGCAAATGTTCAACTTCTGAAAAGGCACAAGCAGAAACTAAAAGGAGGTTCTGGAAATATGGCAGAGTTGGAAGCTCATACCCACAGAGTTTCAGTCAGTATGTCACAGGCCTTTCAAGTTAAAAGTGAAAGTTGGGGGATGTGTGTTCCCAAGTCACACAGGAGATGGGTATAATCTTCCTAGGGAAGTGATGGAGTCACCATCCCTGGAGATATTTAAAAGATGTGTAGATGTGACACTGAGGAACATGGTTTAGGGTGGATTTGGCAGTGCTAGGTTTACAATGAAACCCAATGATCTTAAAGGTCTTTCACTACCTAAATCATTATGTGATTCTATGATTCTGTAGTTTCTAAGTAACACTCGCCTTTCACCCCAAATATCTAAGTAATCCCAGCCTTACAATTAAATGGTAACAGCTGGCTGGGGCAAGAGTTGCATGCACCAACAAAGGATGGATGGATGTAGCAATAGTTAGATGGAGCAAAATGCAAGGAGGAGTCCTCATAAGGACAGTTGTCTGCACATCACTTTGGCAGGGGGCTGAGACTCTTGTTCCCCTGTCAAGCTCTTCTCTGCCAACCCCTCAGCGTGCCTTCTCCAGTGGATCCGTGTCAGCCTGGGAGCTGACATGCAGCCAGCTGGCTTGCCTCCATCTGCCTGTTGCTGCCAGTCATGAGGCAGCAGTGACACCCCGGGCAGAGGAGGGGAAGAGGTGAAAGACTGCCACTGAGCCATTCTCCTCCAGCAGCATGGTGCAGGTGATGCAGCAAAGCAGCAACTGATGTTGAGCTCACAAGAAAGGGGAACAAGTCACCGTTCCTGGGAAATGAAGAGGAAGGGATACATGGCATTACTTGCTGGGAAATGCAACAAGGTTTTGTGAAAAACCTGCTCCACGTCTGCAGGCAGGGCCTGGGAAGGGAGGTCAACAATGATGATGGAAGCTTTCCATCATCTTGAGGAGAGTCCTGCCTCCTGTCCCAAGACACCAGCCTGGGCACACACCTCCTGCATTCCATCCCTCTTGGTACAATAAGTTTTTAACCACTCACCAACAGTGTGTGGGTCTTGGTAACCACTGTGAGCATGGGAGATTGTAACCTAAGATGCCTTCTGCTTTGGCGTTACATTGGAACAGGCTACCCAGGTAGAGTTTCCTTCCATGGAGCTCTTCAGAAAATGTATAGATGTGGCACTTTAGGACAGGGTTTAGGTTGTATGATGTTGTTGGGCTGATTGTTGGACTCAATGATCTTAGAGGTACCTCATTGATTCTATGTTTCTGTGATTCAAGACCAGCAATTCTTCTAGTACCCTGCAAGCAAAGAAGGTGCTTCAGAAAAGAGCTTGAATGTGAGCTGGTATCTCCAGCCAGTGCCCCAGGCAGGAGGAGGAGGAGGAGTAAGTCCCAGGAGTGCTCACCTCCTTTGCTGCTAAGGAAATGGGACTTTTCCTCTAGCAGCTCAGATAAGGCTATGAAACTGTTTTATCTCATATCTGCTGCCCAAAGCCTAATCACTATGATGCCCAAGGGGCTACAAAGAGAGATACCCTTATTAAAAAATGCAGTAAATACTTTCTATTTTTGTTAAGCCTTAGTAGGACAGGTTGTGCCTCAGTTCCCTGTACAAGTGAAGTCTGTCCCTTTGCAAATCCTGCCTGCATATTCCCAGCATCAACATCTTCCACTCCCTCCCTCTTGCTTGCTCTCTCTCTCTCAGAGGATGTAGAGTGCCAGCAAGTCCCTCAATGGTGTCATATCTGTCCTTTTTATTCATTGCAGGGTTTATTTTTAGCCTGAAACAACTGCTTCCTAAAAATGGAGTTCCTAATGACACGGGAGCTGGACACAGCTATGTAAGGTATCCAGGGCTTGGCCTGACAGCTTCTCCTGTCTGTCTCTTTGTTGTGAGCCCAGGCCAGCAAGGTTTGCTGCTCCCCACCACCTTTGCAGCGTTTGGGCTGATCTCTAGGAAGGCAACAGAAAAAGAAACTCAGTTTGAACTCTACCTGGAGCCTTTGGTCTCCCCCTCTTTTTGAATTAAGAAGGAGGGGGACATTCACCCACCCTCTGCTGTACTCCAAGGGCTCCCCTATGAAGGCAACTTGCTGGATCCTGGCAGGTTTTTACCTGTTTTTCTGCTGCAAGGCAGAAGAGGGACTGAACTTCCCCACTTATGATGGGAAAGACCGAGTGATCGACTTGAATGAGAAGAACTACAAGCAGGCCCTGAAGAAGTATGACATGCTCTGCCTACTCTTCCATGAGCCTGTGAGTTCTGACAAGGTCTCCCAGAAGCAGTTCCAGATGACAGAAATGGTCCTGGAGGTAAGCACTGCTGCATGTCCCATCCGGGGTCAATACTACGACATTGTTTGGAGCTGTGGAGAGGAGCTGTGGGACAGGAGAGTCAAAAGGTCATGGGTTTGTTTACTTGGATTTGAGTTAGCCTCTGAGTTCTGTGAATCCCAGGAAAAAGCCTCTTTTGTGCTCTTCTGAGTTGCTTGCTGGGAAATGGCCTTTCTGGATTGTGTATCAGAAACCTAGGCAATAGCAAGTAATTTTGCAAACATCAGCAATGCGAACTCAGCTCAGAGCTGAGCTTTCCCATATCTCAGCAAACACCTGGGTCCATAGCTTGAAATTTATAGATCCTCTCCCGTTCTGTGCAGGCCAATATCCCCATGTATTCTCTATTCAGTCCCATTTCCTAACCCACTAGAAGTGATCAGCCACAAAATCTTACCAAACTGTGCTGCAAACAGGTGTCCTACCTCCCCATCTCAAAAGCTCCCCGCTGGTGGGGCATTAAATCCTTTTTTGTTTTTCTAACACTTTGTTACCTGTTTGTAATCAGTCTGTACCTGCTTGTTAATACAGCCATTCACTTCTGTGCTTGAAAAGAACTGCTATGAATTCTTTGGGGAAAGAATGATTAATTCTCAGTAAAATATATCATGTAAAAACTGTGAAGTGGATTCATAGAATTCTTTCTGGTAGAGTGCTGTAATCTAGAGAATCGTATACCACCAAGCCTGCGTTGTTAGGTGCTTGTTTCCTACCAGGGTCTTACAAATATTCCCTCTTAACTATGAGCCACATTTGGAAAAAAAGTGAGAGAGTCAGAATAAACACATAAGCTTTATTTATCAGATCCATAGAGAAAATACATTGCATCACTGGGAGTATAGCAAGTGTGAATTAGATAATACACTTGCTGAGGGTAGGACCTGCAAAAGTCCAATGTCAAGTTCAAAATCTACTGATCTCCTCAGCCAGCCTGAAAAAAAAGGAAGATTCAAAAACTAACCAGATTTTATTCACCTGTCAGTGAACAGTTACTTGCTTCAGGTGAACAATCAAATAACATCTGGCAAAGAAATTAAAAACAATGCTGGAACTCCAGTTGAAATGTTTATGGTTTGTAGTACAATTGTATTCTTATTTAATAGGATAGCTATTTCATGTTTGATAGATGGCAAGTGGTTACTGAACACATATTTATAGAAACCTGACAGAAGCAGGTTTTGGTCAGGTACTGTCACTTTTAGCCCCCATGACACCTGTGCTAACAATCAGCCATATTAAGGGTGCAATGACTACAAGACAATCTGGCTTAAAGCTTTTATTTTGCAGGATTTGATTCAGGAGCGAGTACATTAGTTTAAGACTGGTGATTTGATTTGCAATTGCCTCCCTGCCATTGACTTCTTATGACCTTGGGCAAGAGATTGAGGATTGGATCTGCAACAGACTTTACATAATTGTAGTACTTCGGTCCACTAATGCTCAGCTACTTGTGGCTTTGACCTCAAAATTTCCCAAGCCCTTGCAATGCTGATTCAGTGCATGTCTCAAAGTTTCACAGCTTGTGCCTGGACTGGGAACTGCAGCAACATCAGCCTGACAGCCCAATTACAAGAGTGATCTGCAGTCTGAGGTCTCCTTTGCCTTTGTCATCTAAAGGAATCAAGCAGGGAGAAGGTCTCAGAATGCAGCAGAGAAGATAGGATGTGTCCCATCGTGCATTGGGCACAGCCCAGCAAGATGCTAGTGCTGCCAGTTTCTGTATTAACTGAACTGTGGGAACACTTGTGAAAGCAGTGGGCAAGGCAGGTTATAATCTTCTCCCTCTCATGACAGCATTCACACCTGCCTCACCACAAACCATAACATGTTGTGTCATGGGGTTCACCCTTAATCTCCCTGTCAGAGCTCATTCAGCTGTGGAACTTCACTGTATGTTCACCAGGACAGGGAGAAGGAAATAAATGGCTGCAGTGGCTCCATACCTGAGGTGTGGAGCCATTCACCAATTGATCTCCCTGGAAAAATTCAGCAGTTGAACCCAGCTCTCCCATAATGTGAACACGTACTCGGAGTAGTCAGCTACTGGGTAGACATAGGGGCAGAGACAGGGCCTCTCCTTCTGCCAAGCCTGGGTGTAGTTCACTCAGAAAGAGAATATGTATTGAATTTCAGTAGGGGGTTCAGGGCTATGGACCCTTTATACCTGAAATAAGGTATTTGATAGGCAAATACTCCATCCCTTTCTATTCCTTGTCGAACAGCTTGAGGGGTTCCTGGCATAAAGTGCTGCCTGTAGTGAGATGCCTTTCTGAAGCACCTCATGTTTTTCCATCTTACTGTACTGAGAGTTTACCTGCTGATTCACAAGATGTGCTGCTTCCATAAGTGGAAGCACCAATTTCTGACATTAGGAACAGCAGATAGCCTTCATCCAAAATACAGACAGGTATAAAGCTAAGAAGCCATCTGAGCTGCACAGTTATGTGCTGTTGCCTGATAAACATGAGTCTGTGTGACCTCATTAAGGAATGGGCTTAATGGATCTTAAGTTCAGAAAACCCCCAGAGAGTCCACCTTTTCTGTTTCTCCCACATGCACCTTATTTATAATATATTTATACAAAATTTATAATTTCAAGGACCAAAGACCTGAAGAAATATCTTAGACACCCAGAAAATGATAGGAGACATCCAGCATGGTTTTCTTGAAATATATAGCTCATGATCAGTAACAAATTCTGACTGGGGCTTCTCCCATGAGAGAGGAGCAGGCAAGGGTCTCTCTTAACTTGGTCCTTTAGTGTCTAACAGGGGTTGAGCTCACATAGCTATATTTCCTTCTTCCAAAGCACTTTATCTTCTTCCCTTCCAGTCTTTACTTTTCATGAAGCTTGAGATCCCCAACTCTGAAAGCCTTGGCTGAAAAGAACCAACAACTAGAAAAATTAATAGGAAAGGCTGACAGACAGACTTGAGGAAAGAGAAAAGAAAAACATAAAGGGTCTCATATCCTTAGGAAATCAAACTGAAAACCTAAGGGAACATGAGAAATTTTAAGTACATATTTAAGGACTTCATGAAAGCGTAACTACAAAAAGTAGACTGAGGAGAGTGTGATATGATAGGAAAGCTAATATTACAGTGGGAAAGCACACAGGGTCTTCAGGTCCATGCACCCAGGCATACTGGGAACTGTTGCCAGATTGTCATGCAGCCCAAGGTCCATTTTGAGTTTAGAAAGGGAATGAAGGTGAAAACCACCATGAATCAGTCCTGACAATTCCTGACACCTACACTGCTGGTTGCTACCTGGTGGGAACAGGGTCTGTGTAACACTAAGACCCTGTGAGAGTATCAGGTTCTTCTCTGCACCATGCTTTGTGCACGGCAATAGCTCCAAGTATGGCAGTTCCAGCCCCTCAACTAGAGCCTGTGGAATTAGTCGGTCAGGAAAGGATTCAAAGCAGTGTTTGGAGGTACAGCTGCCTACTGCTTTCTGGCTAGGGGAGAAAAATGCTGGGAAAGACTGGTAACAAGACAACCCAGGTCAGAGACAGCATGAGCACAGGCTGTTTCACATCTCAGGTTAAAGAACTCTTCTCCTTTTCTTGCCTTTTTCCTATGACTCCACTCTGCATACTGAAAAGCATCTGCAGCTTGAGTGGGGAAAGGCCTCCATACAGGGCAATACCAGAGGATGAACCACACAGTCCTGGAGCTAACAGAAGCCATTCCTGCTCTGCGGCAATGTCTATAAGAGCCCCATAATGTAAGAACAGTGAAGAAGAAAGTGAAAAAACTTTAATGAAGGAGGGGCAATAGAGGAAGCTGGCAAAGCAGTGAAGCTCAGAAATATCTGTTCTGATTTTCTTCACCTCTGTAGCTCCCCTACCATATTCTGTCCACATACCACCACTTCTCAGACCTTCCTCCCTCTCATCTCTAGATCTCCTAAATATTAGGTTAATTTTGCCTTCCAGCAGGCCAGCTTCTGTCTCTAGGAATCATGTAACAAGAGTAATGAGCAGTGGGGTTAGGGACTTTCCTTTTGCACTTGAGAAGCTCTCTCCAGCAACTGAGGATGCCTCACTACCATAGCAGGCTGCCTGCAATGCGGATCATCTTCACTACCCTCTCAGCTGCTGTCTTCATTACCCTCTCAGCTGCTGAAGCTCACTCAGTCCTGGCTCCCCTGTCATCCTTTCCTTGTCATCTCTGTGCATGTGAAATATGCTTTTAAAAAAGAGGTTCATCAAGCCCAGATATTTTAGGCCCTTCAATGCAAAAGTGTCCCTGGGCTGAAAATTCATGGAGAACTACACTCACATAACCCAGTCTGATTAGCAGTAAGAAAAGTGGGATGTGGTTCTCCCCTTCCAGACCAGGTCTAGGATCAGTCTGGTCTCTAATAATGACAACAGAACAGAAGATTTCTATGAACATGGGAACCTGAGTCTGTGAGATCACATTGCATGAGATCTTCCTTCTAGTGCCCCGTCACAGTCAGAAATTACCTGGGCTGTGAGAAGGAAAGTTAGATTTTGAATCCCATAAAAAGCTAGGGTTAAACTGGGTGTATGGTCTGAGAAACATGCAAGCAAGGACTTATTTTCAAGAGTCGAAACTATTGCAACTTCCAACTTGAGATGGAAAAACTGGTGTAAGGTCAGCTGGTTTTGGAGTACTTCCACCCACGTGGTCTTGAATCTTGAGAACAGATGTTTCCTGGGAGAACACAGAGCCATGTAATACATAACAAAAAGCCTTTTTCTGCTTCTGATGCAACACAGAAAAAAGTTTTACAAGTTTAAGTTTATGAAGTTTAACCCAGAAATTCATAGGAACCAGCAGATGCGATTCTAGTTTATCCCTAACTTGAAGTAGAGTATAAGTATAAATATAAATATAAATACAAATATAAATCCAAACCCTTTCTTTAAACACCCTTCTCTATTTATTTCATAGACTCAAATTTCAGCCTTTTTCTTTGAAAATTTGTATGTACATGAGACACTATCTCTATACTATTTCCTGGCTGGGTAAACATGATTCACATCATGTTAACTGAGTGCCACAGAAACTGTAAAGTCCTCAGGGTGAGAGATGAGATACACCTGGCCAGATAGGTATGTGCAGAAGCTGACAGTGCAAGGACATTGTACATACCTGTAATAGAAGAGGTGTTTTGGTTTTCATGGTTACTAGAGCAGCACCTTCCACTACAGATAAGTTAGTGCAAAAATAAGGCAGGAAGGAAGAGAAAAGGAAAAATCGTGCACTGATTACTTTGCCTTATGAGATGATGTAAGTAGGTCTCAACTCATCAGTAGGCAGCAGGGAAAGAGCAACGCTTTTTAGCTGTAACACTTAGGAGGGTTTCACTCATTGACATGCCAGTCACAAAAACAAGTTATGGTGTGCTCTGCATTTCATAGATGGGCACAATGATGCCCAGGGACAAGTATGTGATTTTAGTCTTTCTGCATAACAGTATCAGAAACAATTTCCAAGGTTTCTTTAGCTGTTACTGCCCAGATTCTTTGAATTCCCTCTGATGGCTCCTAGCAGTGAGTTTGGACTGACTGCATGAGCCACATCTAGCACAAGACCCCAATTTAAGTGCCATAATTGCTCTTTAAAAGGCACCTTTCTCAGTTGCTAAAGTATGACCAGAGCATGGGGCACCAACAGCAGTTTTCAGAGCAGACACCGGCTATAATCCCACGATCTAAAGAAAATAAAGCTGGTTTCATCCAGAGACCCAAATTTTGTGCAGATGTCACCTGAAGACATGGCAGAGCCCTGCAAGTTTGGGTTAGATTGCTGACACTTTTTTTGCAAACCTGCTTGGCCTTTGCAGGCTTTCTTGGACCTGGTGAGAGGAGATCTCACTACTCAGCTGGAGAGTAGACAAACCTCTGTATATGCTATGCAAGATCGTAAGACTCATGGAGATTCCTGTGTCATGCCTATCTTCAGAAGTCCAGTTAAGGAAAAATGTTGAAGAGCCCATCCTGCCACACTAGTCATCTTCCCAAAACAGTGCCAGCAAGGGGCTCCCACACTCCCCTGCTGCTCTAGTTCCTGGGGGGCAGGGTCTCTTGTACAACAAGGTGCCTTTGCCCCATCCTGAGTGAGGCACCTCAAAAGGACTATCTTGACCTCACACTCGCCTACTCAGTGTTGTATGGTGTTTCTAATTTTCATTTCATATTCTCCACCCCGGATCCTGACATTTCTCAAGATGGGGCAGCTGTTGCTCTCTCAGGAAGACTGGGTATGGTGAGCCATGCCATGCTCGCCCACCGTGACCTTACTCCAGAGCTTGCTCTGCCAGTGCCCTTCATCTAAAGCCAAACTAATCAGAGCCTGTGAGTGCCCCTCCTTCATGTCTGAGCTTCATTTGTGAAGAGAATGGAAAGGGGATACTATAATTCTCTTTAAACACCCAAGAGGGAGAAGAGCTATTTAAGCACAAAGCCTAAGGACAAATGGGCTATGAATAAACCCAGTCTGGAAACTAGAAAGTCTCTAGTCACCAGAGGAGGAAGATGTCAAGGGGACAACAAGTTTTAAATGGACATTGACCATGTTGTGACAGCAATGGAATGACACAGTCCTGGGTTTGGTGACCAGAGATGTCCTTTTGCAGCCTTGGTGCCTGAATAACAGGCACTCAGACAAGGAATCCATGGCCTAGGAAAGAAGTAACTTAGCAAAGTCCATATTCTCTTTTTATTTAACTTCTTTGCACATTGGGATTTACCTACATACATGAGAAAAAACCTTGCCGAAGGAAATAGAGCAAGCAGTGAAGAACACAAATCCCAGGGTGGGCTGCCAAGCAGGTGCTTGCTCCTCCTCTCCGCAGTGCCCTGGGATGGCCAACGCTCCCTGCTCAGCAGTGCTGATGGTGCTCATTCCTGCATGCTCTCTGCTACAGCTTTGGCAAAGGCCAGCTGCTGTACTATGATATGTTCTTTTTCTGGGAAGCCTGTCCAGCCCTGGCAGGAAACAGACTGCTGTCAGCTAGCAGAACTCCGACACCTCAAACCCTGTGCAAAGGGGGCTGCATGTTTTTAAACCTTTCCTCAGTTTTTATTTCTCTGTGCTCACTTCTTTGCCTAAAGGTTTTTCTTGTCTTAAGGACCCCTCAGTTCCCCCAGGCTTCTGGTCCTTCCTATGGATGCAGGGTGGGAAGTCCCAGCTCCTGCCTGCAACATCCCGGACTCTCCAGGATTTAAAGAGGCATTGACTTACACCCACTTGTTCAGAAACTCAAGAAATCTGTCTTGTTCCTGAGAACTGGAGGCATAGGAACGACACAGGCAATTATTTGGTCTGTGGAGGCGAACAGGCTGAATGTCAAGTATTTGTCCCTCCTCCAGCACCTACTGAAAGGAGCCAGATTGAGTCCTGCATCAGCTTCACAGCATCCAGCCTTTGGTTTCAAAACAACTTCTCTGAGGCCAAGAAGACAACAAGGCAACAGTGACCTTATTTTTTATTGAGGACAGCCCCCAGATTTTGCCTCTGGTCTCTGTTTTGTCAAAGGGGAGCTTAGAGATGTGGCACCCAGGGACCATCTCAGACTTCACGACCTGGTTCAGCCCATGCACACACACACACACACGTACGCACGCTCTGGTCTACGCTTGGCATGCAAGATGCCCGGCTGAGTTGGCAAAACATCTGTGATGCACTGCCAGCAAGCACTGGCCAGTAGCAGTGGCAGGTGGCCCTTGCACCCATGGGTGCTCGGTGGCAGGGACATAAGCCCCAGTTAGCTCATGGCTGGGGAGGTTGCACTTTGGCTTACAGCTCTCTAAAATTAGGGATGCCCGGTGTGGATAAAAATACAGCCCTAACTATGCAAAACCTTTAGGGAGGCAGCCAAAGAGCACATCGTATGTCTCGTGTAGCTGAGAGGCTACGCAGAAATTAAAGGCCCCAGGCAGAGTTCTTGGAGAGTTACCTGTGAAAGCCACCTCAGGCAGAGTGACCTTTTGGTGTTCCATATTTGGAGACTTGCCTTTTAGTCCAAGGAGCAGTAACCCCCTAGGAGGTCAGGCTCAGCAATAAACAGCCTCTCCGAGCAGCTCAGGTGGTGGAAAAGGGCAGAAAGGTGGGACCAGTGTGGTCTCCCCAGTCCTCATTACCAGCAGGTCAGCTTCTCTAGTGGCAGCTCAGCAGGCTTCTGTCCCTTCCATTTGACCACAGTACTTCAGGAGTCCTAATTCAGCAGCCTGAATTATGTAAGAACCTGAAACATTGCTGGTGGGCCATGCAAGAATATGTTAGATGAGAAAGAACGGTATTAGGAAGGAGATAGCCCTTTGCTCTCCAAGAAGCTTCCCACCAGCTTGAACAACAGAGAAGACAATCAAAGATTGAAGGCATGAGCCCTGCATAAGAATTCAAAGCTTTTGGGGAAATACCCTAGACTTTTGGCATCCCCTCCTGCTGTTTCTGAAAATGAAATTCCTAACATTTTGGGATATGAAATAATCACCATTACACCAATTATTGGAACAAGCTGCCCAGGGAGGTGGTTGAGTCACCATCCCTAGAGGTATTTAAAAAATGGGTAGGCGAGGTGCTCAGGGACATGGTTTAGGGACAGATAGGAATGGTTGGACTCGATGATCCAAGAGGTCTTTTCCCACCTGGTGATTCTAAGATTCCATGATCAACGAGGTTCTGAACATCAACATAAACTCCAGCTTTAAAGAGAGCAGGACAGATACAGCACAGAACTGTAGATTGCTTGAAGAATGTTCCCTCAGCATCTCCTGTTGCTCTCCTCTTTGTGTTCTTGAGTTTTGTTTTTCCACTGTGGCTACCTAGGGAAGCAGAAAGCTCCACGTGCTTAAGAGAAGTTTACTTGTGACATTTCTCACAGAGAGACACAAATGTCCCTGGTGCCCAAATTCCCAACGTGAGCAGCTGGGGAAGATGAACTTTACTGCCTGTGGGAGCTCTTGGCAGGTGCTAAGTGGGAAGAAAATCCAGGTCACAAAACCATAATATCACTCCACAACAAAAAAACTGACCATGCTAAAACACCCACTCCTCCCATCCTGACTTGTAATCCTCCCTTCTGGATTTTGTCTGCCATTTAGCAGCAAAATGTAAGGTCTAGAACAACCACCGTTATCTGCACCTGGAATAGGAGCACGGCCAGGCAGCTGGTGACAGTTCTGCTGCTCTATAATGTGGATTTCAGAATCATAGAATCATAAAATTGTTTGGCTTAGAAGGGACCTTAAAGATTATTAGTTCCAATGGCCCTGCCATTGGCAAGGACATGTCCCACTAGATGAGGCTACCCAAGGTCCCATCCAACCTAGGCTTGAACACCTCCAGAGATGGGGTGACCACAGCTTCCCTGGGCAACATGTTCCAGTGCCTCCCCACCCTCACAGTGAAAAAATTCCTCTTTATGTCTAGTCTAAATCTGCCCCTCTGGTTTATATGTATTGCCCCTGGTGCTATCACTACATGACTTTATAAAAAGTCCCCCACCCAGCTTTGTTGTTGGCCCCTTTAGGTACTGAAAGGTCACTATAAGATCTCCTTGGAGCTTTCTCTTCTCCAGGCTGAACAATCCCAGCTTTCTCGGTCTGTCCTTGTATGGGAGGTGCTACGGCCTTCTGATCATCTTTGTAGCCCTCCTCTGGACCCATTCTAACAGCTCCATATCCTTCTTATGTTGAGGATTCCAGAACTGGACACAGTACTCCAGGTGAGGTCTCATAAGAGAGGAACAGAGAGGCAGAATCACTTCCCTTGACCTGCTGCCCATGCTTTTTTGACCTCTGCGTCATCTTAAATCTCCCAAAACTTCTGAGCATCACACTTAGGTTCAGATAGGGTATAGTAGGCATGAAGCTGAGATGTTCTGGAAGGGAGTTGTTTCTTTCCATCTCCATAATTTAGTTTTCCTCTAACTGTTGACAGCATCCAAGCTGAGGTGGTGCTTGCTTACTTGGTGGTACTCAGGCTCCACTTTGGGCTGGCTCCTCTCACACATCCCAGAGGGACATGCTCTCCCTTACACTTTCCCAGATTCAAGTATGGTCATTTGTTGAGGGAAATAGGAAAAAAGAGGAGTGGTCCCAAAATCCCACCTCCTTTTCCCAAGCCTGCATAGGACACAGCTTGTGATCCTGTGGCTAAGAAGTATTGTGAAGTCTTCATATACATGTGAGGAAGGCTGCAAAACGTGAGCTTACAAGTTACTGGGGTCTTTGCTTACACTCTTGCCCAGCTTTGTCTGCCCAAAGCTCCTGGTACACCTTAGAGACTGCATGACCAGGTAGGTCCAGTTCTTCCAGGGCAGTTTCTGGCCCCCCCCCCCCACCATTTTTCTATGCAGCTGTTGAAACTAAATTACTCTGTATAGAGTAAAGGCAAGGGCTGTGGTCGGCCAAGACTTCAAGTGATATAAATTTCAAGTAGGGAGGAAGAAGAGGAGGGAGGAGGACAGGCTGTGTTCTTACATTACAGCTGCCTCTGTCCCAAGGTCCTGAGCCAAGAGGATTGTCAAGATTAGAAACATCATCTGCATTCAAATCCCACTAGTATTATGGAATCAGAAAATACTGTAAGGAGATATATAAGTACTTGATACTGTAATGGGTAGAGGGCAACAAGCCAAGCTGCTATGCCTCTGGCATACTCTGTATTTTGCTGCCTTATTGGGCCCAAACATAGGTGTGGGAATACAATCTTACCAAACGACTGGTCAGACTCACCTGCTGCAGTGGAAAACTGGGAAAGCAAGGTCAGGAGCAGTGGCTATCCCTTGCATAACTTGTACTTGAAAAAGCCACCACAGATAGTGACACCCTGCAAAGGTCTCCTGTTTCCGGGCACTGCCACATGGAAAGAGCTTCTAAGCGTCTCATGTTGCATGAAGTTTTCCTTGGTGCAGCACCCCAGTGCTCTGTGTATGGGCACAGGCTGTACCGCTTACGTCATCTTATTAGCTTGAAAATCCCAGCAAAGGAGGCAGGATCCTTGCTTAGGTCTCAGCTCCATCCCCACAGGAACACACCCACCCCTGTACACTACTATTGCACATCTCTCAGGATGAGCTTCTTCAAAGGAACATCATCGAGTGCTTGCACTCACAGTCACTCCTAGAAACAATTTTGCTAGACACAGTCACACAAGCCCTGCCACGCTGGTGGGCACGCCTCCAGCATTACTGTGATCTTTTTTGCCTCCTGAGCCCTAATGAAGTGCACACTCCCACAGTCTCTCACAAAGAGGCTTTCATTACTTCATGCACATTTTCTTGACACATTTACCCTTTCCCAGCAAGCTCCCATGCTAAATGGCTGCACCCACATCCCACTGAATTGCTACCTTGTGTATGCTGCATGCTGACATGCTGTTACTCCTGATCAATGCCTCCCCTCTTGCAACAATCACAGCTCATGCTCAGCCACCTGTCTGCAGCAGGTGTTGCAGCTTTCCTACACGTTTATGAGCTTCTTAGAACACCCCTGAGAAACCTTAACCACTTCCTATGTGCAGGAATCAAGAATTATTTGGCTTCAACTGCCTTGACTTCATTTGGCACATGGCTAACATAGCTGTAGGTAAGTAGCTAGATCAAGTATGGACTGGACTGCACATGACTGGACAACCTTCTTCCCTTGGGTTTTCTGTACTTTACCTCTGGCAACAGTGCAGTCACAGCCTCAGATGTTGAATCTGAGGAACCTCTTGCTGGTCTACATCACTGCCAACATGTGAGGACTTGCTGACAATATCCCCTAAAGCTGATGAACATACCAGCTCCATCACTTTGTCCAGTAAATGCAGATCCCTGTAATGGAGAAAAGGAGCGCTGAACGTACAGCCTCAACTTTATTTCAAAGCATTGGCAGAGAGCAAGGAAAAAGCATTGTTTCCTGCATTACACAAGCCAGCACTGGCCAGCCCCATGATGACCCAGTGTTCAGGAGAGGGGTCTGCCCCACCAGTTTTGCTTCATGATGCCTTTAATTCCTGCTTGTTCTCACAGTGGCTGGGCACAGGCAGAGGCTATTTATAGCAGGGGAGCCAGAGGGCCATGTGGCCATGGGGGCAGTGCCACTGGGTGACATTCAAACCAACTTTGAGGCACAGGGGTGTGCCAAAATGGGTCCTGGGAGAGGATGTTCCTCATAAATCAGCCCACCATCCCTCTGACTGCAGCTTTTCCTCTACCACCTTCCAGCCTCCAGCTGCTGAGTGCAGGCAGCTGTGCCCTAGTAGGGACATTACTGTCCCCGAGTTTCCCAATCCTTTGTCCCCATTGCCCCCCTCCACACCCCACCTCTGCATCCAGCAGGATTGGAAGCAGCCAGAGCAAGAAGACGATCAGTGTCAGAGACATCCATGGAGCTGGGACAGAGAGGGAAGAGGAGGTGGCTATTACAGCTGCTTGTTAATCTCAGAGCATCATTATTGCCTTGTAGGGTCTCTGGCATGCTTTTGGTAGGGCTAAGTCAGCCATCTGGTGAGTAAGGGGGTTCATTTCCCAGGGTCACTGCATCTCTACGGAGCCCATATGGAATTCACAGGGTCTCACTCAGCGCTGCTCTCAACACAGAGCACTTGCAGAGCGTCTCTCCTTTCCTCATGTATCTATTTTCACAAAACAGGCAGGAACTCGATATCTTCAAGAGGCCCCTTCATCAAAAATGGTGGGGACGGGGGGGAGCAGTGGTTTCCAAAGCTGCAAGGAGTCAAACATGAGTGTTGCTGGGATTAGACTCATTTCTGCAGGGAAAAGAGGGGACCAGGAACTGGGAGAGTGATTGAAGCCTGGACAGGAGGCATGACTTAAATCATTTCATTGAGAAGGGTCCACTTCTGCAAAGTTAGGAGTCCCTCCACTTTATTTTGCCAGCAGCCTGGTTTGGCCATCTCACCACATGTACAAA
The DNA here is from genome assembly GCA_013389865.1 of Piaya cayana. Lineage (NCBI taxonomy): Eukaryota > Metazoa > Chordata > Aves > Cuculiformes > Coccyzidae > Piaya > Piaya cayana. Next base: position 106,682 of record WAAB01001013.1, on the reverse strand, counting down.
CGACACACAAAGCTGCAGTGCTCTGCATCCAGTCCCGTTTGCAGCCACTGTTGCTTGGCACCAAGCACTTCCAGAGTTAAACTATTCGCAGTGCCCACATGTCAAACTCCCCCATTGGTGGCCACCAGGCACAAGATAGGAGGCAGCTTTTACTTTGTGTCACAAGGGAGGAGACAGTTTTTAGTCTGTTTCAGTGGCACAAGTCTTTCTCCCAGCCTTGTCGACAGCTTCGGTGTTCAAGATTCAGCCAGGAGCCTTCTCTTGATGCCCAAGTGCCAAACATCAATTAGCAGAATGTGGTATCATCAGCAAACTTGGTGCTGCAACACAGTGGGAAGAAATCCAAGCCTTGTGACCCATGGGCAGCGTTATCTCAGTAAGAAGGCAGCATGTGATGCATGCCACCCATTGGTACAGCCTGAAAGCAGAATATGGGTCATTTGTGACTGTTGTGCCATGCTAGCAGGGCACGATGCCCTTTAGCTACCCTGTGGTGTTAATGCCACTAACACTGGGCTTTCTTGTTCCTCCCACAGCTGGCGGCTCAGGTCCTGGAACCCAGGAGCATTGGTTTTGGGATGGTGGACTCCAAGAAGGATGCCAAACTTGCCAAAAAGCTAGGTGAGTCCCATGTCTGATGTCTCTGGGATTGCTTAGAGAGAGAGTGGGAGTGTTCCTCAACAGGCAGCCCTGGAGAGGACAGACCAAACCTTGTCACCAGGATGAGGACAGTGATAGTAGCAATTGCAGTTTAACCACACATCCAGCATGAGTGGAATCAAGTTGAGGGATGAGGATGAGAGGGGTGGACCAGCATCTTTCCAGTAAAAACTTCCTGGCTGAGAGTGCCAAAACAAAACAAAACCAAATGAAAAAGAAAGCCAATCCATGCTATGACAGGGTGGAAGCTCAAAGCTTGCTGAGCAGAAACTGTAAATAGGTGTCATGGAGTAAGTCCATGCTTTTCCTGCACAAAACTGGTCTGATACAGTGATGCAGAATCAAAACTTATAGAAACATTACATAGACCCCCCCAAATGTCACCATCTCCATGGCAGAGAGAGACCCACAGCTACTAATGGGGGAGCCACAGCCTTGCAGTGGTTTGGCAGCCAGCTTCCAACCTTCTTTGACTTGTTCCCTGGAACAGAAAAGGAAACCTACCATAAAGGTGAAAGGTTGCTGCATTGCCCACCCCTGGAAAAAGCTACCTTCCAGGACCTTCCAGGAATCATCAGGAACTGAATCCTTCATATTTTACCCCACAAAGGAATATGGAAATACTATGGCACACAGATACAACAGCACATAAATATACCACTAGACATAAGAGCATACACTTTAAACGTACTGAACTGTAATTTCCTAAATTAGAGGCTAAGCTTGCTTGTGGAAGCTAAATTAAAGCTGAGAGATTCTGCCTCTCCAAGTAAAAGCAAACTACCAACCACCTTGACCTGTGGTACCCTGCTACCATGCATTGCAGAAGCTTAGTGCTGCTGATTTTGGAGCCTCTGCTGAGACGCTGAGGCACCCAGCTCTCAGTACAGTGAGACACTGTTCAAATTTGCCAGCCTGCCATCTGTGGCATCTCTACCAAAGATTTTTAAACCTTTTGCCAAGGTTAGCTAAGCTGCAGGGAGTGTGAAGCTCGCTTTGGCTTTCAGCTCACTGATTATGTTCACATAGTTCAGCCTTCTCCGGGCTGAACACAGCCCGCATCAAAATCCATTTTCCATCTAGCGTCAGGTTGTTCCAGTTGGGATGTCTGTTACAGCCCAGTATTTCCTGCAATATAGTTTAGCCAAGTTAAAACAAGTTCTCATTTCTTTTTCCAACTGAGACCAAACTGTGATCTGAACAAAAGGTTCAAAATTTTGGGAGAAACTAACACAAGTTATGGCTGAGGTCCAGCCCTTGTATTGTAAAATATCAGTCAGGAGATTGCTCAGGTTGTTTCTAACTGGACCAACACAATGAACTGGCAATTGCATTTTCTCAGGAGGTGATGCTAGAGTAACAAGCGAGATACTCTGTCATAAAAATGTTTTTATTGACATGTTGACCACATTATGTTTCCTACCTCCTTCTTTCAGGCTTGGTTGAAGAGGGGAGTCTCTATGTCTTTAAGGAGGAGCGGTTGATTGAATTTGATGGGGAACTGTCTGCAGATGTCTTGGTGGAATTCCTCTTGGATGTAAGTACAGATAACTCAGAGCTAGATAAACCCTCTCAGAGAAGACCTTGCAATTACTCACTTTGCTAAAACACACTGGTTTATCTTTATTTGAAATTCTATCCATGTTTGCTACACACTGGTAGAGATGACATTTGCCAGCTTCCCAAATACTTGTCTGACCATGAATTCCCAGGAAAGCTGATACCTTTATATTCCACCAAACATTTCTATTTTAAAGATGTCCTGCTCTCTTTCCTGTTTATGGAGTATTTGACTGAAGTAAGTAACAATTCCACATAACTGACTGCTAGTCACCTACCTCAGTTAGCAAGCTGGCATGCAAGCACTTTGCATTTGCAAAATATTTCACTCTTTTAAAAAAAAATAATAATAATTGCTATCTTAAAAAGTAATCCAAGAAGTAGCATTCTAATAGAGTAACCAAAAAGAGCTAATTCATTGAAAAAAAAGTATATTCTGCAAACTATTTGCCCACTTCTAGACACAACAGCACAAACAACCTAGTTTACTGCTGCCTCTTCAGTGAACTTCGCGAATTGCACTGCCACAATTAGAGAAGAACCTTAGGCCTTAGTGCTCTTGGGACGCAATTTGCTCGCCCTTATGCCTAAATGCAAAAGAGACGCTGACTGTCTCATCAGTGCATTGCACCTCTCTCTCTTTACATTTTATTATTTATTACTTTGCTTCATAGTGAAAACATTTTGCAGTGGCTGGGCTTTCCTTTGAAATGAGGCTCCCTTTATAAACAACCACGCAATGAAGGATGGTAAGGTGAGCGGTGGAGCTGGCAGGGTTTGTTTCCCAGGGTAGCAGGACCTCAGCCTAAATTGTCATCTGCAGTACAGGAGTGTCTGTGGTCAAAGGTACAGCCAGGCAAGAGAAACACATTTCTAGGACCTCAACTGTCCTATGGCAAAGCGTCTGTGGCTGCATGAATCAGGTATTGTGGCCAAAACACACGTAAGTGGCTTCAGGGACAAAAGCAGGCATCTTGCACCACTCAGGACCATGGGCAAGGCAGAGGTTTGCTGCAACCCCAGCAGTGGTGAGATCCCTGGTTCCTGTGGCTCAGGCCAGTACAGGAGCAGGGACCTACACATGCTACTCTGCATGTAGCAGAGGCACAGCCACACCACTCACGAGGAGTGCATCAAAAGGCATTTTGTGAGGTGTTTCTCGCTGTGTTTTGTGGAATGCTGCTGAAAAAAATCACTTTCTGTGGGTAAAGGAAGAGAGCAAGTATATCTGTTTGCGTATTTTACATTCAAGAGGGGAAAATACCCAGCAAAGCAAGGAACAAACACATTTATGGTGCTTCATCAGCCTGATCTCAGAGAAGTCCTCTGTTCCTCTGTAGCCTGTACCTGCCTGGTTTGGGGGTTGGTTGTTGTTTTTTTTTGTGACACCTGATTGACACCAGTGTTTCTGGGAAAATTATTCAGACCAAATCTTTTCACTAGCAGTGGCTAGTTAAGAGAAATGAAACAAAGCCTGGACTAATGATGGGCTGAAGCAGCAGACAGGTCTTCCAGCTTCACTGTGATATGTCTGGGGCCAAAATATGCATTTAACCATTATGCATAGGAGGATCAGCCATGAAAATTCACATTCAGACTCTCCACTGTTCCAAAACATTGTTTGGTCACCCTCTAGTATGCTTGCTTTAATGTTTTCCAAAAGCAAGTTCTTTGCAATGACCTCTTCCAGCAAATGACACTTAAAACCAAATATATCCATCATTCAGAATAGGTCAGTCCCCATACCGGTCCCTTTCAACTGCTCTCCGTTTTTCTCAGCCTCACTAAAGCAAGCTGTGATTGCTACCCCTTATCTGTCAGCACATGTCCCTCAGCATGCACTACCCAGACCTCTCTCATCTTCCCTCTTGATGCTTCAACCTATCTGGTAAACCTATTAATGGCCTTGTCCGAAGGTGACCTGCATTTCTTGGTTCCTCACATTAAGGCAGAGAGCACTAAGTAGGGTTTTCCAGCAACAGAGAAATTGGGTGACCTCTTTCTCCTCACTTAGGCTACTAATGACAAACCTTGCCAGGCGTAGGCTGGTGCTGCAGATTGTTGTGTTATCCAATGCATTTTGTCATGGCAGCTGCTAGAAGACCCTGTGGAGGTCATAAACAACAAGCTGGAACTTCAGGCCTTTGACGAAATTGATGATGAAATCAAACTCATTGGCTACTTCAAAGGAGAAGACTCTGAACGTAAGATGATTATGTTGCTCATGGGGCTTGGAGCCTGGCTGGGGATGCTGCAGTCAGGTGTTGGTTCTTCTGCATGAACATTAAGGGTGTTACAGGTACAAAGGGTGTTAAGGGTATACAACAGCTTGTGACAGTGCCAAAGTTGCTGGAGGTTGAGATGAGGTTGCAGGCAAGTTTCTGCTGTTGCTATGCATGATCTTCTTCCTACTCCACCAGGAGTGACCCTTCTGCAAGGTATCTGTTGGCTGGAGAAGGGATAAAATTAAATATTATCATAGCAAACAGAAAGCAGCAGTTAGCAGGATGTCTTAGGGCAGCCTGGCAGAGACACTGATCTGTTTCTCTCCACTGGACCCCAAGACTGAGGAGAGGCTGGTCCTGTGCTCGTGGGGATCTTTGCAAGCAAAACAGTCAGTGTTCACAAGCCTTGAGAAATCTTCACCAGGATCTCTCCCCAGCCTTGTCTGCCAGCCCCAAGTGCTCTCGCTGCTCACTGTATGGTGCTAACAGCGTGGACCTCACACTTGCAAGGCTTGCCTTTAGCAAAAACACCAGATATTCCTACCTGAGTGATTAACGTATCGCCAGGTCTGCTGCACCAAAACAGCTATCCACCTCTCCCTTCCTCACTAGCTCAAAATGTGCTGCAGGGCAGCTTGGGCAGGACTGTGCCCCTAATGCTGTTCCATAGTGAGTATTTTGAAGAAAGGTGGTAAATAGTGCTTGTAAACAGCTCCTTCCAGGGTAAGAACATCCTTCCTGACCACAGCTGAGGACCTGATGCTGTTACCAGTAACAGTAAAAACATACCTTGTTAGTTCTGCCTCCCCCTGCAGCAGAAGGAGCATGTCTACTTGTGCTTGGTGAATACTTACGGAATGGCAGCAATCATTAATGATGGAGCAATTCCATGTGTTTCCTAGGCTAAACTACTGTTTCTGCAAGGGGGCAGCTGCAAACATCCTTGTCAACAGGTTGCAGTTGTAGTTCCTGGACCTGCTTTGCAAGGCTGACAGTTTCAGTCCCAGTTAAGCCTAGTGTGCCAAGTTCTGAGTGCTGACGGGCTGCATGATGTGTGTGCTGCTCACTCCACATGAAATAGTCCTTGCTTGTACATTCTGGGAGGGTGGAAGGAACATAATGCTGCCATCTGATGTATTTTGCAATAATTTATATTTGTTCTTGCCTGATCAGAGTGTGGTCAGCTCTCTGTGAATCTGTTCTTCATTGCTCTTTTCTCCTTCCAGATTACAAGGCATTTGAAGAAGCTGCTGAACACTTCCAGCCATACATCAAGTTCTTTGCCACTTTTGACAAAGGGGTAAGCACCCATGCACCTAACTGTGACAGCTCACATACTCCACAACCTGTTTTCCAGAAGCTCAGGTTGTTACTAGATTCTTGGTTTTGATGTTTCTCTAATTTGTGGTGTTGGTGCCAGCATTTGGATTTGGCCTTGTCACAGATAAAAGGGCATTTCTGCAGCGTGGAAGCAGGTCCTAATCTGGGTTTGGAAACCAGTCCCATTAGGTTTGCTAGACCATAACTCTGGCCTTGCAGTGCCCCAGTGCTTGAGACCAGTAGTGTAGAGAACATCAGTTGCCTCTGCCATGGAAAGATCCATTCCTAGTTTGTCAGACACTCTGAAGACTACATGGTTTGAAAAAGGCCAAGAACCTTGACCTCAGTTCTGCCACTGGGAGAGGCTCTGAGTAGCCAAAGAGGTACATCAGGTTCACTCACCTCTGACCATCTACACTGCAACAGGTTGCCAAGAAGCTAGGTTTGAAGATGAACGAGGTGGACTTCTATGAACCGTTTATGGATGAGCCTGTTCACATCCCAGATAAGCCTTACACAGAAGAGGAGCTGGTTGAATTTGTGACGGAGCACAGAAGGTATGTAGTGTGCAGGATGCTCCTGGCCATGGAAGGAAGGTAAATGTGTCTGTCTGCAGAGTTTTGAGGGCATCTTTCTCAGTAAAAATTAGGACAATGACCACTTTTTGGCAAATTGCTGACTTGCATTTCAAATTTTGGCTGGTCTTTTCCTAATCCCAGAGGTGCAGGTATCTGCGCTACAATCATAGTTCACTACCACAGGGCTGTGGCAACACGGCTTCCCTCTTCCTTCTCCCTGGTTAGTCCTTCCTCAAAGAGGAGGGAGGTTTGCAGGCTACAGAGAGCAGAAACCTTGCCCTACTTGCCCGTGCTTTTTAATTTAGGTCTGTACAGAAGATGATCTTCTCCAAGGCCCCTCAGGCCAAATCCAAAATCTGTCCAGTCCCCTCCTTCCCCAAAACAGCCTCACCAATGGGTATATCCCTCTCATGGTGTCAGATACTTCTATAGGCAGGCTCTGAGCTCAGGCCAATTTCAGAGGAACCGAGATGGACTAAGAGGTTCCTGATGACCATGGGCACAGAAAGAAAGCCACTGCTGTTACGGCTGTGTTGGGCCCGTGTAGCCAAGGTGCTGAGTACCTACACTGTTTGATCAACTCAGCAGAAGCTGTGGATGTTCAATGCTTTTTGCAATCATATCTGTTAGGGACTCAGCCAACAACAATCTGGAACTGTCTGGATAGGCTGATGCCATGTAAAATCAAAGGGTTAAATGTAAGGGCGCAACTACCTATGAGGTGCTGTATTTTTACACCCTTAAAAATACAGCACAGGACAGTCATGCAGGCCATCTGCTTCTCCTGAAACTGTATTTCCCAGCAGACATTCAATGGAGCAGAAAAGAGTTCAAGAAAAGCAGGGCCATCAGTACTCTTAGGGGACCACAAATCAAGCTGAGCTGGAGGTTTGTCTACATACATAGAGCATCTACAAATGGGTGATCATCTCCAGAATCCACTAGTCACCAAATTTGGAAAGAGCTCTCTGCTTTTTCTGAAATATGAAGGGGTCCCCTATCTCACAGGTCACTCAAAGGTCATTTTGCTGACCTCCTGGACTTTTTGACCTCAGTTCTTCCCATGTTTTTATTCTACAGCTCTTTCTCTCAGGCAGCAGCCTCAGGAGGTTGATTAAACACAGTCAGCTGAATGCCAGCCTAATAGGGCAAGCTCTTCACCAGCACAAAATTACAGTGGAAACTCCTCAAGTAATTTCAAGATGTTATGAGGTGCTCAGTAGGAGGGAGAGGTTGGGCCATTTATTTTGCAAGTGCCAAGACTCAGAAGGAATTACAAGTTGTCTCATGAAATTGGATCTCTGTAATCCCAAACCCACCGAGGTACTGGCATGGCGGGGAAAAAAAAACAAACTGGAGTGACATTGATATGTTCCTAGCAGTTCTGTCTCTCTCAGAGTAGAAGTGCTTCTTCCTGTAAAGCACCTAAAGCAAAAGGCTGAAAGTGGAATTAGATAAGGTGATGATCAGGCCTGTAGAGAAAAACCAAGTGATCTCAACACCTGTTGTTTGCTCATTCCCTGTGGACAACTCAGCAGGATCTCCTCCTCTGCTGTAATGTGTAGGTAGCAACTGGGCCCTGCGGGCATGATCAAATCCTCCTCACTGAGCTTCCTTTCTCCAAGAACTGCCCCCAGAGAACATCTAGGGAAAATGCCTTGAAAGCTAGGTACAGGTACATAATGGGTATTCACCTGATATAATCGCCAGTTTCTGATAATCAGCAATGTGTATCCTTGATCTTGTACTTAATGGCTACTTCTTTAATTTCTATAGTCATTTTTACCTTATTTCTATTTTGATGCAGAAAGTATCCAATCGTAATGAGTTTAGCAGCTAGATTATGAATTGCATCAAAAGAGCATTAAGTGCCAAGACTCAGAAACCCAATTGTTCAGTTTATACCCATTACCTAATAACTTTACTGTATGCCTGCTAGTTCTTATGCCAAGAAGAACAATCACTAGCTGTTCTGTTTCACTTTGGTTTTTACCACTCACAATTTTTTTCAGACACCCTACCAATACCCTCTTAATTTTCAGTTGTTCCATATGACCAGAACCACAAATACATTCACTGTGGATGTGTGCAATGTAGTTATCCATTGCCCTAACTGTATGATGTTAATCCATTTGTAACATTCTTCTTGCCTTTTTTGCCTTTGGAGCTGATGGTTTCTCGATTTGCAACACCCAACCCCCTGCCTGAGAGGCAAAAACTAATTACAACTCATTTAGAACCCATCATTACATCTGTACAATCAGGGCTGTTTTTCTGCAAGTGTGTTACTCCCTACACGTCTATTATGCAGACACTCAAGTCCCAGGAGATCCCTCTATATCTCCTCATAGTCAGGCCTGGTGAGGGCCATCTGATTAATTGGATATGATAAGCAAATGCTGTTCTATTCCTGTTTCCCATTTTATTCAGACTATGTGAGAATGTGTTACGCATATGATCATGCCAAAGAATATGCTATGAATCTCAATTGGTTAACTTGCTTTCCTCTGAAAACTGATCATTTGCCCACACCCTTCACAGAATTACAGAATGGTTTGGGTTGGAAGGGACCATGAAGGTCATCTAGTCCAACCCTGCTGCAGTGAGCAGGGACATCTTCAGTTCAATCAGGTTTCTCAGAGCCCCAACCAGCCTGACCTTGAATGTTTCCAGGTATGGGGCATCTATCACCTCTCTGGGCAACGTCTCCCGGTGTTTCACCACCCTCAACATAAAAAATGTCTTCCTAATATCTAGTCTAAAATTCTCCTTTTTTCATTTAAAAACATTATCCTTTGTCCTATTGCTACACGCCCTGCTAAAAAGCTTTTCCTCATCTTTCTTGTAAGCCCCCTTTAAGAACGGAAAAGCTGCCATAAGGTCTCCTCAGAGTCTTCTCCAAGCTAAACAACCCCAACTACATCAACCTCTCTTTACAGGGGAGGTATTCCAGGCTTTTGATCATTTTAGTCCTCTGGACTTGCTCCAACAGGTCCAAGTCCCTCCTGCGCTGAGGGGTCCAGAGCTTGATGCAGTATTCCAGGTGTGGTCTCACCAGAGAAGAGTAGAGGGGCAGAATAACCTCTCTCGACCTGCTGATCATTTTCCAATGTCATTAATTCACAGGAGGACCTATCTTCTCATCTGACTGCAGCTTAGTTGCTCTGACTTTGGAAAAGGACTTTGTCCAATGATCTTCTGAAACCAGTTCACTGCATTAACCAACATACTTTCACTCACTTGTTCACTTGCTCTGGGAACACCAGCAGATCCATGGCCATAAATTTCCTCTTAAAGTCCATAAATCTCTTTTTTATCATGCTATATTCCTTCACATGTCTGTTAACTCTACTTTTTCTGGTAGCACTGTGCCCTTGAAGGAGCCATCTTTCTAGATTTGCTGCTCCTCAGATCTTTTAGGAACCTCTAAAATGTATTCCTTGTTTCTACTGCTCTGGTAGCAAAGCAATCTGAAGCAACACATTACCCATCTCATTGATTACAGCTGGTCCTGGCAACGAGTTGCTACTCCTTTTACCAATCTGTTCTAGGACCTCATCAACCAAGACTCTTTGTGATAGTGCCTGGGGTTGGTCAGCCAGGGCTACTTGCTCTACTGGGGAGGCTCTCTGAACATATTATACCAGAATAAGCAGAGGTGCAGAGGATTACATGGGCTTGTCTCTTACGGTCTTGTGTTCCTTCAGTGCCACTTTAATACCTTAGTCACCTGTCACCCTGCCAAGCTCTCTGACAGGCTTCCTGCTATGGATGTGTCTGAAAACATTTAGACTTCTTTCTTCTTTGTTGTCCTTTTTGAATGATTTCTCAAAATAAATTGCTTTAGTCCATCTTACAGTTTAAATTTTCTTGTCTGAGGTTATTCTGTCTTCTTCAGCAGAGTCTGGAAGGATTTCCATGGTGGAATTATGCTGACATAAAACTAGGAGGAAAGGGGATCAAAGAAAGTCCAGCAGGAAAAAAAAAAAGCGTGACCAGCCCAGAGACTGCAACACACAAGTGAATGGGTCACCTTATGCTCTCAGCATGGATAGAACAATCTGCCATGTGTGAGAATAATCCATGAATGTATCCCAGGACAGAGAGGCATGTCATCTTTCCAAGCACAAATAGTGGCAGCAGTGACTCCAATGGAGGCAAGAACAGGATTGCATCACCATAAATGAAAGCATAAATTGACCTACTGTGCCCCTGTGCTTGCACTCAAAATGTAGTGGTCGATGGTGCTGACTCCAGCTGCCAACCAAACATGCCACAGTGACCTTATCCATGGCACCAGCAGCATCATGTATTACAATGCTGGATGCATCCTCAAAGAGTGTTTCTGTCTTCCTTTCAGGGCCACTTTGCGGAAGCTGCGCCCAGAGGACATGTTTGAGACATGGGTAAGGACACTTGGTGGGGATCCTTGTTTCCCTGATAGCTTCCAGTAAGAAAGAACTGCTCAAAAGCTCTAGCCTCTGGCTGGGCAAAACATCGCCCCTGCCTTGCAAAATCACTTTTCCTCCTCTGGGAAGAAGCAAAAGCTTTGGCTACGATGCCCAGTGCCTGAGTTCAAGTGGTGTATTCAAATGCTGTGGTCAGCAGTGGTGGACAGCTGAGCTGGGTCTTGTTTGCTCCACAGAGAGAGTAGGGAGAGCTAACCAAGCATGCCAGGTGGGTATTGAGCCTCTGCAGGGGCCATGAAATAGCTGTGGAGAGAATCCTTCACAAGGATGCTCTATCTTATCTCGCACTCTACAAATGTGGAGGAAAAGGAGAAGGGTCAAAATGAAAGAGAAATAATGTCTGTCAATTTACCCCTTTGCTGTGACTGAGGATGACGTTAACAGCCAGTCAGGGACCTCCAAGTGCCAGTTGAATGCTGAAAAACCAAAGCTGAATGCTGAAATCCAAAGCTTTACAGATGCTAAGGAGGGTGCAATCATTTCTCTAAAAAGCCTGGCATGTTTATAACAGCATTCAGCTGCCTCCTTGTTTGGCTGTGTAACATGAAACACTGCAGGACTCCAGAGCACCAAAATCCTTGGGAGACTTTAATACAACAAGACAAGAGGTAATAAAACTGAACAAGGAGTTATGAGTCACTTTGGCTTGATAGTGTGGCTCTGCTATTAGCAGGCGACTTGTATGTATAGGAGGAAGCAGGATGGATTCTGATCTCACTGCAAGTTCAGAACATCTCTAACACCTTCAGTGGAGTTAGTCCAGATTTGGCTGCTGTCTAGGACATTAGAAAAGAGCTATATTACATACCTGCATTTATAATCATGTATCACTTTTTTTTTAAATTTTGCTGTCTGACAATGCTGCTGGCAACTATGGAAGAAAAGCAACAGGGTAGATTTTGCCATCTGTAAGCGGTCTGAATTCCAAGTAAATCTGTCTAGAATGCTCTGATGAAAACATATTCCCTGAAGATGCCAGCAAAGGCCCAGCATCCACTATTGTTTTTAAAGATAATGTTTTCCACTTAATCTTTCAGGGTTTTTTTCTCCTTTCAGTTTTTGATGGTGGCTTTGTCACCTCTGGGCTCAAAAGGGAAAAGAAATTAGCATTTAGATGGGAATTTTTTTCTCGCATTAAAACCAATTGAAATGGAAACTGGGACCAGCAGCGGGTGAGGAAGGCAAAGCCAATCCATGGGATAATTCAGAGATGACATTCATAGCAGATGGATGATGAACTGGTCGGTAGATCCGCTGGCCTTTACCAATATCATCGCCCATTACTCATGTGCCTCGTAGAGAAAAGCAGTCCACGAGGATGTCATTTCCAGCCTCCATTTACTGAAGCCCCAAATTGAGCCTCCCACTCAATTCCCCTTGCTGTTCATGGAGACCCTCACCTAAAGCAGAGACCTCCCAAAAAGTGCCCAAGTGAGTCAACATGTCTCTTGTGAGGAAACTTCCTTTGCTGGCCCTGAAGTAGTGTGGTTGCTGTCCAAGTATGTTGGTAGATACTTGTTTCCCCACCAACCATCCCCTGGTAGCCGTGAATTAATGAGGGTAGCTGCCTTGGCCATGGAGGGTGAGCCCATATTCTGCCCTAAAGTGCCCTTGCCTTTCTCTGCAATCAGGGGTTTGCCCTGCATCATCAGAAGTTCCCTTGCCATCATCATAACCACCTCTTTTTCAGCTGCAAGGTTTTAGCAATGCTACCCAAACTACCCACTTCAGTGCCTAATACCTCAATGATTCAGTCTCACCTCAGCTCCCATTTCTGGTGTCCCAGTGGGGCTGCAATCAAGCCTCTCTTTGCAATTGTCCTGTTCATTTGAAGGCATCCAACCACTGCTCGTCTCCAGCAACTGCCTGGAGTCTGTCCTCCCACCTCGGCCCATTGGTAATAGCTTTTTTTGTTTCCAGGAGGATGACATGGATGGAATTCACATTGTGGCTTTTGCTGAAGAGGATGACCCAGGTAGGAGGCTGCTTTCTTCCTTGTGTGACTCTCTGTCACACAAAATTCTGTAGTTTCATGTGCTCTGTTTGCACTATGAAGCTCCACACCCTGACTGGGATAGGGAGCCTCAGCCTCCTAGGCTGAAGATCCAGGATCCTTCTGGGTGTTTACACTAGTGACACCATAGCACCAGGATTTGTTTCTAGCTCTATATCCACCTTACTGTGTGGCTTCAGGAAAATGCTGCAGGCTGTGTGCTTGATGGACATGCAGGAAACCCGTGGGCATCAGCTCCTGAAAAGCCGTGGCATCAATGCTTCTCAGTGCCATCAGTGTGCTGAAAAGCTTCAGCCTCTCAGGGGCTGTTCCTCCCTTGACACAAGAAAATAGCGACATTGTTCCACTCCGCACGAGGATTACGAGACTTAATTCATGTGTAACTAATTTCAGTACCCGGGGAGGATGCTCGAAATTAAAAGCCTTATTATCAGAAGAAAGAGCTGGGAGACAGCATTTTAATGAGAACTATAAACAACTCCTGTGTGCATAGAGAGGGTGAGGGAAGTTGAAAATACTGCAAGCAAAAAATGCCTGCATGTTTGTGTGAGTGGGCTGCAGCAGTTCATTTATCTTTTCAGATGGTTTTGAGTTCCTGGAAATCCTGAAGCAGGTTGCCAGGGACAACACTGATAATCCTGACCTGAGCATTGTGTGGATTGACCCCGACGACTTTCCTCTGGTGAGTAGTGGGGGATCCTCACCTTTTCTCTGTTTAATTCATGGATGGGTGTGCGGGTGTGAGCCTGTAAATGTGCACAAGCACAGGAATTGCCCTGGCATGAGCACAGGAGATAAAAGACTCAATACCTAAGATCCCTAATAGCTGCTTCTATGGAGATGGAGTCTTGGGAACATCCCCAAAGCTGGCATTATCCTTTGACATGTGTGGTGGCCCAAGCTGTATTCAACCTGTCTTCTCTCCCATTCACTCAGTGATACATGGTCCCACAGCACTGCCCAGCCAGCTGAATGAATGCAAGAAGCTATGGCAAACACCCTTGTCTGAGCTTTGTTTCTCACTCCTGCAGCTGATCACTTACTGGGAGAAGACCTTCAAGATTGACCTGTTCAGACCACAGATCGGGGTGGTGAACGTCACAGACGTGAGTAGCATGTGCCAAAAAAAATCCAGCAACCCCAAGATTGCAGAAAGAACAGGAATTGAGGTCTGCTGGATTTCTGCTAAGTGCAGGTAGACCAGGCCTTTTCCCGAAGGAAAACTTCTAGAGACCTCACCATTCCCACATAATAGGGGTTCATAACACCTTTGATATTGGGGTTCAGGGCTTTGAGAGTTTTTTTGCTGCCAAGTCACACAGAAACCACATCTTCTGAGGATAGAACTAGCCTCTGTGGTCTGAGCTTCAGAACTTTGCCTGGTTTTATTTTCAAGTTCTCACATTTCCATCCCAACCCATAGCATACAGCATTGTGCCCTGCTCTGAGTGAAACTAGGTGGGTTCATAGAAGAAAAGTGTGTGTATAGGGGAGAGAAAGCAAGCTCTGCTTAGGAGAGGAGAAGAGGAGAAAAACGGGGGCGTTTTTGCAGCAGAAGCAGAATGGCCCAGCTTGAGTGTAGGAGGGAAAGTTAGTCTCCAACAATGACAGGGAGCAACTCCATAGCTTGAAAAAAAACCCCAAATAAATAGACAGCCTTAATAAGAGTATGACATAAAATGGTAGAGGAGCGATCCTGCTGAGGTGAAGAGGGTGTTCTGGGGTTAATCCAAGCCCCTACTCCCCTCAGCCACCCTTGTACAGGTGATGCTGGAGGGATTTGACTGGGAAGAAGAGATGTGTCAGCCCCACAGTGAAGGACTTCCACAGTCCCACAGCTGGCAGCACTGCAGAGGGAGAGCTGCACAGGCAGGTCCTGCTTTGCAGTGGCTGTGGTGGTGGTACCCACAGCACCCACAGCTGAGTTAAGCAGGTCCGCTTTCTAGCAGCTACTGTTTTCACTACGGTTGCCTTCAAGCTGGCAAGCCATGGCACTGATGTCGGGTTGCCTGCACACTGTGAGCTTTTAAGGCAAGTGGGAGAGGGAATCCATCAGACCCCATCAGCAGAGATGTGAGGACAGCTGCTCAGTGCAAAGTAATGTGCATCACAGACCTGACACGACCACAGAGATAAACCATTTTTCCTCCTTCTGTCAATAGCATCCAAGACGATAAAAGAGCATGTAATGTAGTGCGCTCCAACCTAGCTCGCTTATTACCTTAGTTTATTTTGGATAGTTTAATGCTGGGTGGTTTATCCTTTTTAAGATGAACTTGTGGTTAAAATGAGTCAGTGCCTCTGGAAGCAGAAATCTCACCGCTGCAGAAGTGTTCATAATTTGGTGCTTGACTTCTTTGTGTTTGATATTTTAGTTGCATGAGGACCTGATGTCTCCTTAGAAAAGAGCAGAGAGGGTCTTTGAGTTGAGACAGGACTGGACACTCGTCCTCGTTCCAACACCAACATTGCTCCCAGCCCCTTTGTCCTCTCTCCTGTACCTCCCTCAAAAAAGAGGGACAGTGGGAGTATACTAGATGATTATGGTTCCAGTTACAACGAATGCTACAAGACCATAGGATGGGAAATATGATCAGGAAGGCAAAGAGATGGTGTTATGAAGCAAGTGGAGACTGGATCTCGCCCATCCTGTTGAGGGGAATGAGAGGAAAGTGCTCAGGCTGACTTAGGAGTCACACAATAGATGCAGCTCTCACTGGAGGTAGGCAGTGCTTTGTCAGACCATGGACCGGACCAAGAGAGTGGGTTAAGGCTTGTTAGAAGAATTGTTGAGAAAGACAAAAGGGAAGAGAGCCCAGATAGCATCTGTCACCTAAAAGCATACGAGAAAAGGACAAGCCAGAAATAGAGCCTGAGTCTTAGTCTTTTGGCCTTATTACTCACCTGCAGTATCTCTCTTCATTATGTTTACCGCAGTTTAAGCCATATTGAAGCTACACTAAACAACAATTAATGGGAATTTATGGAAGTAGGATTGTCAATGGGAAGATAATCACATAGAAAGCAGTATTAGGCAGGAACTTATTATCCAGCAGTCACTCAGAGACCTGCAAAAAATAATGCATTATCTAGCTTTGATATAGTAAAGGTTTCAGGTTGTTTACTATATTATTTGCAGTTTTTATTTCACTGCTCTTAAATCTGTTTTATATTCCTCAAGAGAGAGATTTAAGAAAGTTCTAGTTTGGCAGGTGATATATAAAACAAACACTTAGCTCATTTCATTATTTCAGTGTTACATCACTGCATTCAGCCAAGTTACACAGGTACAAAACGGAGCTTACACAGCAGAGTGAAAATAAACACTGCTGTTGGCTTCAGTGGACATAACCCCTATGACCCCATTGCTTCTCTAAAAACCTGCCAATACAAACACCAGAGTTCCCAGTGGCCCCCACTGGCTCATCACATCTTGGTGGCTCAGGATGAGGGCCATTACACGCTGCAAAATATTGCTGCTTTCTTTCTACAGCATGTTCTCTAGACGTAGTGAGTCCGCTCTTGTTGCCCTTATTTAAAGCTGCCACTGTTTGCTGCACAAACAGTCCTGAGGTTGGCGACAAGATCATTCACATGAAGCAAGAGCTATATGACCTTCCATGGCTGTTTTTTGTACAGCTGTGGTGTTTTAGTAGCAAAACACTGTAAGGGAGAAACAGCTTTCCTTGAGCAGAAATTGTTCTGAGGTTTTAGCAAGTCCTGTAACAAAGAGAATTAGGTACCATAGACAGGGGAAGAAGTGGGCTGCATTTTCAAAATCTGGTAGTTATCTTCTGGTATATCAAAAGCACTTACTGCTGCAACATCAAATGCTGAATGAGATAACCTCACAGCAATTCTGAAAAAAAAGAGGCTGATGCTGTTTCATGGAGGGGAGAGAGTAAAGGGAAAGAGGCTTAACCAGGCATTTACACAAGGAATCTATAGCAAACCAGGGAGAAAGCCTTTCATTTTAGACCTCAGAGATCATCTAAGCTATGCTTCCTGTCCCTCAGTAACAGCCAGAAATTAGGTAGCATCTTCTCACTGCATTTTAGACAGCATCTTCTTACTGAATCCACCTATCTCCTCCAGTACAAGGAAGTAATGCAGAAGCTGGAAAGAAAGAAGAGGCACTTGTAGTCAAGGGCATCAGTAGAGCATGGTTGAGATGAGGAAAGGCTCTTCCAAGAGGAGCAATCACTGTCACACATAGAGTCCAGAGCAACATCCTGGGGCAAAGGTGATGGCAAAGGGGGCTGAAGAGAAGGGTTGTTGACAGCAAGGTGTAAAGGATCAGTGATGGTAAAAGGGGCTGGAGAGGAGGGTTGCTGACAGCAGGGTGTAAAGGCTCAAAGGGAGAAATCTCAGAAAGGCTCTGGAAAGAAAGAGGGAAATACTGAGACATCCTCTGGACTAGGGTATTGCAGGGGGAGCTTGTACAGGTCTCTCTATGTAGATTTGGAGTCTACAGAACTGGCCAGACAAAGTGAGGACAATGCATCAGGTGGATGGTGGCTCATCTTGCTCACAGGTGTAAGCAGCACAAGAGAGGAACAGGCAGTGGGCACACATCTAACCCAAGGCAAACAGTACCACACGTTCATGTAAACCCCCTGACCAGTCCCACCACCCCTAGTCATAAGGAACAGCACTTCAGGGGCAAATGGTACTCCAAGTGCATGGGCAGAGAGACACCACGGGCTGTGGCAGAGAGCAAGCTAATTCCATGACACCCCCTGCATCCCACCTGTAGTTCAGACCTTAGCCCCACAATGGCAGTGAACCCAATCTCTTCCATGTGTCTCTAAGGGTAGCTAATGCCCTATCACCTGTCCCTGCAGGCTGACAGTATCTGGATGGATATCAGAGACGACGATGATCTGCCTACAGCTGAGGAGCTGGAGGACTGGATAGAGGACGTGCTTTCTGGGAAGATAAATACCGAAGATGATGATGATGATGACGACGATGATGATGATGACGATGATGACGATGACGATGATGACGACGATGATGATGACGATGATGATGACGACGATGACGACTAACTGTGATTCTGTGCAGTTTGACTTGTGGGGGCCAAGAGGCCTCCCCGTGTGGCAGGTCCCTCCATCAGAAGACCTGTGTTTCAGCGTCAGCAAGCACTGTTGCTCCTCTTTCCCCCTTGCCCCACTCTCCCTGCCCCTGCCCTTGCCCGGACCCCCCAGCCTGATTCTCAGTTGTGCTGAGCCACTGGGGCGGACTGTGCCTGCAGGCACACAGCACCGCTGTAAATCATGCCTCCTTAGTAAGGACGATAGGAATCTGCAGAGAATTTGTCCTGGGTGCCCCAAAGCAGGAAAAAAATGCCTGTCTGCTCGCTGCCAGAAGGACGCAGGGAGCCAGTTTGTGTTGTCCATGCTCATTGGCCCAGCACTTACATCCAAAGACCAAATTTTGCTCCAAGACATAGGGAAGTCTACTATAAAGTTTAGTCCTTTTATTAAAGAAAATGCCCTTTGCAAGTACTCTGCCAAGACCCCTCAATCCTGCAAGTTCTGCTGCGGGAGTCTGTAGCTACTTATTAACATGCTATTACCTTTCGGAGGGGAGAAAGGTTTTAGGGATGCTGTTCAAATTTTCAGTGATTCCATGTGAAAACAGGATATTCTTGTCTGGCAGAGCAATGCAAAACTAAACACCGTGGTCCCCATCTGAACCTCTTTCTTCCTGTAAGCTCTGGTGAAAGATAGGGTAAGTCCAGGTGGCCTGATATAGGACATCCTGAACAGCTGGAAAGGCTGATCCAAGTCTGCACCCAAACTCTTGAGGCTGAAGATTATGGCACTGAGCCATTGGTCTTAACCTCAAAGAAACACCTGAGCATCTGCAGGCCAGTTCCAAACATCTGCAGCCAGGTCTGGACTGGGCCTGGCTTCCCTTTTAGGTGAATCTGAGATGGATTGAAGATGGTTCACATGAGATAGCGTACTCCTGCCAGTGGAAACTTTCATAGGGGCCCACCCTGAAGCCCAGCTATTCCCCATGATCTTCCAGCTTTAGCTGACTTTTAATCCAAAGCCAGTATGGTATCTTTTCCCATGACCAAGATGATGGGAGGGAACATATTCATCCAACCATATTAGAAGGTGGATAACACGTATTGGGCAATGAGCAGTGAAAGGAGTTAAGCTGTATGGATTTAAGTATTCAGCTGCAGTTACTCCCTGCTTAGAGGCTTGGATGTCTCACTCTAGCCTGTGAGAAGCCCCTTCTGACTGCAGACTGAGAAGGACCTCAGGGTACAAGTTCACAGTCAAGGAGGTCACTCACAAAGCAAGGGGTCAGCAACTCAGTCCTGGCAAGTGCAGCACCATCCATGTGCAGGTCACTGTGACAGTGTTAGGTCTCCCTGTTTTCCCATGCCGGCAGATTTCAATTGTCTTAGCTTATTAGGTTTGACAATAGTGCAATGAATGGAGAGTTTGGAGATAGTTTTATCTTCATAAATACATTCATAAATATGTTCTCCAGTTGTCCAGACTTGTTAGCATAGGTAGGTACACACATCCTCTCTTGCTACAGATGAAAAATATTATTCTGACCTTTCTTATTGCTGTTTACTTCAGAGGTAAGTGATGTTAGTGGAAATAACAGTGCAAGGGACAGGAGAATCGGAGCTTGTTATATGAATGCAAATCAGTCTGATGAGAAACAAGGTTTATACATTACACATTTCCTTTATTGGATGAACTGCAAAGCCAGACTTCATAGGGTTTTGGGTTGTTTTTTCCTGCCTGTTGATCAGTCTCTTTGACTCTCTCTCTCTATTTATATAAGCTGCAATAGAAATTTGAAACTACTGGTATAAAAAGGCTCAAGTACTGATAATACCCCTATGTGTGCCATATCCCCTGGGTGGAAAGTGCCAGTATGAACAACACACAGCTGGGTATCCATATATCTCTATGTATATGAATGAATATCGTGCTTATATGGTATGACTGTTTATATTGCCACAGGCCATATTAATTCCTCATTGGACATCAAACCCTCAACCCATGCTTTTAAGGCACACCATATCAGAAAAATCGACAGGATAGCAAAGCCCCTGGGTCAGCTTTCTTCCCTTTCTTGTTCCTTTACTGGGATTATGAAAAACTCACCCTCATCCCAGAGGACCTGACGGAGACTTTCAAAAGCACTGAAATGCAGAGTCCTCTAAACCCAGAGGTCCCCTCCTCTCTTTCACTCACATATCCCTCTCTACTGGCCAGAGGGGTGCCCAGCACCCTCTTTCTGCTCTCTCCTTTCAGCTGTTTCCTCAGGAGGTTTGCTGGAAGATCCCAACTCAGAGAGAGTGGGAGCAATTGGGACTCAAGGTATCATTTTTTTCACATGGGTAAGAAGTGAGAAGAAGAGGCAAAACTAGCAGTTTAGCAGTCTCCTAGTCTGTGGTTAAGGGACAAATACTGCTTCAGTTACTCACCTGCGCAAAGTACTTGTTTATTTTTACCTTGGGTCTTCCCAGGAGTAAAACATGTACAGTTTCACCATATATAAGGTAACAGCCTGCACAGACCCTGCAGCTTCAGACCAGTCACCACAGAGTGATGTGAATTTCTATAAATATGAAGAAAAAAATGAGAAGTTTCTCTAGTGCCTTTCCCAACTGGCACTGTGTCCAGACATCCCAGTTGCCTGGATATTCTTTAGGTCTCTCCCTTTCCACTGTGGATGCTGCCTGTTCTGATGTGCCCCTCTCTAAATGCTCCGGAGGGTACACCTGTCGCAGGCACAGCAGAAGGTCCAGCAGAAGGCACTATGGACATGTTCAAGTGCTCAGGTGTTTCACAGGCGTGTACTTGTTAGTGCATCAAACAACAGAGCTTGAGGGAGGAAATAATGTAGTGACTCTTATGTTTATGCAGAGGCCAGTGAAGTCTGAGCTCTTATCAGGGCTAGTGGGCTGGTGTCAGCAATTTATGGAAAGTTCCCCTCGAGTTATAGAGATAGGTCCAATCCTGTGGCTGCTACTCCTTTGTGGTGCCAGCACAGTCCTTGATAGGGCCACCCTTTCCCTCCTCCCCCTGTTATGGTTTTCACGGTTCTCTTTGCCCACAAATGGGATCTTCAGCTTATGGGATAAATACTTTTAAAAAAATTTAAAATTGTGGCGGAGGAAGGATTGCAGTGATGTAGATGAACAGGGAGCAAAGCCTCTCCCATTCACCCACAATGGCTTCTTTGCCCCTGTTTTAATTTCATAGTGAACAAACATTGAACACAGTAGCACCTATAGTGAAGAAGATCGTAGCTTGAATTTGAGAGTCTTACATGCAGGAACAGGTAAGATACTGCTGTGGGGAGGTACCACCCTGGCACAAACACTCCTGAGCTCCTTTGTCAGAAGTAGGCACAACTGGCACATGAAAGGCACAGGAGACCCTAAGAAGCAAAGTCAGCCTAACCCTGCCCCCTACACACTCAAAAGCCAATGGTCAGTACTTTTGGATGAGAAATCAGCATAAAAGTTATTTATTTAAAAAAAACCCAAACACACGGGCAGTACTTTTTCTGCAGGCAAGTCTGTCCCTCTCTTAGCAAATAATTCTTTTTCTCCAAAGGGTTAATTAGGCATTGAAATTAAATGGATTTTAATAGACATAATAGACTTTGCCCTCATCCAACTATGAGTGTGCCAGTCAGGCTGATCAGTGAGTTCAAAGTGCCCAAAAAACCTAGCCCTAGCAGCCCCAGAGATGGCAATCGACCCCCATTGCAAGTGATACATGACAAGAACATTCATCATCTCCTCCCCGTCCCTGCATATGAGGGCAGGGGACACAGGAGTGGGGTTTCTTTGGTGTGCTGTACCTCAAGCCACCCCATGCTGCTCATGGGCAATGATCAAGGGAGAGGGAAATCCATCCAAAGCCATATACTACAGCCATCATAGAGAAGGACAGAGGAGAAAGCTTCTGCCTTTGCAGCAGATCCAAGGGCACTGATGGAGAGTCTCTGTGATCCAGAAACTGCTGTGACCCAACGTCAGCCCTTTGGGAAACAGCTCCAGAAAGAGAGGACAAAGGAGGCATGCTGGAATTCACAGATTACTCCATATTTTCAGGGTCAGTGGTTTTTATGTTGTTTCTGAGGAGTGATGAGTCTCTCCTGCACTGCTCATGGGAGAGGAACAGCCCTGTAGTGACACCAGAGACCTCAGCTGCTTCTCATCCCAGAACAGAGGTACTCAGCCAGATGCCAACATGCATGCATAGCCAAGGACAGACAGCTTGCCTGTGTCTGTCCACAATCATACCTTAGAAATGGTTGATTCAGTACCAAGACAAAACAAAAAGCACCGCCTTTTATTCTCAGAGAAATAATTCATTAGATAGGAACATATCACTTCCCAGGTGTGGCTGACTTGCAGTGTTATGAAAACAGGCCAAGACTGCATCTGACTTCCTCTCTCTCCCAAAGCTTTGGTTTTTGAGGAAGATCCACACAGCCAGTTGCACACTCATGCCTGGACTTGGGGGTGCTGAAGAGGGAGAACAGCTCAACAGGCCAAAACTCCAAGGCCCTCCAGGCAAAGTAAACCACTGTCTGGTGTGGTACCAGGTTGCTTATACAACCCAGCTACATCTACACCACGAAGTGCAATGCCATCCACTAGCTACTGGAAGGAGAGCACAGCAGGAAGTTTAATTAGCCTCAGTAATAAGGCTGCACCAGCAGGACGATGTCCTACCCAGGACCTAAGACTGTGCAGCACCCTATTGCACTGCAGCATCACCTGCCTTTACCCTGTTCCCCTTGTATCACTGGTATCTTGGCAAGGCAGCTCTCCAACAGATAGTACCACTTGGGGCCAGTGGTGGGATGGCTCTTACACCTGTTTGGCAGAAGCAGATGTCTAATGTGACGCAGAATATGGGGCAGGGTCCAGGGTACGGCCAGCCCGCTTGACCTTGCTCCCATAATGATCCTTGCTGGGCTTAAATGGTGCTAAACTATTTAAAGGTGGGTTTAGAAAAAGCCACAGAGCTTTCTCACAGCTGAAGACCTGCTTCTGGAGTCAGATTACAAGCAGATTTTTGGATGGAAGCCTTTGGTGGCTGGTTCCCTACTTCTGCTTCCCTGTTATATCTTCTCTTGCCAAGCCCCTGTGATAAAGGACATCAGCAAAGTGTGCAAAAGTCTTCTGGTATTTGCCCTAATGATATGGACAATGAGAAAAAAGATATGCCTTTTTCACCTTCTTTCCATTCCACTTGAATCTTCTGGTCTTCGCTGGCTCTCCCATCTTTTTTTTTCTCTCTCCATTTCTATCTAACCTGTCTTCCTTCCTCTTCTCCTCAACCCAACCCCACACCATATGGCATCCAGGATCGCTTAAGGACAAGCCTCTCCCCTGCCCCTGCTGTTTGGACTCATCCTCAGCCCAGGAGACAGCAGCCTCCCTCATGCCACTGCCAGAAAGCAGCTGTGGCAGCATCTCATGCCATAAGCCATGGCTATGAACACATGGAGGGCCAACATTTTCTTCCTGAGGAGGAAGCTGACCAGACAAGGCTGAGACTGGCTTACTTTTTTTTGGGGGGAGGGGTAGGAGGGTGGCACTGCTGTCACTTTGAGGATGAATTAGTAACCCCAGTGTCACTGGCTGTTACACCACTACACTGCCTGAGCAGAAGACAAGTGGCATGACTTCATACAAAAGATACAAACCTCAAGGGTTAAATGAACTGATTTTGTTGGAGGGTTTATCTTAAGATTCAGCAGTAGGCAGAAAGCCAGCTACCTGCCCAAGATGACCAGCAGCTGGTTGTCCCCACTGAGCCCTCCATTGGTTGTGGGTGGCAAATGGCTTAGCCATTGGTGACCTCATCCTCCACTTCAAGATTTGTAGGAAGCCCATCAGGTCCACACCTCATAACGCAGGTGAAAATAAAATTATGTTTGAGTAGAGAACAGCCCTGAAATTTGCCTGGCGTTAGATTTTTTTCTCTAAATTCAGTCCAACATATCAAAGCCCAGATCCTGCTAGGGACAAAGGAGGAGGTTATTGAATGAAAAAAGTAACCAAATGTTTGAAGAACATTTCAGTCCCTGAAAAAAGGAATCGATGAAGGAATTTGCACAGCTTCCCACAGTCTAGTTACTGAATGACTAAACCAGTTTCTCCCAACCACTTACAAAGTAAAATTATAATCAACTGTAGGATCTGGTATTATGAGTACTCAAGAACGAGGTTTTACAAAATAGAAGCTAAAAGTTTTGCAGATCTGTTTCACATCTGTGGCCCAGAAATGATCAGCTCCTTCTTGTTCACTCTTTTAAAGCATGCCCACAGCATCTGACTTGTGCTGAAGAGAGGTCCAAAGAGCTAAGAAGTTTTAAGTGCGTCTTAAAACTTTCAGAGAAGCTGAAGAATATGTGTTTGATCCCTTTCTCCCCATACACCAACTTTTCATTCATGTTACTTTTATGAGTAGCAGTAAGAAAAAAATATAAGAGGGGGAGGAGTGGGGAAGAAGAGGACCAAGATTAGATATTTAAGTATTTGGAAGTCCAGTTTTTGCCTTTGGAAGAGATTTAACAATGCTTTGGTTTACAGAGAGACTTCATGCCTAGAGCAACCTGTAGTCTTTCTGTTTTTAAAATCTTCGTACCTTCATGTTTCTGAAGATGCTGCAGGCAAAACCACACCTTGTTCTCCCCGGTCTCTTCCATCGACTTCACATTGCCTCCTCCTCAGCTTAAAGTCTCTCCAGCTTTTAGTGCTTCCTCTATATTTTGATACATAAGCAAGGTGAAGGTACTGAACTATCCGAAATGTGCCTCCAGAAGGTAAAAGTTATCATCTGTTTTCCTCTTCTAAACTGCATTTAGTGCTACCCACACAAAACCCAAAGACTGGTTGTTCCCTTTGTCTCGATCAGGGCTCTGCCGGCAAGTAACCATTCAGCACCTGCTGTGGGCAGGACCCATGGGCTTTGGGAGGCCAGCAGGCAGCAGTACTGCTGCATGAGGGCTCTTGGTGTGCCCAGGTTATCTGTGTTAGCTGAGCTGGAACCAGAGCAAGCCCCAGTCATGTAAATAAGCAGCCACCCTCATCAGGTCTCCTGATTTTGGGCGAAGGAAGATCATGTCAGGGCTTCTGTACAACCTGGAGAAGTGGGCCTGTGAGAACCTCATGAGGTTCAACAAGGCCAAGCGCAAGGTCCTGCACCTGGGTCGGGGCAGTCAGAGGTTTCAGTGCAGGATGGGAGATGATGTGATTGAGGGCAGCCCTGCAGAGAAGGACTTAGGGGTGTTGATTGAGGAGCTCAACATGACCCAGCAATGTGCACTCGCAGCCCAGAAGGCCAACCATATCCTGGGCTGCATCAAAAGAAGTGTGGCCAGCAGATCGAGGGAGTGATTCTGTCCCTCTATTCCCCTCTTGTAAGACCTCCTCAGGAGTATTGTGCCTACTTCTGGAAATCTCAACATAAGGATATGGAACTGTTGGAGCAGGTTCAGAGGACTACAAAGACGCTCAGAGTGCTGGAGCATCTCCCATAAGAGGACAGGCTGAGAGAGTTGGGGTTATTCTGTCTGAAGAAGAGAAGGCTCCAAGGAGACCTTATAGTGACCTTCCAGTACCTGAAGGGACTACAGGAAAGCTGGGGAGGGACTTTTGACAAGGGCCTGGAGTGACAGGACAAGGGGGAGTGGCTATCAATTAGAGAGGGGGAAGATTTAAATTAGACACCTGGAAGAAATTCTTCATGCTGAGGGTGGTGAGGCACAGGCACAGGTTGCCCAGGGAAGCTGCAGATGCTCAAGGCCAGGTTGCACAGGGCTTTGAGCAACCTGATCCAGTGTGAGATGTCCAAATGGCACCCATGGCAGGAAAGGGCCATGAACAGCAGCAATCAGGTGTTGATTCTATATCAGCATTAAGCCACAAACGAAACAGAGCATGCTGAGCTTGTATATAAAGACACAACTCTCAATGCTATGAGCCTGGGATGAGGCTGATAAGCCCATTTTCTTCTTTCTGACAATTCCTGCTTCTTAGACCTTCTTGCGACACACCTACAGTTGGGGCTTCCACAATACCTTTACCCACACAGCTCCAGCCTTGCAAGTCAGGTCTTCCTCTGAGGGGCAAGGGGGGAACCAGCAATAGCTCCACACCCACTACACAGGCTCTGCAGTGTTATTTCCTTTCCCAGCCCGTCTCCAAGAGCTGCACTGCAAACAAGGGCTGGGCACTGCCAAAGTACCAGCAGGATGAGCGGAACAGATGAAAACCAGAGAGATCAAGGGAGGGCAGGAGGCAGGACCGAGCACACCCCCATCCCACCCTTCCTGCTTCCTCCCAGGCTTTAGTTCAGTGCTCTGTAGCCGAAATACATCCATCTCTCCCCAAGCAGAAAATAACCCGTCAGGATGTTTTTCTCCACCAGTACTTATATGTGTGCTCTTTCTCTCCACAACTACTGCATTGTATTTTTTACTGAACAGCAGCATCCTGTGGATTTTTCCAGCAGTTGAAGCCGCTGAGATTTACTGGGCAGCGTCCAGCTCCTAAGCCAGGTACTCCCTGTTAAAAAGGCCTTTCCTGAAGAGTGGATTCCAAAGACTGTATAAGAAGGCTACTTGCACATTTCTTCAGGCACAGCTGTTCGGTCTTTCCAAGCTCTCGCTGGTGATGGAAATCAGAGGTGGGGAGAGCCGCACCCACAGATGCTGTTGAGGCGAGATCTCTGCCCATTGTTTTAGCAGAGCAGAGGTTCACATCCGCATAAACAAGGAGCACTGGCTTTTCTTCCTCTCGCCACTCCTTCTCCCTGCCAGGGCCAAATAAAGAACTCTGCCATGAATCCTGCACTTCATAATTCATGTGCAAACTACAGGAGAATACAGGAGGCAGAAAAACCTGTTCCCACTCCAGTCATTCCTCCTACCCTCACCAGCTGCATTTGCTCCCCATCCTGTGAGATTTCAGGTGTTCATAGCAGTGACCTACCTGTCTGTCTTCAGAAGTGATAGATGAGTTTGCATTTTACTGCGGCAGGGCAGATCAGAAAGGTCTAGAACGAGTGTGACAAATCATCAGCCTCAAAAAGGTTAAACCACAAGTTTGCAGGGCCCCTCCCAGACACAGCTAAAGAATGCTTGAAGGCCAGAAAAGCTTTTTTTTTTCCTGAAAGGATAAGAAGAAGAGTGGGACAATCAAATCTGGTTTCAGTTTATTTCCAGAATTTTACTGTACAAAATATGCAAAGTGTAAAACAGTTTTATGTTTCAGTTTAAAAACAACAAAACCCCATCCAGATATAACTTAAGAGAACCCAGCTTGGAACAGAACAATTTACTAGGCTAGACCCACAGTGCATTAATGTCACAGACACCAGGAATTTGCTTACTTAAGTTCACGATTAGAAAAGAACAGAAAAAACAGGTACCATTGCAGTTAAAGTCACATGTGCAAAGAGAAAAAAAAAAAGGACAGAGAGAAATGCTGGTTAGTGTCTATTAATTAGAAAACCTTGGCAAAACCCATCTTACTATACACAGTTGGTGTAGAAAAAGTATTACACAGTGATCAAAAGGGGGCAAGGGAAGGGCATTTGCTCCCACCCCTTTCCTCAAGACACAATTAATGCTGAATCAAAGAAACAGGCACAAAAGAGTGTAAGATTCCTTCACAGTTACATCTGTGCAGGTAGCAAGCCACAGCATCCCCTCATCCATGCAGGAGATATTCCCAGAGCATGGTTAGCGCTGGTGAGAGGCGCTTGGGAAGCAACCAGAGGGATGGATTCCCTCTCTGGGCAAAGGAGGGCTGGCTGCCTGATGCCCACAAGGCTTCCATATGTTACAGGGATAAAAATACAGTCCCTTAGAGGGACACAGAGGGGCAGATAACACCAGGGGCACTGGTGGTGCTGCAGTAACCCACCTCAGTAGCATTCCAAAGCACTAGTCACAAAGCAGCTGTCAAATGGCATCTTTTGGTCATCATCTATCGGAGGCAGCAGCCTGAACATACGAGAATGCATATTCCTGTAGAATTCATGGCCCAAAGCCATCTCTTTCAGGAGAACAGAAATCTGGGGGATTTTAAATTAAACAAAACCAAACCACCCAAAAAGCTCAACTCCAAGAGCACTTTCTTCTTAACACAATTTAAACACTGAACCCACAAAGCCTGGTGTGAGGCTTTACACATGTATGATGCACACACCTATAAGGGAAAAAGCACACAGACACACAAGCTGAATGAGAAAACAGAGATCCACACACATCTCATGAACAGCTCTTATACAGCAGGTCAGAGCTGAGCACAACCAAAGAGGAGAGTCTGGGACCAGACTACAGAGCTTTTGCAGAACACTGCAAGACTTTTGTTTTACCTTTTAGAAGAGCAGATTTACAAGTTTTGGTAAGCAAAATGAAATTGGCTTGGATAGGTTTCCACATTTAGCATGGTATGGACCTTTCCAGTTTCTTCAGCAGCAAGTGTTGGAAACGAGCATGTCTCAAACAAGACTTTTAAAAGCTACTTATGCAGAACCAATTTCAGAAACTGCTTCCCTGCAGCTTTTGGCATACTTGGCAACATTTGATTCCCAAGGCTTTGCATGGAGATCTCCATCCCAAAGGAAAAGGATAGAAGACTCCCATGAGAGCTGGATTTGTTAGGACCTCCCCCAAACTTGTGCCTTATGCTGAGCTGCCCACAAGCTCCAGCTCCAGCACCTCCCACCCCAGCAGGTACTTGCTCTGCCTCACAAAGGAACTTCAGGGAAAACCCCAGGGAGGGGAGAACAAGGGCTGGAGGTGGAACGGCTGAAGTTTCTGCCAGGAAGATCTTAGAGGCAGTAGAAGTCAGCTGAATAGCTGGTAGTGCCTTTCTCTATGATACTCCCTTCCCAGGTCAATAGCTCCTGCTGCTTTGAAGGCATCCAGGGCAACACCAGAAGCAGGAGCTGACCTTGCTCTGTAAGCAAGTTGTGTCACACCACCCTTTCATGCCCAGTGCATCCCCCTGATGCCTACAGGGGTGTGTGGCTGGCAACATCTCGCCTCTGCAGGGTGAAAACTGGTAGCTGCAAGCAGCTCCCCCACCTCCTCAAGCTGAATACAGGGACTGAACAGTATACTATGGAAGGGAGTGCTAAAATGCTTACATTTTTGAGTGCATTATCTGCTCTGCTCCCATGAGTGGGAAAGGAATCTGAGACCTGGAACAGCCCCACAGAGCCTGCACAAGCATGGCTGCAGCCACATGGCAACAATGGGCTAACTGATGTGCTAACAACCTTTGTCTGGGCTAGTTACAGACCTAGTCCAAAAAGCCAGCCTTTTTTGGAAACCCACAGCCATTTCCATCTGCTCCAGAACAGTTGACGGTCTCAGCTGCATCTGGTTTTGGAAGATCTCAGCATAGTTTGGGATTTAGGCTGAAACAAATCTGAGAGCAAAACCAAAGCCTTTCAAGTATCTGAGCAGCAGACTCAAGAATCACAGGAAAAACACAGACATGAAAAGGAGGAGTGGAGCATCACCACTCCTGGCTAGGCAACGCAGCACCCTATCAAATGATTCAGTCTTTAGTGAAGGATGTCCAGTGCAAGAAGCACTGTCCACTTCAAAAAGAGAGTTGTCTTATAAACCACTTGAATCTTCATAAAACACAATTCTCAGCCAGGTACAAGCATCCAGGCTGGGGGAGGGAGAATATGTGCAAAGAGACAGCGCAGGATAGAAGAGGCATATAGAATAAACAGCCTGTGCTTGGCTGGCAAACCCTACAAGCCTTATTTATGCTCAGCTCTTGGCAAGCTCTGCAGAAGGACTGTAGGATCTGGATCAGAGCTTCATTCTCTGTGACTCAGTTCTTACTCATTAGCTGGCTATAAACAGAGTTAAACAAACCAGTCTGCTCTCACCGCTCAGTATTTTTATAGAGAGTCTGAATTCCTATAGATGCCACAGATCCATCTGTGGATCTCAAAGCACTTGATGACAAGTTGAGTTTAGGCTCATAACACCCCACTGAGGTAGGATGGACAGTGATGCCCTGATTTTGCAGGAAGGGGAAACAAAAGACACCCTGAAAAATAAAACGTCACAACCCCCCCCACCCCCAAAATCCTCAGGAGTCCTGATTCCCCTTTTAATCTGTCCACACCCCTAAGCAGGTTGCATCTCTAAAGAGATCACTGGACAAGTCAAGTCCTCTCCTTCAGATATGATCAGGCAAAGCCTTCACACTGCTGACACAGGGAAGATGGTTTAATGTAGGAGTTGGCCCCCATTGACAGTGCCCTTCTCGGCAGCAGGCAGAAAAGGCAGTGCTGAACCACAGCACACAGATAAGGAAGCAGACCCAGAGCAAGCACACTACGCTTCCATCTGGTTCTCCGTGTGTTCAAGGATTTAGCGCAATTAAGACATGAGTTTCCTGAGCAGATATTATCAGACAACCTCCCTCATGGAGGAGGGAAAAGGAAAGGGGAAGGAAATCCTAGGAAAGTAAGAAAGTTTTGCAGAGGTGCATGTGACAAGGTGCTTTCAAGCACATGGCACACCCAAGCCCCTGGCAAAGTGGCTCTTGTTCTGGCTTCATGGAAAAGAGCAAATTTAGCCACAGGAAGTAGCTTCCATACAGGCATAAGCGCTCCATAGTCTCCCAAGCTAATCCCAGTCTCTCCCACCTTGCTCTTTATGCACACTATAAAGGCCAGATACGTGCATCTTTAGGAAAGCCAAGTGTAGGATACTATGTGCTCCCCTTAATAAACCAATCTATTTTTTTCAAATCAGAACACTGAAGGCCACAGTCAATAAAGGAGTCTCCATACAAACTACCAGAAAGCCTGACACAGAAAGAAACCCAAACACTAAGCTTAGAGAAAACTACCTACTTCCCATCCTTTAAGGGACATGGGACTGATCCCATCATGTATAGTGCCATCTAGTTTCTTCACAACCATGTCTGGCACATTACAAGAAGACAGGATCCAGGTGGCTACCACACACTTGTAAGAAAGATGCAGGAGACTGCAGGTGTTACTTGGATGGGAAATCATCACTTTGGATCCTCGCTCACCAGGGTGCTTCCTTTATCCTAAGAGAGTTGTCCGCAGGTGCTGTTGGACATGCAGCTTCATTGCTGCTGAAGCAGGAAGAAGCTGGACTCCCCCTACCCTGTCCTCAGTACCCCTGCTTAAGGTGACTGCCCCCTCCCACCAGCCTGCAGTGGGCACTGGCCAGCCTGCACTGGACACACCACGCAGGACTAACAGAGCCCTGCTCCCAGCTGGGCCACTGGGAGTGTGAGGCAGCCCCACAAGCTGTCAAAGGAACTCGGGGAAGGCAAAAGGCGAAGGGAAGGGCTTTCACAGGTCCCCTCAGAAGACAATGCACCCTGGCAGAAAAAGGCACTGGTTTACGTACCTCACTGAACTCAGGCCCTCTCTGTTAAGACAACATATGGAGGGCAGGTCTTATCCTGCCCAATAGATATTCGCATGGCAAAAGACTAGGCAGAATGAATCAAGCATCTGCATTCATACACAAAAATCCACTGCCACAGAGCTGGGGGAGGGTCATGAAGGGATCTGACCGAAGGCAGGTCACTGCCAGTCTCCGAGCTCACACCAAAGTCACGCAATGCCCTGTGCACTGCACTTTAGACACTCATTTAGGCTCATCATTAAAAGCAAACCTTTCAAAACTCCACAAATCACAGATGACAGAGGTCACATATGAAAGCTGCACTGATGGGCAAAAGTGGCCTTGCAAACCAAGCCATAATTTAAGAGCTACACTTCTCCCACAGGAGCAGATCCCTGTACTGAGCAGAACTCCCAAAGTACATAAAGGCCAAGAAAGGCAGGCAGATTCTCAACATTCAGACATAGTTCGGTATTTCTTAGGTATAAGTGAAGGCTTATGGTGGGAAAGGACACACTTCAGTGTTTCTACAGCACAGCAGTTCTCCAGAAGAAGTGCACAGAGCAGAGGTCAGCCCTTCTCAGTCTCCTCTCCTCAAGGAGGGAAGCATTTTTGCTAGTCTTTCCTCCAGATGCACTTGAAGCTGGCTGGAGAGGGAGGCACGTTCCTGCCTGCACCCTCTTTCCCCTCAAAGAGGCTGTCAGACACAGGGAGGGTCTGTGATTTATCTGAGGAGAAGCCTACTTACTTACCCTCTGCCAGTGCAAATACGCAGCACTTGCAGGTGCAAAAGGAAGTGGCAGTAAGGCAGACCCCGAGGGGACTGTGGCTGAAGAAACACATTCAGAAAGCCAGATGTAAGGGGAGAGCAATAGGGAGCCATGGAAGTGCCTAGCACAGATGCAGGCAAGCAGAAGAGAGGGAAGTAGCTGAAAGATAACAAAGCCATGCCATGCAGAAGAGGTTCACTAAGAAGCACTGTTGGGGAAAAAAAAAAAAAAGAAAAATTGAAGAGCTGTTAAAATGGGCTGATCCATTAAAGACAAGCAACTTCAGAGACACAGAGAAAAAAAAAATCCCACCATGCTTGTACAGGTCCAGCACTGATAGAAAAGGGCACGTGGAGAGGAGAAAAAGAATAAGTTTAAAGTCTCCCGACTAGATGGCTCACAGAAGCAGCCCTCACACCCACCCTATGATACCCTTTCTCCTCTCTGAGTGAGCAGGGACTGCAGCCCCAACCTGTGCAGGGAGGTTTCAATAGCAGAGAGGTGAGCAACATGCTCTCAGAAACAGCTACAGAGAACAAAAGAGGAGACAAAAGTACAGGCACGCGCATGGCATAAGGCAGCGCTCCTACAGAAATACTGATGTTGCAAACTGTGCAGAGAAAGAGCATGAGATTTACAGTATCCCTGGAAAGGGAGCGTAAAAGAAAAAAATCTGTTCTGTCTCCAAGGCTGAACTAACCGAGCCAAGTCACCCTGTCGCCTCTTAAGATATTTCTTTCTAGATAAGATATCCCAGCTTCCCTCCCTCCCATTTCCAAATAAAGTGCAGATGGTCAAATATTACTGGTCCATCATCTGCCAGTTTCAGTCAGCATTGGGGAAATTAAACCCAAAAGCACAACATTGAAAAAAAAACCATCCCCCAACAACCCACCCTCAAAATCCCTTAGACTGAAGTCTCAGACTGTAAGCGGAGAACAAATTTATGAGATTTAGGGTCTATGAACTCTTCTGAGAGTTTGATGAAGGGGATTTTCTTCACATTAACAACAAGGCTGAAGTCCAAGCACTTGAGGACAAAAACAATGCCGTCTTGCAACCCGCTTGTGACTGCTTCCTCACTGACAAGCGTCCACTGCTTGGAGAACCACCGATCCCTGTCATACTGGAGGGTTGGGCCTGGGTTGAGGTAACGCTCCAGGAATGCCTGCCAAGAGAGGGACACACATTAGCGCTGACCCTGCAACGTTTCTCTGCATCAATGCCCTCTTCCCATCCTCAGCAACAGCTCCGTGAGCACGGGTCTGACATGGTGCCAATGGTTTCAGCTTCCGCACCTTGGGAGATATTCTCTCCCCAGTCCCTCCCAGCTTTTCAGACCCTGGGAACAGACTCAGCCGCCAGGAGATCCTCTCTCAGTGCAACCCAGCAAGCTTGCAAAGCTATAATCCCAACTTCTGCCATCAGCACTGTCATATGGCAGCAGTTTAGTAAAGCAGAGGTAACTGATCTCCTACAAGCCCCATAACTCATCCCGAAACCACAGTCCCAGACAAGCAGTTGGGATAAATGCCTCCCCCCTATTCAGGCCAAGCTAAGATGGAAAGCAGAGCTTTCCATTTTTGCAGCCTCACTAAAGCTGCAATACTGAAAGCAGAACAGGGAATGCCAAATGATGTTGTTTGTGTTTTAAGGTCTCCTTTGCAACCTTAATGGCAGTAGAGTTCCCCCTTGCATACCTGGGCGAGCTTCCATGTGNCTGTCCAGGCCGGAGGCTGACAGTTTCTGTAGCAGAATGCTGTGAGAAACTGTGTCAGTTTCTGTCAGAAACTGTGTCAGAGAAGGTGCTAAGCCCCATCTCTTGACAGCATTTCTGCTCTTAGCATAGCAAGGCCTGGGTAAATGCCCAGGAGTAAATTCTCGCATTTCTGACCCTTCTCTAGGATTGTGGAGTGCTTTTAGAGGAGAAGGTAGAAAGAGGGATCGTGTAACCCATTTCACTCATCATTCAGTCCCTCCCTGTGCCTGCAAGTCAACAGTCACAGTCAGGGTATGAAGCAGCAAACTGACATTTGACCAAGTAGCCCACAAGTTACAAACACTGTCAGACAGGGATTTAGGAAATAATTAGAAGCAGTCCACTTGCAACTGTTTGTATCATGGACAGGGACTATGAAAGCCACCACTCACCTCTTCCAACAATTTTCTGTTCTGCACAAACACACAAAGAAATGTGCCATTCCTTTCTCCCTCCTTCCTGCACCAACGCTAGAGGAAGTGTTACCTTTGGTGTCATGTTATTCGTGATGCAGAAAGACAAGTGTTGCAAGATGCTCTCCATGCTGTGGTACTGTTGCTGGCGGGTGGTACGAAGGTACTTCTGCAGAGCTCTTGCCATGGAGGGAAAGATTGCCTGGGCTGCCTCTCGGGGGTCCATCATCTCGCCGGGAGCTTTCTGCTGTTCCTCTGCCTGGAGACGTTTGATGTGAGTGAAAGCCTCTTCTACTGCAACCACAAGCCTGCAGAAGGGAAATCGGGACAGCAAGAGTCAAAATGAGAGAGGTAGGATGGGATGGGTTTGTGGTTAAGACAGGCTGGGAGTCAGGATTTACAAGTTCTTATTCTCATCTCTGCCACTGACTCACTGCCTGCTGTCAGGCAATTTACATAAAATCTTCTCTACTGGCAGTTTAAGGGATAGACGGCAGCTTTCCTTTCCTTGCCCAAGCAATCCAGCAACTGAGGGTCATAAACCAGGATTAAGTCTTTAAAAGCCTGAATATTGTACTTGATTCTGCCAACACAGCATAAACATAACTACATGACTCAAATAAGACACAGCTGCCCTTGTGTTTAATGCATATCTCTAAAAGCGATGGTTCCAGCATACACGACTGCAGTGTGAAACGAGGACAGGCAAGCAGTCAGGAAGAAGCTGGCTATAAACTAGCACAACCCAGGACACAGACTGCTCTGTGACGATGCTCACAAGCTGCACTCCGCTCTGATTTACATCAACTGGGTATAGACTTTGTGCTGCTAGATGATTCTCTGCACCACCTCCACTGAACACCAATGGGACCCCCACCTTCAGTCTTAACACTGCAGCTAGAGGCATCGTATATGAGCCATTCCTGTGTTGGCACAGATGAGCAAACACCAAGATCACACCACAAAAAGGCAAACAGATGCCACTTGACACTTGCAAGTTAGCCCAGGACTAATACTACACTGCAATTAGTGAGAGAAAAACAACATTAATGGAAAAGTCGCCCAACAAAACTCTTTTGCCCTTCCAGACAGGAAGTGTTTCAGCCTAGATTTCCACTTTAGACACCAACTACTGTCCACATTGCTCTCAGTACACACAGCATCTTAAACCCAGGCGAAGCTGCCTCGTGATAAGCAGAGGTATAGTATACTGCATTTAGATTATATACGAGAAACAGCACAAGATGCCTTGACCCCTACTCATTTTCTTTAATTTGACATGTGGGAGGTGAGGGTAGAAATCAGCTCCTAATCTCCTCATGCCTTTCTGTTGCAGCTCTGACCTTTCTCCTGTGAAACATCTGGCCTGGTCTTCTAGTGACTGATGGGTTTTCCTCTGATTAAGCAGCTGTTCTAACCAGACTCAGTAAGTAAGATGTGCTGGAGTTAGGATGCTACATTACACAGAAAGGTAAGTTTAAGGTTCCTATTGCCCCAAAGCTGGAAGAGAGTCAAAGCAGCTACGGAGCATAGGCGAAGACTGAAGCAGGCTATGTGGGGACACTGTGCCAGCACTTTACCTATGAAATATATGCTGCCAAAAGAAAGCACAAAACAAGCCAGTTCCTTCCAGTTATGGCACATTCCTTTCAAATACAGCTCAGTTCAGGGGTGCCTATCTGTAAGCAACTTGCCTCAAACTGTTAGGTATGTCAACTACAAACTGTAATTAGGTTCCAGAGCAAACAGAGTCACTATCTTAGGTCACCTCAACAAAGCATCAACTCTGCAGCCGAGTGTGACCGGCAGAAAACATATCTATGTTCTAAAATAAAACATAACGGCTTCTGGTCACGCCTTTCCTCCCCAGCTCATTGAAAAGGGCAGTCAAATTGCTGCTTTCAGTAGTCTGCAAACACAAACATTCTTCTCGTCCATGAATAGGCAACACCAAATGTACCACTGATCCTCTCTGTGGATTACTTGAGCTGAGATGACAAGCCTGGGCATGGGGGACAATAATGGGATTTCCTACAGCAAGTAACTACAGATTTGTCAAGCACTGGACTGTTCCCTTAATCCATGACATCGCATTAGCTATCTGCATAGTATATGTAAGCTCTGCTTTATACATGTTCTTCACAATTCCAGTTGCAAGCTGTCAACATCCCTTATGCATCCGGGTTTTGCATACTTCTTTGTTGTGACAGATTTACAGCCAACCCCCAGCCATTAACCATGGATCCCCTGACTCGCCAGAGCTGGCAAGCATCACATGACTGAGCCTCGCCACACCAAGAAGTGGCACCCAGGAAAGGACAGTTTTACCTTGCACGGCGTTTTTTCACTCGACGCTCCTGGTCAGCCTCTTCATAGTACAGCTCATTGTGACTGGAGTCCCTGCGGCGGGCCGCGGCTGCAATCATGGCACGCGACTGCCCCGATGCGTTGTTACCTGGGCCTTCAGATGACCAAAAAGGAGATGAGAAAGGAGGCATTATTGCCACAGGACTGGCGCTGGAATGGAACAGACCAGTATCCCACAGCGTATGTCACAAGTGCTCTGTAGCTCCAGTCTTCCCAGTCAAAGCTATGAACCCTTCCCCAGTCCTCAGGAGCTCTGGTAGAAATCCTGCTAGGCAGCACAAACTCAGAGAGGGCTTTGGCAGGTGGACGAGGGAAGTTAGTTGGGATAAAGGATCTCACACAACATACACAAAGGCAGAGGTGAGGTGCATGTGCCAGGATGCCACTTACCACCCATGATATATGCTTTCAGTTTGAAGGCAAAGGCAGCTGGAACACATCACATTTCAGCAACAAGACAGGCAGTGCGAGAGCATGAGAAATAAGAGGTTGGAAAGAGGAGAAAGACAAATACAAGAACATCATGAGACGTGGAGGTGAATGAATGAAAGCCAAACTCCAGTTACACACACGGAGGAAACGCAAGATGCAGAGGCAGCAGGGTCACCTTAAGACAAAGCACAGGGTTTTCCAGAAGGGCAGATACTGTCAGAGCAGCAGTCCTGCAACAGGGCAGGATGGGGTCTATATGCATAGTAGCTTCGCATGGCACTCTGAGCAGTGCCAGCCATTACAACTTTTGTTGCTGTTGAGAGATCCTACACAGCTACAGAAACAGGGAAGCTGGAATCTGCTCTGTAACACTCAGTCAAGTGACAGAGCTGTCTACTACAAGGTCTTAACTTAAGTGACCTTAAAATAGACCAGTAGGTTCTGCAGCTTCCCCACAGAGCTCTGGCTCTTTGGGCAGAGAGGAAGAAAAAATGTTGCCCCAGAACAATCTTCCCATCCTTCTACCTAGACTGAAGACAGTTAGGTCTACCCAGAGAGAAAAAGAAGTCTAGGACAGCCTCCAAACCATCAAGAGCTGTTTTTCTAACTACTCTGAAAGCCCACACTCTCAACTGGCAGTGGTTAAAGCCAACCAATTGCACAGACATGCTTAAAACTGTTCTGCTCATGCAAGGGCAACTATTTATTTTTTTCCTAAAAAGCACAAGCCAGATTCCAAGACAGAAGCCTCAAAACTCAGCAGCAGGAAGGACAAATATTCACACAAACAGCTTTGTAAGAGTCTAAACACTTCAGACTTTGTTTGACAGCCCTGAAATTGAGGATATGACTCAAGGGAGACACTAGCTCCCAAATTTGTGTTAGAACTGTAATTTGCCTCATTGATTATGCCTAGCACTGAAAATCCTGGTTTTGAAGGTGAGCCTCTCCATTCTGTAAAAAGAGAGATTACAGCAAGATGTCTTTCCTTCCTGGCTGCTCCAGTATCAAATACAAAAGCAGCCAAGAAATTAGGCTGCCCTAATAGCATTACTGTCTTTTCACATGGAGGGTGTTAAGAGACTGTCAGGATGCCAAGGTTAGCTGCAGCCAGAACTACAAACTGCTCTGTAAATTGGATAGGAATCTTCTTAATGTGCTTCTAAGCCTGAGATTTCCATGTTCGCAAAGGCAGTGGCATTGCACAGAGAACAGTCCAGGCAGGCAGTACTGCCCCATAAGGGAAGGCATGAGTTTTCAGGCCCTGGCAGACTCATAAGCCTTACACTTGGAAAAGCCTGCCAGCCACATCTGGAGCTTGCTTCTGCTTCCTTCTCTTCCACAGTTTTGTGAGCTGGCAACTCCTAAGCTACTCATGCTACCAGATTAGCAGTTTTCCAACAAAGCTTAAACTTCTTACCAGGTGCTGCAGTAACAGCAGTCACCTCCTGAAGAGAAGCTGTGGCACGGGAGCAAACAAGCCAACTAGTAACCAGAACAACATATCCTGCAGCCAGCCCAGTAGGCTATTGGATGTGAATGGTGTGCATATACCTGTGGGATTGGGATGCCCTCACCTTCCACACACCAGGACTCATTAAGAGTGAGCAGCTGGAATAAAAGATTTCAATTCTAGCAAAGTGCAAAGCAAGCCTGTTTCCTTCCCCTCTCCAACTCAATTCATTCTCATCTACTTAAAAGCTTCTTCATTACAGGTAGCAGGGGACACATGACAAGCAAGCCTGCTACTCTCCCCATCCTGCTTCTCTTCACCTTTCTTTTGTCAGGATCTAAATCTCCAATTTATTTTATGGACTCTCAAGTGCTGCATCACGTTTGTGGAAACATTTAGGCTAAATTCTTTAAAACATCTGAAGTTACCAAAACCTAAACCAAAACAAAATAAGCATAAGGCACTGAAAGCAAAATAATTATGTCTCATGTTTTTCCATGTGACAGACATTCTTTATAATTTGGTCTCCAGACCCTGCACACAGAACCACCTTGCCCAGCTAAGTCCCCTCACTCTCTTCTCCTTTCCAGCTCTCAAAGCCTTTCAATACTTAGCTATTCAAGGGCAGGATGTGCCTTACCACAACTTGTCACGGGACTTCAGCCACCCTTCACAAGGAAAGCTTCTCTACACAACTATGAGTTCTTCCACTGAAGGAATGCACACTTTTATAAAGGCTGTGATGGCTAGGCACACCCTTCTTATCAAGACTAGCTTTCAGTGATAGCTTAAGAGCGTCAAACGATTAAGTCCAGTTTTGACTACTTTGAGTATCCATAGAGATCCACCCAGGCATCCTCCCAAAGGCCTCTTTTAAAGTCCAAAAGTTTGAAACAGATTTGTTGAATGGCAAAGCTCAAGAGGGATAGTTATCTGTGTCTGAATGTCCATAAACTGCTTAGCATCACGATGACTTAGGAGCACAGCCATGCATAAGCCACACGTAGCTAGTTTAGTGTGAGGCTGCTGCTTCTTCCCACATTGGTATCAACATCCTTCACCCGGCTGAAGGCTGCCTGTGGAAGTGGCACGGTAAATAATTAAGGAAGTAATTTAAATTAAAAGTTGTGTTTATTGTATTAGCACAACCAAGGAGATGACCCAAGGGTGACAAAAAGCAGAGGTTGCCTAAATTAAGCAGTGGTGATGAAAAGCCTGTCAAGCCACATAATTACACTTGACCAAAAACTTGACTGGTTCAAATCGCAAAACCAAAACCCTTATTTTGGGCAATACTCATCTGTAAAGTCATCTAGCACTGGCCAACAGTACTATTAGGAAGGTTTCCAGCAAGAGACAAGGATCTGGCAAAGCAAAAAGGTGAGAACGTGTGCATAACAAAGCATAAAGACAACCCAGCCCTTCCCCACCCACCCAGTCTCAGAGAATACATTTCACCTCACCTACCATCAACATTGTAGACTTTCAGCCCAGCCATGTGTTTGGCCGCCCGGGATTTGGAGGCTGTTAACAAGGCTGGATTGTAGACTGTGAAATCTCTGTAGTAATTTTCAAGAACCACCAGTGCAGCTCGCTGGATGCTAAAGAAAAAAGAAACACAAGATAACCCCCCCTGGAAAATCCAATGAGTTCTTTTGTTTCTTTAAAATAAACAGATACACAAAACCAGCCACATTACAGGGCTGTCACATCCGCAGAACTGTGCAATACACAGAGTATTAATTACTCTCTCTAGGACCTGAAATTTCATTTGAGATGCAAGATAAACGTCTCTACCCTCACCACAATAGGAGGATGACAGGAAATCCCTGAAGAAGGGCAGCACGCAAATTGAAATACTAGGCTGCTTGCAGCTTGGGAAAATACAGAATTAGAGCTCTGCCTGCCTCAGCTGCAACACAGAGGACTTGCCCAGGCTGAAGATCAGGGCACCACACTGGTTTTGCTGTAGCTGGACAGCCTGGATTTCAGTCATTTTCAGCCACATCTCGCAGCTCCTTAGATCTCCACCATCTAAGCACTGACAAGAGCCCAATCTCTTCAGCTTTCACAAGATAAAATTGCTGCCTGAGGAGTACAGCTGCCAGAGAATGGATTACCTCAGTATTGCTTGTTAAATCCCAGGCAAGGGACAGAATATGGAGCAGCAACATTCCCTACTCTCCCTTTGAAGGGATGCCTCTACACAAAATGATGAGACACAGGATCAAAACAAGCACACAGACCAGGAGCAGGAATAGCTCAACCCAGAGGTATCTTCCTTTGCAATCATTTCAACCAGTGTCTGTAGGCACTGCTACTAACACATAGGACAGCATTTCAAAACAAACCAGAGCTATGGTGTTTAAAGAAAGGCAACACACACAGGACCTAGGACATAGCTTTCTCCACATTGCTCTATGCCTCAGCATGGTGTCTGGCTGGCAGTGGCATTATCACTAAATCACCTAGATCACCATTTCAGCCAGCTGGAGTTTGCCAAAACCCCACAATTAATTTCATTTTGAACCCACAAAAATTATAAAGAAGCTGCCAACACATTTGTTGCCAGTTAATTGTAAAGTTCACACTTACCAACAAAGCATCTCCTCAAGAAAGCAACAAAGTATTCTCACGCATTACAACATAGAAAGAAGACATTACAAGGATGGTAACGTGGGAAAATAAGACATGAACAAATTAAGACCTAAATTCATTTCAATGCATGCTCCCAGAGGAACAATTTAAATTTTCCTGTGCCTTGTGCTAATATTAAACTTTTGCATCACACCCCAGTAATTTAAACACACACACACCTTCTGTCATCCTCATTCTCCAGCTCCTCCCCTCCCACTGATCACTGAATTAAGCAGAGATGCCAGCCCATTCACAAGATTCTGAGAAAGAAGAACAAACCCAGACTTGTTCACTGTGTACCTTCATCAGTCAGCGCTATGGTACTGCGCCATGCATTTCATTAGCTGTGTACCTTTTAGATGACAAATTCAGCTTTTGAAGCAAATTCCACTTTTAGGATTGTTTGTCTGATGAGGTCTTTTGCACCCCACTAGAACATATTAAAGAAGCTTTACTTTTCAGGTGCCAGTCTTTCTATTTCCTCATAACAGGTTTGTTAAAAGCAATTCCACTTAAGCACCCAACTACTGATATGGAATAAAAAGACAGTATTTAATCAAGGGAATAATCTTCCTTTAATGAAGTAGTACAGATAGGCCCACTGCCACGCACACGTAGATGCTGGCACAGAACAAATTAAAGCCGGTTTACTTCTCCCTGCCAAACTTCTGACTTCTACTGAGTTCGCTGCAGCTTAAAAACAAAATTTCACAAAAGAAGTCATGTGGCAGCAGCACATATTCCGCCTTCTGATTGCATTCAAACATGACTGTTTTTTTCCATGTCCACTTCCCAGGAATGTAAAACTCCATACAATTTCATCTCAAAATGCAACATTTGGAAAACTAGGATCAGCTGGAAACAAGAAGATAAAAATAAACAGTTATACCCTGCTAATACACTGCACTCCTTTCAGGCAGCACTGGGACTTCCACCCCAGCAGCAGGAAATGTTTGGGAGGTGCTCCATTGACCAACTAGCTCTATTAGTACAAAGCACAACGCATCACAGCAGAAAGTAGTTTAATACATACACATTTCCCTGGACCCCACAGAGAATCTTATCATCAGGATACCAGCTTTCTCCACCCACTACCCCTTCCATCCCCTCACTAAACAACCTACCCTACAGATTCAGTGCCACACACCCCCAAAATCCCACCACAGTCACATTTTACACTGCAATAAGCAACCATCATTGCCTTAAAAATTAAAGCCCGGCTATTTTTTGCTGATGCAAATCCAGAACAGGTTCAGTCCCGCATATGAGATCATACCCCAGTCACTCAGAGGGTCTGCTCTCTAGGGAGATAATTGTAATTAATCACCAGTTTCCTAAATTTCTACCAGGCCATTTCTGTCCACTGTGTAGACCGTCTTAAGCATTACAGGTTAGGAAGACAGCTGGACTGCCAGCTCTACAAACTTTCTTTAAAAAAAAAAAATATTAAAGAGAAGATGCTGTGGACAAGAAAATTAGAAGGGGTAAATAATTAACAGGACCAAGAGAAGGTTGAATCAGAGCCTTCTGGGGTGTGTTGCTCAACCTCTTCACCCACATCAAGGGGAAGCCTCACCCTGCACAGTGCAGGACAGCCAGCCCCAACGCAGGAACTGCAAAGCAACAAGAACCCCCTTCCTAAATAAGCACAGCCAGCACAAGCCCCACAGAGGGGGGCCGAAAGCACTTGTGCAACTCGATGTGTAAGGAAAAGAGTAAATGCAAGGAAACAAGCACCTAGAGCAAAGCAAACCATGAAGGAAGCCTGCCATTTCCCAAAAGAAATCAGCTTTTTGGGTCTCTCCACTGCAGGGCAGACTCTGCTGCCTTGCGAGCAAGGTGAAGTGGCTACAGCAAGCCTCCTCTCCACCCACACACCAACTCCAGTTGGAATGGAAACTGGCAGTCTTCCCAGAGCACGTGTCCGGAGGCTTTTTCCTTGCAGAAGGGTCTCGGGAGGAGTTCAGCACCATATCGGTCACTGCATTCATTCACCCTGCACTTCAGCAAACAGAGGTTTTCCTCGCCTTTATGATTCTAAAAGAATGAGGAGGGGCAGGGAACAGAAAGTTTCACTACTTAATTGCCAGTTTGGAGAGGGTCAGAGTGAGGATCTTCCCCAAGTCCTACAAAGTGGATCTGGCAGCCAAATATATTTCAGACACTGAAACAAACTAACAGAACGCAGAAAAGTGTTATCAGCACACAAAGTATTTTCATACAAGAGTTTGGACTCTGAAAACCTAGGATCTATGATAAAAAAAACCTTCTGCACGGGTCATTGACCTTCTGGAAACCCAGTTTTCCTTGTAGGCAATAGTGATAAGGCACTACATTTTGTTGCACTGCATTTTGTGTAGTTGGAAGGTTGCTTTGTTTGGTTTTTGCTTTATATATATTTTTTTAAATTACTACTGCTACTAGTCTGAAGAAGGCCATGTCACAGCACACTGCCAGCATGGAAAGCAAACAAGCAGATCCAACAGAAGCACAGGGTACCTCAGTGGCATTTGGCAGCAGAGAGACTGCAGTCCTTTGCAAACAGTAATGAATTAACTTTTACAGGGCATGCAAGGAAGTGGAGGAGGGGACTATGTGACACAAAGGCAGCAACTATTGCCAAGTTTTTTTTATCCTCTCAAAAGGTAAGTCAAAACAAATTTGCCTGAATACTTGCTGCTACATGAGATTTTGTACTGAAGATCTTGCCATACTCTGTCACTCAGAGGCCACTTTGGTTTTGTACATGCCTTCCGTGTCATAGCTGCACCAATACTGAAATTGGCTTTTTTTTAGAGGATTTCCAGGAAAACAAGCCAGCGCTTTACTGAAGCAAAGCACGGGGAAAGAAGCTTGCTTATACAATCAAAATACTGGCTTTGGGCCCTGCTGTTTTCTAGAAACTTGGTTTTGGGTCTTCTGAAGTGGCGGGAAAATGTTAGTGAAAAAGAAAAGAAAGAGAAATAAGAAATCAAAGCCATACCCCTGTGCTCAAAGTTAACATTGGACACACTGGGGTCAAACCGAGCACACTGCAGCCGCACTTATTCACATGGTTTTATCAGTTCAGCGTGTTCCTCCTAAGCGAGAAATATAGCCTGTCATGGTACTATACTAACCATCAGCTAGACACTGATAACCATCGAAGGTAAAGGAGTGCCTCACGCTTTTGCAGCTGACATAGATATAAATACACATGTTTGCTACCAGAGCACCCACTTCCTTACCTTGCTATGGAGTCAAATCCTGCAGCATTGGAGTTCAGGGTAAGCTGTACATCTAAAATCCACAGGAATAGTCAGAGAGGGTAGATTTAGAAGAGATATTATGAAAAATTTTTTTCCTGTGAAGGTGGTGAGGCACTGAGACGTGTTGCCCACAGGAATCATGGCTGCCCGGTCCCTGAAGATGTTCAAGGCCAGGTTGGATGAGGCTTTGAGCAACCTGATCTCACAGAAGGCATTCCTGCCCATGGCAGGGGGGTTGGAACTGGATGATCTTCAAGGTCCTTTCCAATGGAAAAACCCTTGTATGATTCTATGATCATTGCTGTACCAATTGAGGGCTGAGGGCAAAGGAAGCCTGGGGTTAATTTAATCAAATGGTTCCCAACACAGACTCCTGTCCTCCAAATTTTTTTTTTTTTTTGTTCTCCAAAACAGACACAGGATCAAAACAAGCCAAGGTCTTTGGGCACACAAAATACACGCCACAGCCAGATGGG
This sequence comes from Piaya cayana, assembly GCA_013389865.1. Taxonomy (NCBI): domain Eukaryota; kingdom Metazoa; phylum Chordata; class Aves; order Cuculiformes; family Coccyzidae; genus Piaya; species Piaya cayana. Next base: position 61,851 of record WAAB01001013.1, on the reverse strand, counting down.
AAGCTTTGGCACCTCAAAGGGAAGCTAAGAAAGAATTGCACAAAGCTACATTCCATGTGGAGCTGGCTTTGCCTTACCAGCTGTTGCCAGCCTACAACTGCATTAAGCTTATGTACTGCAAGAGATGCTGAGGTCTCCTGGAGTGCCAAGCTGCTCACCTACAGCACTTCTTATTCTCTAGCAGTGCTGTCAGCTCACACCCAATAGGCTTGAAAAACATCTGTGCTTTCCCAGAAGCACCCTACAATCACACCTCCCTTTCAGAAAATCCCTTTCTTTTACATACTTATTTGCTAAGTGCAGTGCTAGGGCTCAAGTTCCTGGTCCTTCACCACGCTTGACTACTCTTCCAAAGCGAAGTCACTAGGACTAAAGCCTCAGAAATAAAACTTGAAATGTCCAACTGAAATGAAGAATTAAAGTGCTTCCCACACAAAAGACTTCCCTAATGGAAACTGTAACAGAAGGTATTTCTACCATCCTTCACAGACAGGCTATCCCACTGTGCTTGCCGTAGCTATGGGTGAAGGAGCACAGGCTGCCCAGTCAGTCCTGCCACTTCGGGGAGCTTGCAAAGCACAAGGGATTTAGTACTTGCTGTCCTTCCCAAGCAGATTCTTCAAGTGAGGTGCTGAGGACCACCTTGCTGAGAGGACTGAGATCATCCAGAAGCACTTCAAGTGCTGGCAGTAGCACCAATGCCTTAGCTGCAGTTTTGTCCTCTCCGGTAAGCAGAACCAGAGTCAGTTCTCAGCAGAGATGCCAAGACAAGAAACTCTTTCAGCAGCTGCAGCCAAACGAGCACAGCAGAAAAGTGTCTTTTGATCATTGTAACGACAACAGCATTTCAGTTAGGTAGAGTCAAGAGAACAAGACCGCAACCCCACAGAATAGGAAAACCACATTCTCTTGTCAGACAACCACAACTGAAGGCTCCACTCAGCTGAGGCAAGCAAGCACAATCCTCGCCCTCCCTGCAACAGGCACTGGGTGACCAGGGTGCAGCAAGTTTCTTTTAGATATCCAACTTGTGGCATTTGGTCAGGCAGGGAAAAGAATTTGCAAGGTCAGGCCTTTAACAGGGATGGGAAAGGAAAGCTCAGCATCATAACAGGTTGTTACTGTGATGGCAACATGGCCGCTGCCCCCAAGGAAGCAAACATCCATCTATTAATGGTGCAATTTATACGCAGCCCAAACACACACACACAGGGTTTGTACCACACTTTTGTGGCAAGCAATCCCCATCTATTCTCTCCCTTCCCATTATTTTTTTAAAAAATAATAAAAGAACAGGAATTTAACTGTGTCACCATCTCCTCCAACTTTAGACATTTAGACAACTATCACACGGATATTCGAAGTTTAACAAGAGCACCAGCTCAGCTTCTAATGACAGATCTCGCTTCTAATGACAGATCTCTCCTTTTCTGCCCTGCATGGTCTAAGACATGGTGGACTCCAACACACACTCCACACAACTGCAACAGTTGAGCAGTACAGTAGTTCACTACTGATGCAGAAAGGATTCCAATGTACAGACTTTCTGAATGAAAAGGGAAGAGTAGCATTAATTTTCAGATTATTTTCTTGCTCAATAGCAACCTAACCAAAACCTGCCAGTATGGACAAAAAAAGAAGACGACCTCTGCAATTCTACTGCTAACATCACTGTTAGGTTCTGATCTTTTTACTTGGAAGAGTATCTATATGGAAGCAGGAGCTTTTGAAATAGAGGATTTCACAGAAGGGTATGACCAAATTTTGGAAAAAAGACAAAATCCACTCCTTTGTCAGAGCCCCCAAGAAAGCTACTTATTTAAGCCTCCCTGAAGAGCATTAAAAAAGTATTCCCAGGCCAGTGCTAAGATGCTGCTACAGTAGCACAGTGTTAAGTTTTAGTAAGCAGCTATAAAACCCCAGTAAAACCACAGGTATGACCCCATTGCAATTCTCCTTCTAAGAAACTTTCCAGCCCAGTACTTCAGGAAGTTAACTGGTCTGCAGGGTACCAGCAGATGTTTTTCCCAGTCACCTTTATTAGAAGAACTTCAAATTTGACAAATGCTTTCCCAACAGCTGCACTGTCCTTGCTTCCACTTCCAACAGTTGAAAATGGCATGTAGTATAATCAACTAGGACAAAGATCCAGGATTCTAGTGGTAAAGTATAGTGAGGAGGAGGAGGAGAGTGCAATCCTGTCACTTGAAGAAGTGGTCCAAAAGGCCCAATAATATGACTTACCAGGAAAAGACAGTCACTGTGTTGAGATTAGATACTGTGACAGCAACACACTTCTCTTTCTCAGTAACACAGTGAATATTTCTTTTCATGCTGTACAGTGCCAAGAGAGGCAAAGATCATAGGGGCAGTTGTTACTCCTGACATCATATTCAACAGATAGAAAATTAAATAAAGAAATAAGCTGTAAAAGCCTAAGGTCAGTTTTAGAAACTGGAGGTCCTGGAGTTTCCTATGAGAGGCAGGGAACTCTTTTCACAAGAAAAGCAAAACTTAAGCCCTTGCTGAGTCTAAGCTTCTTCCCACATTCACTGCATGTAACTCTAGGATACCTTACTGCAAGAGGTCAGTTCGGGTAACCAGAAAGGCAATCTTCCAGCTCCTTTACAGAATAGCAAAGGGGAGTTTGTTGGTATGTGGCAAAGGTACGTTGCACCGATTACCTCAGACCATCCATTGGGACTGGTATGTGTGCATATAAGAGCAGCTTCAGGGGCTGCATCTGAAAGAGCAGCTTGTGAAAGACTGAGCATGCAGCACAACAAACCTCTCCCCCAGAAGGCTGAGGAAGCCAGCTGCCAGGAAAGTACGCTCCAAAGCAAACCACTCATCCTCCTACACCAAGATCGCCTCTCCAAGCATGTGTGTGGAGTTGCTTCCAAGCACTTACTCACCATGCAGATACCTAGCAGAACCACTAAATCCAAATGGTATCATCCACGGATTGGCCAGTGGATAACAGCCGATTTCAGCTACTAACAGCTTGGGCTGGATTTCAACCAGTTCCTCAGATACCAATAACCACACACAGATGCCCCAACAGCTCTCAAGCTACAGACGTTCACTTCCTTTTGATCATGTAACACATTCAAAGAGGCGAAGGCACTGCCTTCTCATCAAGCCAAAAACAAGCCCTTGCTACCAGCACCTAACTGCCCCAGGGTCTGCTTCAATGTGGAGAAAAACATTGAGAGCAAAGGAGCTGCCCATGCCCAGTCACGTATCCACCACATTCTAGACACCCACAGTGAACCAACCCAATGCCTGGTTGGACGGTCCACACCACAAGTTCAACCTAGCACCCTCAGGAGCCAGCAGTAGTTCAATCAGATCCAGACAGCGCAGCTGGATCCATGTGCTAGAACTCAATAAATGGATTTTCCCAGCACACCAAGCAGTTTTGCAGAGTCGTAGGGTATCCTCAAGACAGTGAGAATACTAACTTGCGTATTTAGAAGAAAGAAAATAAAACAACTATGATCTGCTCACAATGGAGAAAAAACAAAGCTGTGAAAGGCTTCCTTCATCTACTGAGCAAACCAGCAGTTTAGGAAGGAGGGCAGTGATAGAAAAGCACAAAAGGGACAACTTCAGTGCAAAAATGATGGGAGGAAGCTGCTGGTGAGTTGTCCCCGTGAACCTGCACTGCATGGCAGATACAGACACAGACAGATGCAGATGTTGACAGAGCAGGGGGCAAGCCAGCTTCCCCAGGCACCTGCAGGCGTTGCACCCAACTTCCAGCAGCCCAAGCAGGCTCCACTTGTCCTCACCCAAAGCTAAACAGATCTGTGACAGAGACATTGCTGAAGTCAATGTTAGAGTTAACATCTCCAGAGCTAAGCAGACTACTGGGGCCAATGAGCACCATGGAAGCAGACCTGCACAACTCAAGATGACAACGTAGAGTCCTGTCTCACAGCTAGCACTCTGACTCTACACCAAACCCACAACAAGCTGCCCTGTGGTACACTGTCAGCTCTGCACCTTAAGGAACATGACCTGAGGCACGAGACCTGTCCTTCATGCTTGGGCCACAGTCGGTTCCCTGTAGGCCTGCTAGGTAGGGGAGGAAAAGCAAGGACTTGAGACTCTCCTTTCTCCAAGCTCAGCAGGGGAGCACACAGACAGACAGAGCCATGCACCACCAAGATCTGCAGTCAAACTGCAGCAACCTATCTTCTCAGACAGCAGCAGGCTGTTTTCAATGAAACCATCACTGCCATGAGAGAGTGCAGTCCTGCCTCTTCCTCTCCAGTCCATGTCACACCTTTCTTCTGCCACCACAAGCCTTTAATAGCTTAAGAACCAGAAGGATAGATAAAAGATTGTAGAAATCAAGCCCGGCTAAATAATCCAGGGAGAAAGATACAGACACAAACCATAAAGCCACGTAGATAACAGGGAGATAAGTTAGCAGTTTCCCCCATTTAGATCTCTGTGCAACCAGACATGATTACTTTGAGAAAGGTGATAGAGAATCAGACCACTGACAGGACAGTCTTCTGCTGCAGGATTCATTTTAGAAGTGATAGGAAACCAAACATTCATGTAATTGAGGGGTGTACCAAGTATTTATGAGGGTGGCTTAAACCTTTTCCTAAAGTTTCTACACATCTGAGGTTATGTTTGGGACATAAGACGTTTCAAACAAGTCACAGGGGACAAGACAACACTAAAGTGTGCTTTACCTTCTGGATAGAAGAACTGGGAGCAGACAAAGAACCCACCCTGCCCGTAAGAGTGAAACAGGCACTTAGCACAGACACATTAAGGCGTGAAATACCAGACTCCCCCAAGCCCTGAACAACAGGGCACCCACGAGCCTCCAGCTGGAGCTTGTGCCCCACTCAAGTGCTCAGAAACCTTGCAGCAGGCAACAACAAATGGTGCCCTGGTTTACCACTTCCAGTCCCTGGGAGTAGCATGATCCATGATAGCAATGCATTTCCTCTTCCCAACATAAAGGTATGTTACGCCTCTGATTAGTCTAAGCCTCAAAAGAAAAAGAAAATATGCAGAAACTTGCAGGTATGGCAAGAAGCTTATGAGAGTCTGCATTTTCAAAAGATAATTTAAAGCCTGACTATGCATCAAAGGGTCAGAGTCTTCAGACAAGGAATTCTTCAAGATACAGTAATAGTTATGAAGTAACTAAGGGTGGGGGGTTTAAATGAAAGCTAAGAAATGTAACTTCAGTTCCAAGGAAGTGACAAAAGTAGTGTTCAAAGCTTCTACTGGCTGCAAGACTTCAGTGCTCTAATAATACTTGACATTTAGATGCTGCTGCCATGAAACGGCAGCATTCAGCTCTTGTTCCAACAGCAGCCTGGTACCGTGTTCTCTCAAAAGAGAGAGTCGTAGAACTGTTTGGTTGAAAAAGACCTTTGAGATCATTGAGTCCAACCGTACCTGTCCATTACTAAATCACATCTCCGAGCACCCTGTCCACTCATCTTCTAAACACCTCCGAGGATGGTGACTCAACCACTTCCCCAGGCAGCCCATTCCAGCGCCTGATAACTGTTTCAATGAAGAATTTTTTTCCTAATCTCTACTCTGAACCTACTCCGGTGTAACTTGAGGCCATTTCCTCTTGTCCTATCACTTGTTACTCGGGAGAAGAAACCAGCATCCACCTCACTATAACCTCCTTCAGTTGGTTGTAGAGAGCAATGAGGCTTCCCCTTAGCCTCCTTTTCTCTGGGCTAAACAACCCCAGTTCCCTCAACTGAGGGATCACCTCTTAGTTGATCTCTAGCAGGCAACAGGATTAATGTGGCCAGACTTTGATGAAGTTTGCCACTTGAGTCAATGCAGCAGCTTCAAATTCTAAGACTTCTCTCACAGCACCTCAGAGCATTACTTCCCTGACACAGACAGGCCTCAAGAGGCAGCATCGATGCTACCCAGCAGCAGACCCTTGTACACAAAGGAGTACCAGCTCTCAAACTGCACTCCAGTGCTCCCCGCAGAGCATCCCTCCACCACAGGACATCCCCCACCTAGCTCCACCACAGCAAGCTTTGCATAAGCAAGCGCCACCTCATTTATAGCCAGCGCTCAGCAATCCTACAGACAACACTGGGGCCACAGGGACACAGTTTGCAGTACAGAGCTGAGCATCAAAAACCCAGCCCCAGCAAGAATGCAGATGACCTCTCACCAGGAGTTTGGGTGTGTAAGCCAGAGTCAGCATCCCCCACACCACTGTTAAGAACCTTACTGCTGCATCAGGAGGTTGTTCTGGTAGTGAATAACTCAACTCTGCCCTAAAGAGTCAGCTGAGGTCTCCACTCAAACTGAACTGCACAAGGCAAATTTAAGCACAGAGGGGAGTGCTGGAGGAGGAAAATCAATTTATAACCGAAAAAACTGCCCTCTGTTTTGGGTTTTGGTTATTTTTGGTGGTTTTCGTCTGTGTCTATGTTTTACTACCACCCAACTCCCTATTCACTCTTCTTTACGTCTTCAGCATAGGGTCAGGACTAGCTTCCACTTTTCTTGGGCACATTATTTGGGTGAGTGCTTTACAAGAACTGTAAATTCACAACTTCTGGCACTTTTAACAAAAAGTGAACCTCCTCCTTTCCCCAGCTCACTCCTTTGCAGAATATTTGTATTTCAACATTCACCACTAAAAACAGATGTCAAAGGTTGAGGGGTGGATTTTTCTCTTTTTTTTTTTCAGCATTTGAAGATAAAAGCATTTTCACGGCCACAAAATTTGTTCAGCAGCTTCGGGAGACCATCTGTCTCCGTGGGTGGCACACGCAGGCGACTTGGAGGGCACTGACAGCAGGGGAAAAGAAATCACATGGCAAATGCCTTAAGTACAGGGTAGGCTGGAGCACATGCTGCTCTTGTACTTCTGGACAGTGCTGATTTTGAAAGGCAAACCAACAAGAAGGGAAATCCCTGCAGATGGAACCAAAGGCACTTCCCCTATGCCACCTCTTTCAGCAGGACAAAGCCTAGCAGCTCCACATCAGGAAGCAAGTAATACCATACTAGCCAGGGGGATTAATAATTGACAGCAGGCCCTTCTCTTACAAATAGGCTTGTAAACTTTTAAAGTATTAAGTATTTAAAAAATGTGAGACCGCCCCAGGGTATAACAATCACCCTGCACCACTTGCAATCTCTGCACAGTGCATTTGGAGGAGCATAGTACAACTTGTACCTGGGCTGTGGTCCAGTAGATGCTCCTCCGGGTGAAAAGGAGCGGAGAGGCAGTGTGTGTACAAGAGGCAGCGGAATGATCAAAGATTGAGAAATATACAGAAAGGTAAGAAGCTAGGGAAACATGCTCCTTTCAGAAAAGCAGAGACCTCCCAGGCTTTGGAGGCAGGTTTTACCACATCAGAAACTCCAGGATGAGTTGTGCATGCAGTCATATACTAGCTCATCCTAGACTTTTCCCTCCCCTGTAATGAGAGGCGCCTGGCACTCCAGGAGTCTGCTGTTCACTGCTGTCGCAAACAAATATCCTCCCACTGAGGTGTTGCTCTGACCCAAGTAAATGCCCTCGCTGGTCTTTATTGGCCAGACACTGCATGCACCATCAAACAGACCCTCGTAAAACTGAACAAGGCACCATTCCCATAACTCATCTGGGGCATCAAAGGAGACTGTTCCCTGCTCAGCAGGCAACAGCACACATTTTTTCAAAGGCTACTGGAAAATTCCCTTGTGCAATTCCACAGGTAGCCTCACAGCAAGAGCAATCAGGTGAACTGCTCGCAGCAGCACCATCCTTCAGGAGGCAAAGCAGCAGGCACAGGCAAGAAGAGGGAAAGGTATGGCCTGCGACTAAGAATGACTAACAATGCAATTGGAAGTCTTTTCCCACTAAGTCATGACTAGTTTAGCTCCCAGTCAGAGCTTCCTTCCCTACCTACTCCATGGCTACCCCATGGCACAGGGTGTTTGAAGGGTGCTAATGCTCAGCTGCCCATGCCTCCCAGCTGTGGACAGAGCTCCATGCTCCCTTCCTGAACTTGCAGAAAAGCAGCCCAGCTGCCGAGACGATGAGCTGTAAAAAAGCAGTTGTAAACACCCAGTTATGTGAAGTGCTCCCACAAAGACATTGGCTTGGACATTGCTTGGACGTCACAAGTCTAACACCTCTCAGTTAGTGCTAAACAAGCTGCTCAGGAGCAAACAGCTCAACTCCTTCGGGAGCATCACACCTGCAGATGCAATTAACACCCATTTAACCGGCTATCCCAGAACTTCTAGGGATGAGAGATTGTTTAATGCTGATGTGCTGATGCTCATCAGGTTTGGTGATGGGCGGGGGTGGCAGGGGCAGTTACAGAAACGCTGTCAGGGTGCCTTGTACAGATTTCGGGACAGAAAAAATACATTCAGGATTGAGGTTTAATTTCACACAGGCTATTTCTTGAGGCTATGGTGAGAGAGATGCTTTGCAAAGTCACAAATTTGTAGAACATGCTATGCTAGAAAGCTCCTGTAATCAAGGCGGCAGGACAGTTAACAAGTTGTTTTGCTACAGAACAAGTTAAAACCTCATCAGCTCAATCTCTTTCGTGACAGTGTTTGTCACTATGGAAAGATGGCGAGGGTTGAAGCAACCCCAGGGAGGAAGAAAGGTCAGCGTAATACCTCTAGTCCCTGGGACCACAGACCAATCTGATCGATTTTACCCATGCTGGAAACAGAAAGAAAGGTGCCTATATGCCATGGAAATTTTCCTTTTTGGAGTGCAGGGAGATTTTACGACACCACAACCTTGAGAGAAGTGTCAACAACTCTAGGCAAGAGCTCGCTGTACAGTTCAAATGTTGACTAGGTGTTCTTCATTAGAAAAATATCACCCGGATAAGGGGAGGCACATTTCCTTGTTGTAAGATCAGATGCACATAAGCAGCACTACAAATGCAGGCTGGAGAATGGAGAAGCGTATTCATACTCCTTCACTAGGGAACATGGCCCCAGTGGCATCAAGGGACACAGAGAAGAGAGTACTCATCAGATTAGACCAGTAAACACTGACAGCCTAGAGATCAGGTTTTTAAGCCATAGGTTCAAGACATGGGAGACTGACAATCCAAAGCAGTTGGGTCAAAAGTGGCATCAGCTTCCAACCATGCAATTCTGTTTCAGCTCTGGTTTGTCTTAAAAGTGAAAGGGTTCAAGCACCACCTAAAACAGTTACTCTGCCGCATCCAGTTCACCTGGGAGACAGGCTGAATGTTTTCCCCTTCCACAAAACGTGTTTGTCTCTGCTTTGTTTTGTAGGCATGTACAAGCCAGGAGATCTCTCAGTACTATCGATAGCTCCTGCTGGGAAGATACAGGCTTGTCAGAGACGGGTACCTGTTTTGAGGAAGCAGCTGCTCCCTTCCTGGATTTTAAAAACACAGTTCTGCATCCATCCAAATGCAAATAAGTATCATGGGTACAGGCAATGCTCTAACAGACTTCTCACATACTGAGCTACTATTTCTGAGTGCTAAGCTCTTCTTGAATAGATGGAGAGAACATTAACCAGTTCTTGCTTGTCTGCAAAAGCATTACCTTGATTCTAAAGGCATACAGCAGGTTCATAATGGCAAGGCTGTGCCAGGAAGGATAGAAAAGCAGACTGAAGCTCTGTGTTCTTCATACAGCTCAACACATACAATCATGGGCCTGCTAAATGAACAAAAGTGAGAAGACCTACTCTCAGACATTTCTAACCTCTGAAAACCAAAACTATACTGAAGCCCAGCATTCAATGTGCAAGACCAGTAATTACCATGTGTGTTTGAAGCCGTTCATTTTTTTGAGCTGTCTAGACTAGCAAAGCTCTAGGGTGGGGAAAGAGCACTCCTGGAGAGGAAGAGAAGATATTTAACACTAACTACAGAAAAGGAGGGTTTTCTCCAGCAATATCCTTCCTACCTAGCTTCAGTTTCTTCTGATGGCTCAGAACTGTGTATGGCAGGTGATCCTATCTTTAGGGACAAACCAAAGCCTTAGCTGCAAATCCAAACCTCAACTCACTAAACTATCAGCCTTACAACAGAAAAGTTGCCTACTGTGGCTCTTCCCTATCTTTGTTTCACTTTGTTGTTGCTTTCAAAAGTCTCACCAACATCCCCACCCAATCCCTCTCCCATTTCCTCAGGCTTGAACTTTCTCGCATCTATTCCCTGCTCTTTACCCATACATACCACCATAAAGCAATAGTCCTGCATAACAACCCGTCCTACCAGGAGCAGCAGAGCAGTCGGTAAGTTGAGACTTGGCTCCATGTTCACTGGGACTCCAATTTAGTTTTCACCTAATCCCCAAGCTCCTGAATCAATGCCAAAGGTAATGCTCATTTTGGCAAGCAAGTCTCCCAGAGAAAAGTTAAAACCAAAGTGCTGGGGGTGGGACCAAGCCAGCCTATTAATAGGTCGATTATAATATGAATCTGGAGAACTACTCCCAAATATGCTTACCCTCCTGGACCTAGGGCCCTCAGGGGCAGAGAGGAATACCTAACTCAGCATTTTCAGCTTCTCTGCTGCATTTGGAGCCAGAGAGGGTGGAAAATCCTGTCTGTACCCTGCCTAGCATAAACATGGTTTTCCAGAAGGCTGGCTGAGCTATTGTTTTCTTCATTTCTCCCCCAGAAAGCCTATCTTACTTGTGCTTACACAGCAGTTCCCTCTGCCTCAAGAGAAAAGACCTAGAATTTGGAAACTTCCATCTTGGATTAAAAAGGCTGATATTAACAATTTTCCTATGGAAAATCCAGAACTACTCCAAGTGAGGTGTCTCAAGTACCTTCTCACCACCAGCCTTTCCACAGTACACTGAATTGTTGAAGAAGACAGACTCCATGGACAGCCAGGGAACAAAACTAAAGCCATTTGGGAACATGAAAAGGACAAAAGGCTGGACTGAGGCAGAAAGGTTATGACTACAGGAGCAATTAAGATTGCTATACCTGTTACTTCCTCCTTCCAGGTGGCAGCCCACAACCTAAACCCCTTTTAAAAGTGTTGGGGTGAGGCAAGCATGCATGGTAGCAAATGGAGAGCCCAGAGGCAGTGACAAGTAGTATATACATATTTCATCATAGCTACCGCTACCTCTCCAGCATACCCACAAGGCTGCTTCTCCAGTCTTCCTGAACAATCCAAACTGTTCCTGCATGTTTCCACATTTTCCCATCAGTATATCTCCCATCCCACCACCACTGTACCTCACAGCTGACCAGAAGTGACTCTGATTGACATTTCATCAACAAGCATGTCAAGACCTGTATGGAAACCTTGCAAAATTATGCTGTGGAGGTGTTCAGAAGTTCCCAAATTTATCATGTTTTACATAAACATCTCATGATGCTAAGCCTTTAGCAGTTGAAGGAGATAATTATTATATTCACTTCTTGCACTGTTTATCATATTGGGGTCACTCTGTATCAAGAGCAGCAGCCCTAACAGTTTAAACACAAACAATTCTCTGTGTTGCTTGCAGAGATATAGAGAGAAAGAACTCTTCCTTAGTTGGGAGACATTTTGACACTGATCAAACCTACAGGGTTTTACCTTTACATTATTAACAATGCAGACACACAGGCTTCAAAGCACATGTTAATACATGGTATGCTCATCCATCAGCAATTAAGGAAAATTACCAGTTACCATTACTGGACACACTTGATGAGACCCTCCTGTAACACAAGACACTGAAGCATCTACACACTGCAAGGTTTGGATTCAATTCACCAAACAAAATTGCAACCAGCTTGCCAACAAATGAGAAGTTATTAATTTTCCACGCATCTCTTATTTCACCCTAGGTTTTACAACTCTTTGCTACCTTCACATCAGCCAAGGCATCTGAAAAACCTTGCTGCAAAGACAGAACACTCTTTCTAATCCACGTGCTATTAAACATTAAGTCTTGATTATGTCTAAAAATATGAAGTCTTGATTTTTCAAGAAAATTTGATTACTTACATAGTTAAAGCTTAATTCCGCTTAATATAAACTCCTAATCTACCACCAAGCAAACAGTAAGCTCTCAAATCAAACCTGCACACTGTGTGTGTATATATAGGTATGTACATACACATACTGAACTTTCTATGTGGAATTCACTTACAAGAGAACTACCCGGCACATCTCAAGGCATGAGCTGTGACAGAGGGAACTCTTTGGTAGTCATCTTTCCATCTCATGAGTCTAAAAGGCTATGCTGGATCTGTCACCTACTGCAGAGGAAATTTTAAGATTAAAGGAAAAAAAAAAACAAACAACCCAAAACCCAACACTGTTTCACAAGAAAACCAATACAGATTAGCTCATTTTAAAAAATCCTTAAAGTGACCTTTCATTAAGTCAATGGGAGCACTTTGATTACAGAAGAGGGGCTCTCCATCACGCTTCACAGAGTAGGAAAATACAGCAGAGTCCAGGCCTAGTTCATCCAAAAGGCCTCGAGTTCTTTGATTAAGCCAGAAACAGCATCCAGGAGTCAACTCCCAGACTTGAGCTTCAACCACTAAATCTCCTTCAAAGCAATTCTGCTGCTAAGCTAATGGCTGCAGGAGACACTTAAACCAGCAGACACGAATCTCTCCATCTGCAATAGATACGCATGCCATAGGGGTCTGGACAGGATAAGCAGAACAGACGTTTAAGTGCACATACAGCCTGAGGAAAAAAAAGGGCTGAGCTTCACAGGGTACAGGAACTAAGAGATTTCTAGAGAACCTCACAGGGTGTGAGAACTAAGGAGATTGTGACACCTGTCCACTCTTGTACCTTTCCCGAGGGAAGTGTTAATCTAGCAGGAAGGTGGAAGCAGGATTGCATGTGTCATACCTATATTGTAGAGCTCCCAAACGCTCCTGGATACATCTAACTCAAACTGATCCATACCTATGACAGAAAAGTCATCATGCTACAGAACCAAACCAGAAGCAGCACAGCACTGCCAAAAAAGGCACCTACACGTGCCCCAGTACTCATTAAAAATTATTATTCCTAAATGCCTGAACTACTGGGAGATTTTTGGCTGCATCAAGGCAACTGCTTCAGCAGAACTAAGTGCTATTTCCCTCAAACCAATGCAAAACTGCAGAAAATTGCTGATTTTGGAAATAAGGAAAGGGTCCCCAGTCACTGGAAGCAGCCTTCAGATCCTATGGTGTAGCTGCCTGGCTAGGTCCTTCAAGGTAGCCCCAGCCTGCCACAGGAATGGGCTTCAAAGCAAAACCACCTGAACGCAAACATTTCAACTGGCTGCAAAAGGCACACACAGGTTCAGTCAGGTTACTTTGGAGAGACTCTAGGACTTCTCCGGAGGAGGATTCAGAAACGTGTGATATCGCATGTACAAAAGCGATACCTACCTCAAGTGTCCCAAGCTGTAGTATCGCGACTCTCCATCTGTTGACCGAACTACCTTGACAGTAAACATGGGCTGCAGTTGCCGCAGCTCCAGCAGCACAATGGCCAGGTAGTGAATGAAGAGCAGTGCATCCACCAGAGACACTGCATACTGCACTATTCCTTGGTAGTTGGTGTCCTTCGAGTCCAAGATGCGAACGCCGTAAAAAAGCCAGTAGGAAAACACAAACAGGAATATAAGGACCAACAGAAGGGCCCGAAACACAAACACCCTCGGTATATCTGCCTTAGGCTGGCGAAAAAACAAAGCCCAGGTCCCAATCAGAAGAATGAGGAGTTTAAATGCCACAGAGATGAACAGTCCCTCACAGACAGTACCACAAGGCTCCAGATCATCCCGCCACAGGATCTGGGGTAACAGAATGAAGGCGATGGGGGTAAGGAAGACAAGGAGTCCAAGAACAGCTGCCACTGTTAAGCCCAGGTAACGTCTGCAGTCCAACCCAACGCTGTCCTCCAGATCCTTACTGATCCGGGCAATGTCCTCCTGGGAAATGCTGTGCTCAGATGTGCCTGTGATTGCTGTCGTGGTTTCACCCCAGTTGTCATCCTAGAGTGAGGAAGAGATAAAAATAATATTGAAACAATCAGGTTATTCCTTCCATGTCTTCTATTTTTCTTGCCTGGAAAAAGACTGCTACAAGAGACTTAAGTGCCAAAAAAATATAGCTAAAGCAACACCTTCACTATGTTGAATAATCAACCCTAAAAATTAACAAATGTTTGAAAACAACAGCAGCTTGTCCAACCAATAACTACAGATGTTACGTGTTAAAAAGCTATAACTACAGAGCAGGTAGCTTAGCTTGCTATGCCACTCACTGCACCTCAGAGGTTCTTCTTCCAGCACACTTAACGAGCAATATCACATAACTCTTGGAATCTGCCGTAATAATCAGTTCCCATGTGCAGGGCAAAGACTAACACCCTTCCAAGCCTACAAATTCTGCAGTGTAAGTGCACCACAGAAGCACCTGGAAGGGAAACTTTCATTTCAGTGTTTCAAGCCAGTTGTTACACAATCAAAACCAAGTTCACACATTATTTTTCCATCCATAACAGAAGCAACCACACTTCCAGCAAGTTCCTCCACTTTGTCTTCTTTTATTCTCCTCTACAGTAGCACTGATCTCAATAGTTCACATATTCTAATAAAAGTTCATTGAAAACAACAAATCACAGGTGGTCAAAGGATATTTTCAGGTATGGGGCACTAAATGTAGATTATCTGAGACTGCCAAGTAGCTCTGGTATCAGAGTCCAGGACACTGTCAGAAGCCACTCAGTCACGGAGAAGCTTACCTGAAAGAGTCGTCATACAGTCAAGCTTCAGATTACATTATGTTTCCTGATAGTCTCATTTCTTCCCTATCCATGTGAGAGGACTTCTGCAAGCTAGTTCTCCCATGGTGCCTCCAATTCCTCCTTCCCGGTGCTGGCAGGACCACAGCATTAAACTGACATGTGTGGATTTGACTCACAGCTGCTGCTTGAGTGACTCACATACATGAAGGCTCCTGATGCTTCCCACAAAAACACAAACAGTGGCAACACATGTGCTTTGCTAGCTGGCACCCGACACCTTCATAGCTGCAATGCTCATTGAGAAGCATGTTTTGCTCTTCCTCCTATCCTCCCAAGTTATCTTCCTGAAGCCTGTGTCATTTATAGGATTTCCACCTTCTCCGACTACTTAAGCTAACCAGAGCATTTTGTTTTAAATGGCCATAGTTTGAAACCTTTATTCACTTCTTGAAAAGAGGAAAAAGAAAGTCTCTTTAAGAATCTTTGAGAAAGGACAGAGGCAGCATGACTACTTTGAACAATTCCAGGGGTTTAACTTCTAATGAGCTTCAAGACACAAATACCGTCCACGCCCAGAGCAGTAGGGTATTGAGACAGACCAACCATGAACAGTCAGTGTCTTCAATTAATATGAGGGCTTTTAGACTCACTTCTCACCAAAACAGAGGACCCAAAAGAGATATCTGCATTGTAGCACGCCCTGAAAGGCAGTGCAGTACATCCAATACGTCCAGTAAAGCAATTTAAGCATTTAAACTATTTTATGTTTATGTATGAAACAGGCCTACAGAGTTTTCTCCATCTGACAAGCTGAGTAACTGTGCAGGAGAGAGAAAGGACAGAAACACCACAGGAGCTTACACCTACAACCCAGAAGACAACAGGCAACCCTAGTCTCAGTCTGCCTCTTACAACAGATCTTCCCACTTTGAGGCACACAGAAAAGAATGTAATTATATGGAAATATGAGTCTAAACCTCTAGTGCTGCAAAGTTGTTGGATACAAGCAAGGGCACCCTGTTACTAATCTTGCTCATGCATCAACTGATTTTGTTCTGTCTTTAATTCACATTGAGAAGACCCACAAGAAAACAAAGGCTTAAGAATTCACCAGCGTCTTTAGATCTATTTGAAGTAATTGATGGAACTCATGAAAACAAGCATCTGACTAGGAAATACCAAAATGTAGTACACGAAGTGAGCTACATGAATACTAGTACAACTGTTACTGTAGACAGTTTGGGTGGAAACTGGGCAGCAGGTTATGGCTTTTGGATTTTGTCTGCTTGTTTTTTAATCCACCCAAAGGGCAGAGGTAGATCCCCACAGTCAAGGATTAATATATCCCAAGTCCAGCCCAGGAGGCACTGAAACATTGTGCGTTCCATGTCTTGCAACATGAGCCATTCTTTGGAAACTAATATGTACCTTCACATCAACTGCTAGAGCACAGAGAGTCCTGGATCCATCCTATGTGCAATCTCAACCCAGAATTATTCCATTCTTTATTTAACCCAGTGTTAATACACTACTTTTCACTGAGTTCACCCTCCTGCCCAGGTATTTCAGGTTAGTTTTAACATTTATTGCCTCCTTTTCCTACGGGGATTCTGGTCCTAACGTGCTTTACATGATTACCTAGAGCAAATCCTGTTTAAAACCAAAAGTGCTCATACCAGTGAAAGGGTTGACCTCAATAATGCATAGAAATAATGGAAACTGATGTTTCTATACAGCTTGGTAGATGATGCTTTGGAGATGGAGGGAAATCAGTGGCCAAGGAGTAGTCATATCAGCACTGTTGCCATCACAAATAATGCTCTTGGCAAAAGACAAAACTCATGTGCTGGCAAGTCCATCCTATGTTCCATTCCAGAAACCACACTCCATGTTTGTTTTCAATTCCTCCTTACCTGGCCATCCTCTGCCCGCGAGGCATCGTTCCCAAGCAGTGGCTCTGCAGGAGGTGTCTGGATAGTGACAGACTTCTCGGAACGACTGCCATCTTTGCTTCGTGGAGATTTGTGCCTGTCCCGGCTCCTTTTCCAACAGAGTAAGGGAGAACAGCATTACCAGAGTTTCAGAGCAGAGTCCGGAACCTGCTACACCTCTACCTGCAGCAGGCATCCTAAGCATTAGGACCTAGTCACACTTGCCCATCTCTTGGTCGGTATTGACTCAATCTGTAACAAAACAAACTTCGGAAGGGGTAGAAGGAGACCTTGCCCAGAGCAGCCTACAGCCTGCTGGCTAGAGCAGTCCACCCTCAGTGACAGAGTGTAGAAAATGGGACACGGGTATACTCTCACAACCTCATCTTCCATTAAAATAGCTTCTTCCAGTGCTGCACTTAAAAGAGAAGCTTGCTTTCTCCCAAGAACTGGTAACTCCATTTGGGATTAATTGGTCTACACAGTCCTTCACCTGCAACAAAGCATCCCACAGGGAGGTGAACAGTTAAAATTGATCAAGACTGCTTTAGTTCCTGCCAAGTAAAGCCTTGTCAACTAGGACCTTAACATTGTGGGACACTTGGTGAACTTCATTTCCACTGGTTAATAACCTCTGGTTTACCTCTTACAAAGGCAGCAAGAACATCAAGGGTACCAGGGTAGTGCCTGGTTCCAGAAGACCCTTGTAGATCTCATGCCTTCTTATCTGAGAGCGTCTCAAGATGAGTTAAGCCCCATCAATCCACTAGTCAATATTTTCCTACCTGGACAGGAAAGTAGCCTTTGTACCAGAGACCCTCACTGGGCTCAATGACCAGGCTAAAGCTCAGGAGCATCCAGTGTTCCAGCTCTGCTTTCTCCATTCCTTCTCCCTCAGAACTACCAAACCCCAAAGGCTTCATGGGATGAGACTTTTTCCTGTTCATAGTATGAGGCTCTAAGACTTTGTATGTTGTTTGGGGAACTGTGAAGTTTCCACATGGCATTCTAAGCTTCAAAGGGAAATTCATATTGGGGGTGGGGATGTTAAAGAAAGGAGAAAAAGCATATTACATATAACTGGACTGTGAGCAAAAGACTTCATGTCATGGAAGAATTGTTTTCCAACCACACAGTTCAACTGCTTCTGAAGTGCAAAGTTATTTTGGAACAACTCAGTTCTAAGTTGCAAAGACTAAGTGACACATGTTCTGTATATACAGCTAATGAAAATGGAGGGGGAAAAAAAAAGGATAATGTTTCCAAGTAAACTGAAGTTTTCGAGCAAGATGAGTCTTGAGGCTGTCGAACTACCTCAACAGAGAGAACTTGCTATTCAAGTTCAAAAAAGCCTGACTTCTAATCCAACCAATGCCCATGAATGACTACTTGTAGACTCAAGTGCCACTCAAACTCTATTAAAACAACCCAACACACCAACAACAGAGCAGCCAGGACAGTGGGGAGGCACAGGAAATCTTATTGTAAAACAATAAAGACACAGCATCAGAAAAGAAAACAACTGGCAATTATAAATTTAGGAAGACTGACGCATCTTATCCTCAGAGATTCTACTCATCTCTTGCACTTTGAAAGCAGAGCTAAGTAATCTTTACCTTCTACTGGCACTCACACAGTCTTTCTGGCCCTGCAGGACCTCAGCAAGTAGTATCACTAAATTAACAGCATTATTGCTTCCAGTCTCCTCACTGGACTCCTCATGAGGACTTCCCACATGTATCAGCTCCAGAGCTGTGGCCCAACTGACTTCATCTTGGCTTATGATTTTTTTCCTATGGGACATGCCCTAGTTTAAAGCAGCAAGTAATTACAAATAAGCATTTCCTTACCCTTGTCTGTGGGCTTTTTTGGAGTGACCTGAGTAGTGGGAGTATCCCGAATATGTTGATTCTGTATCCATTGCAGCAGACATCAGGCCTGAACAGAAGGGGCACAGATTTTACTTAGAAGAGTAGTTTCTGGTGCTTCTGACGTGGAGTCTGTGGTAAAAGTGCTTTTCTGTGTACTCTTTGCTTCCCAGTCATCAGTGAGGTCTGGTCCTCCAGGAGCAAGTAGGCTTCATTTACAAGGAATCCGATCAAAGGGGGCGGTGTTCAGCTCCTCACGACGGACCTAAGGAAAGACAAATGGGCATGGAAGTGCACGCTAAGCAAAGCAAACCAGCATTCCTACTGTGGCAACTCCTTCACCCTGGCCACAAGTTACTGCTAATCATACCGTGCCCAGTTTGCAAGGTCATCATGGCCAATATCTCTTTTTAGTCTAGAAAGATGCATGCATTTGTAGAACTTTAAATAATTTGATAGCACATCTCTGGTTTGCAAAGTCTAGCCCATTCATGTAAAAATCCATAATCACAGAATCACTAGGTTGGAAAAGACCAATGGATCATGGAGTCCAACCATTCCCATCAATCACTAAACCATGCCTCTCTACACCTCATTCTCTNTGTCACTTGGGAGAAGAGGCCACCACCCTCCTCTCTACAACCTCCTTTCAGGTAGTTGTAGAGAGCAATGACATCTCCCCTCAGCCTCCTCTTCTCCAGGTTAAACAAGCGCAGCTCTCTCAGTCGCTTCTCTGGCCCCTTCACCAGTTTCATTGTGGTTTTTTTTTGTTAAGATGTTTCTGTTTAATATTGAAACACAGAATTTTAGGACATCCTTAAGATAACACTGATACGAATCCTGTCTGAAACCTAGATGAGTTTTAGGAATTGAAGTTCTATCTTTGGAAGGAAGAGGAAGCCTAGGACTATATCTGTGCTAGTAACCTAAAAATGTCCAGGAGCTGTCTTTGGCACGGAAGCAACCTGGCATGATGCAGCCCGTATAAGTAATAATAAATGCTTTCAACCCTCCAAGTCAGGGCAGTTTCATCCAAACAGCAAATTGGAATTACTATAGCACTGTTTGATTTATTGTTATAGATGTTTTAGGGGGAATGGATCTCATCCAAAATTGTCAGAGTTCCATATCTGAAACAATCTTCTGCAAAGAATCACCAAATCACTAGGTTGGAAAAGACCCACTGGATCATGAGGTCCAACTATTCCTATCAATCACTAAACCAGAAAGAAACCGTGTAAGTCACCTGGAAAAGACAGTGACTTGGAGAAGATTCAGCAGCCTAGAGAGAGCAATTCACCCCCAGAAAAAGTACTGGGCTTGACTTTCACATCCCCATCTCTTCACGTGTGTAATACACAGCGCAAACACCCTCATAATGTCAGCGTTATAGACCACATAGAGGGAGAAGGGTCGGGGTGGTGAGGGTGACTTTCCTAGGAGAAATGCAGAGGGGATCAGACTACTATGACTGAAACTCCTTTGTCTTCACAACTGCAAGATGTGCCCATTTTACAAGCCTTAGTTACTATATAGTCAACGGCACTAACAGCAAAGTGACCTTTGCCTCCAGTAGCTAATTTGGGCCTTGAAGAATTGAATTTTATTAAAAATTATATCTATATATACACATACTAATAACACTGAGGAGAGTTGATTAGAGATCACATCTAGCTTATATGGGCCAACACTTCCTACAGCGAATTTCCATTTGGAACAGAATTTTAAGCCCTATCTGTAAAGGGAAAAAAAGGGTCATGGATTTTGAAATAGGAGCAGGGCAACATCAGAACAATTTCCAACAGTGAAATGTCAAAATCTCTGAATCCCTGTGGGAATTAAGGGTAGAAGCCAACCACTTTCCAAACCCACATCCTGCATTAGGTAAGAAGTGAAATGGAAAGGAGAGCAGTTAGTCACCTGTTTGGGGAAACACCTTTAGATGGCAAAGAGTTTCAGATGGAGGGTTTGAGTGTCTGGCATGAGCACCCTCACATGTCTCCTGTCAAATGCCTGCTGCCTTCAGCCAATATCAGTGTAACAAAGGGCTACAGCCATGCCATACTTTCAGATGGGGCAAAAGACCACTTTAAAATCAAATTAGATCCCTCCGTTATTTTCTGCTCACAGCAGTTTTCAAAGCTTTCTACTTTCTCCCTCCCCAAACACAGAGGGACAACAGAATAAGGCTTTATACTTGGCTAACTATTCTTTCCAGCCACAAGATTCCTCCACTAACACCTCCAAAAAAATCTTGTAAGTGAGCAGAGAGCTCTACTATATGCAAGATGTGCCAAAAAAGGAAGCCTCTTCCCCACAGGGTTCCTTGGCTGGCAATACAATCTGTAACGACATTAAAGAAGTGTTCCCACTGCATTGGGGAACTGCAGGTATTTGCACACCACTTGGGCTTGGCCAGGATGTTTGGAAAGGAGAAGGCAGGAGGGCCGTTGGTGTAAAGGAATTTCCAAACTCTAAGGGCGTATCACGTCTCAAGAAAGCTCCCTAAAGGCAACTCAGAATCTAGAGAGAACAAATAAGGATGGGAATGAAAAGTCTAGTTTTGGGAGGGGATGAATGAAGATTAACTTAAACACAGCAAGATATAAAGCCAAGGAATGGCACAGTGAGGAAAATGGCATCGTTACTGCAGCAGAATAAAAAAAACCCAGCCTGAGACACATGACGTTAACACTCATTAACTCTCTTAGACTTGCACACAGCCTGTAGCTTATGGCTCCAGCAATAGGCTGATACTCATTAAACCTGATTTTTGCCTCTGTCCTGCTACTGTTCTGCTAGACAACCTTGGAAAAAATCCTTCCTCTGTGTTTGTCCTTCTCCTCTGATAAATGGGGTGAGACCACCACCCACCCACCTTCAAAAAACCAGTATTATACCAATAGAGGAGATGGCTACTCAGGACCTTGTAAACATTAGGCATTACAAACCAGGAACACTTCCAGTTGTACAAAAAGCAGTAAGTATTGTAAGCTTAAATCAAAGACTGTGATGTTACTGCCACTCCTTTAACAACAATCACCATCTTCACAGTACAGGAATAGGAAAAGCAAGGAATGGTGCCAGCAAACATCAGTAAGAATTACGCATTTTCCTTAGGCTTCTAGGAAAGTATCAGCTCCCAGTTTTTCCTCTAACCACGAAACAGAACTTCTTCCTAACTCTTCGACAGAAAAATCAGAGCCAAGGCAGGGACTGGGAACACAGCTCCTCTTCTAACCCCTCTCACTCCCAGCAGCACAGGGTCAAGGTTCTCTGGAGATGCTGGAGAATATTTCAGCAGGTAGAGCCTGCTGTGGAAACACAAAGACTGTCTAGACAGGAACCAGGAGCGAGCAGTGCCCGTTTGATGGTGGGTGAAGCAAGACAGCACTGGGCACCAGGCAGAGAAAGCAAATTCAAGGGATGACTAACACAGGAACGTCAGGGCAGGCTGGATCATGCCAACTTTCATTTTCTGTGTCAATAAGAGCAACGGTTTTGACACAGTTCTGTGAAAAGTCAACAAAGAAGGCCCCCCAAAATGTTAAGCCTCCTGGATTGTTGTCAGAAGCAATATAAGGAATCTGGGGACTCCGTATCACCTCCTCGCCCTAGGTGCAGTACACATGGGTGACTAAAACAACCCTGCCAAGGCAGTTACAGGGATGCTAGGAAGAAAGTATGTTTGCCCAACTTCAGCTCTAAAAAACAAAAGATGACTGGATCTGTCTTGTGCCCAACTATGGCTGGTCTTCAACAAGGATTCCTAGATTTGGCCAACAAAGGACAGCCTGAGCTGCTAGCTAGACAACACTCCCTGTCTGAGCAGGATGGTACGAAGAAATGAAGGAGAGAGGAGCACAGTTCAAACACACATGCCCCATAGCCAAGCCAAGCAAGTTACCTACCTCCTGGTCTATTGCAGGAAACCTTACCCCAGAAAAGCTTCTGGAAATGTGGAAGAAGAGGTAGGGACAAATAACATGCCAAACTATGTCTCTGGGTTGGAGCTCTTTCAATGGCAAAGACAGAAGTCAACCTTGGATTACCCACCATCTCAACACTGCCCACAACTACAGCCTGAGCAAAGCTAGAGTAGATAAGCTGTACAAGTATCCAGTATAGCACAATGACATCCAAACTAAGCACAATCTTTAAATACATCCACTACTAAATCACTACTAACAATAATTCTTACCCTACCCCTCTGGGCAAGGACAACTGTGCTGCGCAAAGAAGCAGTCACACCATTTGGGGCCTCACCCCCCTACAAACGAGCACGAATTGAGAGCTCCATTCAGCCAATTAAAACAACTTCACAAAAGACGATTACATCTTGCAGGATGCCACTGAAGGCATGGTCTGTTTGCAGAGCTTCTGAGGCTGCGTGAAAGAAAACTCCTTCAGCCTAAGGGTACAGTTGCACTGTGTTTCAGCATTGACAAGAAAGCTGGTGTAAGTAGCTTCCACCTCCACACCACGGTTCACCACTCTTGGTTGTGTCAACACAATTCTCAGCAAGCAAATGGCATCACTGCAAAACAAAAAAACAACAACAACAAAAAAAGAATTTCCCTTTCTCCCCCCTTGCCAGGCTTTTGTCTTGGATACTTTCCGTGACCTAGTTCACAGCACAGCCCAAACAACAACACTAACACAAGGGTGAATAGCAACGCATGCAAACAGCAAGAGGGGAGCCAGGAATGCCTCCTCTGCTCCAACCACGACAATTGTGTAACTGCACACCAAGCCCTTAGCTCACAGTAGGGCAGGCACTCTCTCTTTGCCTTTTCCTCACTCACCGATGACAGAAGTATGTCAAGTACTAGCATGGAAAACAATGCTAAGGATGCCCCAAAGGAAGTTCTGGGACCCCATTCTGGCAAGAAGGATGGCTGCATCCTGCAGAACAGCAGAGAAATTTAGTTACCCCTAAATACCACAGAGACCCCTGTGATTACAGTTTTTACGCAGCTACACAACTCATTGTAACTCCCTCTTTTCATATGCTCATAAATCTCCAAAAAGAGTTCTTTTGAATTGTCGTTTTCCATGCTGGGAGTCCAGTCCCATCTCCAATGAAGTTTGCTTTGTGATCATCTTCAAGGGAAAACAATTTGGCTTCCAGCCCAAGGGAAATTTAAAGGAGCAAGTTACATCTTTAAATCAAAGAGGACAAACGCAAACAAGAGCATTCTTTTACATCTCATGCTTTCCCGATGGATTTTCCTCTGTGAAGTCGAAGCAAATAACTCCAAAGCTGCTCAGCTTTGAAATTCTTGTCTGTACATTTTCAGTCTTACCCCATTTAAAGCTTGCAATCAATTAGAGCTGATTTACCAGTCAGTTCATGAAGTTATATATATTTGGAAGTGCCATCTGGAGCACAAGCAGCCACAAGTGTCCATGAAGATGTGCACACATTCAGCTCCACACGCTATCGGCCTCACTTGTTAAATAGCACCAGCTGTCTATAGGGTAACGGATGCCCACAAGCTATCATGCTGAGAAATCTTTTTTGTTCGTTCAGTGAAATGAAGAGCTTTACAACTTAAACACACAGAACCCAAAGAGCTAAGCTATGGGATAGCATTAGGGTTCACGAGTAGAAATAACTAAAAGGCGGCTAGGCAGTGAGGAAGCCTTCCAGCTCTTGTGTTTACTCGGCTGCACGGTATGGCTGCCATGTATGTCTATTATTCACTTCATAAAAATGAGAAGTTACGCAACTTGCTATGTTCAACTTCATATATAGTAAGGTAAGACCTATGAGCAATGCCACAGGAACCTCTTGCTTCTGAATTTCCTGAGAAGGCCCTAGTCCAGCAATGTGATCCATGCTGATCTACTCACGCGGCCAAGCCTTTCAGTTTTAATGGTCAGCAAGCTAAGGGAAACAAGGCTTTTTCCAAAAGCTTCCTACTTACTTTTGCATGCTGTTAAATAAGGTTAGTTTTGGCCTTGAAAATACATATATATAAGCCAGGGCTTTTACTCTACAGCAGCGGCTCTTGATTTGCAAGCCCCTCATCCTAAAAAAATGTTTAGTAGTCAGCAAATTCAAGCCTTTTAGCAAGAGGTACTCTTTTCTTTCACATCTCCGAAGCTTCTTAGAAAGATTCCATAGACTCCCCTTGGGAATTTCCAGCCTCTGGGCTGAAACCTATTAGCCTACGACATGGATATTTCAAAAAGAAAAGTCACTGATTTATCGAAGCAATCCACCTGCATATTTAATCAGAAAACACAACAACACAGGTCTGAAAACATACTGAAGCTGTTTCAATAACATAAATGCCTGGCCAAAACTATCATACAAGCAATTGGTGTTTTTAAGTGGTAAGACCCTGTCTCTTGCCTCCTTGTTACACAGCTGGAAGTTGAGAAGTTCTCTGTGTGGGATCCATCAATCAACCCTTCCTTGGAGGAAGGAAGCCTGTGCCATCTAAGTTTCTGAAGAACAAAAAGCACTTTAAGTCTGTCATGCAAACTATACCTCAGGTGCCACCGTGTCAGTCTGGTGAAAGCTTGCACTTCCCTGCCCATGTCTCTCCTAGACCTTCAAGCCGCAACCTCTTCACCCCAGAGTCATGCAATGTGGTAGAAGGCATTGGTGCCTCACCCTCATCCCATTAGAGCACCTGGGACTGTGCACAGGAACACACTTTTCCATACTTATATTTTAAGACTTACAGCCTTACTGAAATAGAGAGGGGAAAGACACTTCCAAGACTCTTCAGACTTTGCTTGTCCAACCAGGCACTACCTGTACCCTGTGTTCAAAGTTTAGTTTTAGCCACAGCACTTCGGTAATGAGATAGTCTTAAAGGCTACAAACTGCAAAAGGTTTCTCTACTGAAAGTGCACACCCTCCTTCAGGATAGTGCACATCTCCCTGCACTTTCTACTTGAATTTAAAATTAAAAAGTTTACAGACCCTGTTCAATCCCCAGTACGCAACATAGCGGAACTCCAAAGCAAGGAGTCTCGCTTTTATCCCCCTCCTCTTGCTCAACTCTGCAAAGAGGCAATGCCATTCAGAACCTGCAAGGAGAAAGGGCAAGGGTGCTGACCCCTAAGGAAATAATAATTGATTTTTAATTTAACCCAAATCAGATCATTCTGAAGTAAAGACTAATGAGAAATCAAAAAAAGTCCTAAGACAGTTTTCACAGGGGGTTCACATTCTCCTTCTGCCAAACTGCCTAGCGACAGCATCAGCTACAGAGGAGCATGACATCTACTGTTTCCCACTAGCAGAACTGGAACAAGACCTAGTGGAAGATGTCCCTGCCTGTGGTGGGAAGCAAGGGTGAAACTAGATGATTTTTAAGGTCCCTTCCAACCCAAACCATTCTATGATCACATTTCTCCACTAAGATCTGCCTTAAAGGCCCCTATGCAGCAAAACATTCCCTATAGCAGCAAAGCCACACTTCTCATCTCATTGTTAATTTGGTTGTCGGAGATGAGGCTGGCAAGGAGGCAGGCTACCACAACAATATGCCATGCTGCTTTGCTAGGAGAACTGCAGACACCTCGGGTAGCATTCTCCTAGTATGGTATCCTGGTCTCACAAAGACAGAGCCCTCCCTAGGTGCACGTAGCCATAAGATAAGGGCCACTAAGAACACTGCTACTACTAAACAAAACCAGAAAGCCAGCGGTAGCCACAAGGAGCTGCTGGCCAGTGACCATGGGCAGCTAGGTACTTACTTGCCTGGGCGGTTCTAACACAGGCTGGAATCCTTCCAAAATTTCAGCTCATAGGGAGCATTCTTAAGGGAGGCTTTCTCTAAGACTCTATTCACCATTTATTTTTCAAAATTAACAAGCGAGATGATCACAGAGCCCATGCCGGTCCCATAGCTATACAGCCAAACCCCAGAGGAGGAAAAGAGCCAAGCACAGTCAGAACGAAGCTCTTCAAAGTTTGCAAAGCATTGCTGAAGTTCTCTTCTACATAACTCTTCCCCTCAAAGCCTGAATGCCACTGGGACAGGCTCACGGGCAACGGTATTACAGAATACACTCTGCAACATCCATATTTACTCTCCCAGTCAGCGTAACTTAATTTCTTAACCCTCTGGAGCTGCAAAGATCTCGTGGGCAAGTCATTATTGACAAATCCAGGGCCAAAAAAACCCCCCTTACTGCTTC
The DNA here is from genome assembly GCA_013389865.1 of Piaya cayana. NCBI lineage: Eukaryota > Metazoa > Chordata > Aves > Cuculiformes > Coccyzidae > Piaya > Piaya cayana. The sequence continues at coordinate 35,145 of WAAB01001013.1, read as the reverse complement.
AATCAGTGATAGAATTGCAAAATCTGCCTCTCCAGAGCAAAACCCTGCCATCAAGTTCATTCATGCTTTTCTTGACCCTGCAACCAAAGAGTTCAGCCCTCAGCAGGGAAGTTAGTTTGCAGCCTTGACAGTAGAAGGGGACGAGGCTGTTTCACCACGGCTCTCCCACCGCACAGCTCAGGCAATGGCTTTGCCCTCTGTTGGGAGCACTCAGCACCATTCAGGTACCATCCCAGCGCTGCTGAGACACCAGAGGAGACTCTGCTCTCATCTGCTGCTGCTGGAGTAGGTTTCTCTCCAGCCATACAAGCTTCCCCAGGCTGAGAAGAAACAACCTACAAGCCTGTAACTCCATGCGACCAAACCTTCAGCTTCTAAGCAGAGAAGCGCGGTTGTGTGAGTGCTCCCACCCCTCCCAGAGTCACTTCTGTCCCCCTCTCGCTGCCCAGCAGGACCTTCCCGGCCATAAATCAGCTTGTTTTCTACAGCCCGAGCATGCGAGGCATCGGCAGAACATTCACCCTGGCGTGAATTCCCTGAATTCAGCAGCACCCGGGTCCCTCCAAAGGGTCACAGCTCGGCAAGGAGCGCGCTGCCCACACCCACCGACGACGCCGGAACGGGTTTTTTTTTTTTTCATACCCCTGGAAGAAGCCGAGATCTCCCCCCTCCTTTGAACCTCTCCCTCCCTGCAGCTCAGCGCCTTCTGCACCGCGGCTCCGGCTGCAGCGTCCCTGTCGCCTCCCGGGCGGCTCCGAGGATGCCCTGCCGCCCCCCAGGCGACATCGGGGATGCCCTGCAGCTCCCCGGGATGGCACCAGCTATGCCCTGTAGCCCCTAGGCGACACCGAAGATGCTGGGGTGGCACGGGGGATGCCCTGCAACCCTCCCTGGATGGCACCAGGGATGCCGGGGCAGCATCGAGGATGCCCTGCAGTCCCCCCGGATGGCTATGGGGATGCCGGGGCTACATCGGGAATGCCCTGCAGCCCCCCGGGATGGTACCGGGTATGCCCTGCAGCCCCCAAGCGACACCGGAGATGCCCTGCAGCCCCCCAGGATGCCCTGTCGCCCCTCGAAGCGACGTCGGGGACGCCTTGCCGCACCCCCAGATGCCCTACAGCCCGCCGGGGCGGCACTGGGGCTGCCCTGACACCCCCTCGACGGCACCGGGGATGCCCTATGCCCGCTCCTTCTCTCCCCAGCCCGGTCACGACGAGCGGCGCCGCAAAGCGCCGGCACAGAGCGNCCCGCACCTGCCCCCGCCTCACCCGGCCCCCGCCGCCCCCTCAGCCCCTCGGGGGTGGGGGCTCCGGCACCCCCCCGGGGAACCGCCGCCGGTGCCCAGGAACCCTCTCGGTGAAGAGAATTTGTCGTGATAGCCAATCCGAACCTGCCCTGGCGCAGCTTGAGGCCCTTCCCTCTCGTCCTGTCACCCCGCGGGGCAGGGGGACACCGTGTCAGAATNGCGACACCGGAGATGCCCTGCAGCCCCCCAGGATGCCCTGTCGCCCCTCGAAGCGACGTCGGGGACGCCTTGCCGCACCCCCAGATGCCCTACAGCCCGCCGGGGCGGCACTGGGGCTGCCCTGACACCCCCTCGACGGCACCGGGGATGCCCTATGCCCGCTCCTTCTCTCCCCAGCCCGGTCACGACGAGCGGCGCCGCAAAGCGCCGGCACAGAGCGAGGTCCCTCCCGCAACCGGCGGGTCCCCGCGGTAGCCGGCGGGTCCCCCACGCCCCGAGTCCGGGCACAGACCGCCGGCCTGCCCGGACAGACAGACAGACTCACCTCCCCGCCGCGGGCGCCCCATGCCGGCACCGCCCGCCGCCCCCCTCCCACCGGCGCCGCCGCTCCCGCAGCCGCCGCTTTCCGCTTCCTGTGGCCGCCCCGCCCCGCCCCCCGANGAAAAGACCTTTGAGATCGTTCAGGCCATCCCTGCCCGTCCACTACAAACCAGATCACTCAGCACCTCATCTACTCTTCTTATAAATCCCTTCAGGGATGGGGACTCCACCACCTCCCTGGGCAGCCTCTGCCAGTGCTGGAGAACCCTTTCAGTGAAGAATTTTTTCCTGATATCCAATCTGAACGTGCCCTGGCACAACCTGAGGCTGTTCCCTCTTGTCCCATCACCTGTCGCTTGGAAGAAGAGATTCTATTCACCATTTATGATCACAGAGTCCACGCTGCAGCCAGCTATACAACCAAACCCCAGAGGAGGAAAAGAGCCAAGCAGAGTCAAAATGAAGCTCTTCAAAGGCTGCAAAGCATTGCTGAAGTTCTCTTCTCTGTACTCTTGGAAACTCTTCCATAACTCCTCAAAGTCAGGATGCCCCGGTGATGGGCAACAGTATTACAGAATACACTTCACAACATCCATATTTCAGCCAGTGTAACTTAATTTCTTAACCCCCTGGAGCTGCAAAGGTCTTGTGGGCAAGTCATTATTGACAAACCCAGGGCCAAAAAAGAACCCACTGCTTCAATCAATGATAGAATTGCCAGCACCCACATCTCTACAACCACCTTTGAGGCAGCTGTAGAGAGCAATAAGGTCTCCCCTCAGCTTCCTTTTATCCAGGCTAAACATCCCCAGTTCCATCGTCTGCTCCTCATGACACTTGTACTCCGGACCTTTCACCAACTTCATTGCTATTCTCTGGACACACTTCAGGACCTCAATGTCCTTCTTGCAGTGAGGGGCCCAGAACTGAATACAGAATTCGAGGTGCGGTCTCGCCAGCACTGAGGACAGGGACAGCATCACTTCCCTGGTCCTGCTGGTCATGCTGTTTCTGACACAGGCCAAGATGGCCAATGGCATGGCACGCTGGACACACTGCTGGCTCATGTTCATTCAGCTGTCAACCAACACCTCCATGTCCTCTGCCAGGCAGCTTTCCAGCCACTCTTTCCAAGCCTATAGCACAGCAAGGGGTGGTTGTGTCCCAGGTGCAGGACTTTGCACTTAGCCTTGTTTGAACCTCAGCCCATCGATCCAGCCTGTGCAGATCCCTTTACAGAGCCTCCTTACCCTCAAGCAGATCAACACTTCCTACCAGCTTGGTGATATCCACGAACTTAAGGGCACATTCAATCCTGATCATTGATAAAGACATTGAATAGAACTGGACCCAGCACTGAGCCCTGGGAAACACCACTTGTGCCTGGCTATTTAGCTGTTTTCTTACCCAGATACCTATACCCTTTCACATCTCCTGTTGCTGCCCCTCTTTCCAAGACCTCCCTGTCTCCCCATCCCTGCTCCTGGGTGCCCAGCTTCTGAGCCCCACAGCCACTCTGATGCTGCAATCTTCTGGCTTTGCAGCTCTCCTCCATCCAGTCTCGCACCTCAGGTCGTCTTAGACCATCACACTCTCCTCCAGCAGAAAGACAGGTCCCTTTGAGCTCTCCCATCCAGGAGAAGCACACTCTTGAGTCTTCTCCAAGGCCAAATATATTCCTAGGCACTATAATGCCTTCAGGACTGTTTGCTCTGTTCCTCCACCCATTCTCTGTGGCTACAGCACACTGCCTGTGGTCACAAGAGGTCTGCAATGAGGAATTACCTCCTGCCACCCAGGGAAAAGGGCCTGGTTAGCTCAAAGCCTCCAACAGGCTGCCCAAAGCTGCCTTGGGCACCAAATTCCTTACATCACTTGCTCTAGGCAGCTGGGAAGCAGGCAGAGTTCTGCATGCCGTGCAAATCACCTTTTCTGTATCCAAACGTTGCTCCTTTTTCATGTCACCTCTGGGTTGTCTCCTAGACCTCCTAGATTCCAGTCCTACACTTTGAACTACTCAAGAACAATCCAGTCTACAAAGAGAACAAGTGTCGAAGATACAGAAGTTATTCCAATCAGATAGTTTCTATGTTGTGATATTGTGGCTTCTCTAGACTGCATCTTTGATTTCTCCCTTCTTATCTCCCCTTGCTCCTTTTTTCTAAAATAATGCCACAGTTCTATTCATGATACTTGCCTGTACTCGACATCCGTACTACATGAAATGACTTCACAAGGGAACTGTCAACCAGGAATTAGAAGAAACGTTTCTGTATCACTCTGATTTGGCTGTTAGATTACCTCCTGTTTTGCATGGTAGACACACTTACCTAAACCCAGGACTGGAAGAGGCCGATATCAAGTGATAGGCTCCATCTTGTATTACGCATCAACATGTGTCTCAACTTGCTCAAGGTTTGGAGTACTCTGCTGCATTCCAGGTATCAGCCCTGCCCTAGAAAGCATCTGACACCCTGCTGAAAGCCTGCCTCAGCATCGCTGGCTATTGATGGCTCAACTGTCCCAACAGGGTTTGCTTCCTCCCTGCTCAGAAGTGGGGGAAGTGTGACAAAAGGCAACGAGCCACGCATTGGGCACAGGGGAGAAGCAAGATTTCACTTTTGCTGAGCGGGGAAGATGACAAGGGGAGATGCTGCCCTGTCTGCAAGTCTACGGAAACTTGGGGGAAACTTTGACTAGGGGACTTTTCAAAGGCTTTTAAGGGGACTTCTTTGAAAACTAGCAAGAAACTCCTCTGCTGAATCTGTATTTCTTCCATTATGCTGCCCCAGCAGCTATTCAAGAAGACTTAGAGGATTTCTAAAATACTAGTTTCATCGTCTAGAGCAGCAGGACTTCTTGCAGTATCCCATGGAAAGGAACTTACTAAGAGAGCTAAGCTGGGAGTGCACAAGAACCTCACAGAGGACCACCACCTATACCCTGTCCAGACCTAGATGGCGTAGATATCTGACCCAGCAGCAAGGCCCACTTGCACCCAACTATGTCAAGTTGTCACACAGATTATTGGCAAAGGAGGAATAATACACTTAAGACAGGCTCAGGGGCAGAAGCTGAAACAGTTATCGTGCTTATCTCAGATAATCTGTTTAAACCAGAGACAAGAGGAACCATTTCATGTAAGGCAAGCCATTTGTGTGGTAAGGTCACAGTTCAGAAAGTTGTGTCGTTCAGTCCTGAATAGGGAAGATTAGAGCTGCTTGGGGTTTGTAGGTTTGTTTTTAAAGTATTTGGAAAGGATCATATAGCTTCACAGGAAAATTGTTTAAGCTGGAATGGACTTCTGGAGGTCCAATTTTCCCACTCAAAACAGAGTCAACTACAGCAGGTTACTCAAGGCTGTGCAATGTCAGGTTTTGAGCATTTTCAAAGACAGAGTCCAGAACCTACCTGGGCAACCTGTTTCAGTGTTAAACAGCAGCATAGGAAAAATGGTATTTTTTTTTTCTCATGTTTAAATAAGATTCTGTCTACTTCAGTTCATACCTGTTCCCTTTTTTCCTTTCCTGGAGACCACCACAAAGAGTCTGGTTCCATTATTTTACTTAATTCCATCCGGTATTTATAGATGCTGATACACATTCACTCACACTGTTTCTACTCTAAGACCTCTCTTCTCAAAGCTAAAAAAATCCCAGCTCTCCCAGCCTCTCCTGGGAGACTAGATGTTCCAGTCCCTGAATCATTTTAGCAGACTTAGGCTGGACTCACCCCAGTCAAAGAAAGATGGTCTCTGGTCCAGAATGTAGTCTCTGCATTAATGCAAAATACCTTCACTGTCCTGTTTCCTTGTGATCTTCTCCCATTCCTGCTGACATAGTGGCTAGGGGATCTTTTAGGCAAGATCTGTAAGTGGTCAGTACATGGACTGGCACTGCTTTATGGCACACTCCAAGATTCATGAATAAAATGATAAATAGGACACTCGTATGAAGCCAGATCCAAACTTGGCCTGTTTCATCATGTGGCATGCAGTAAAGGAATACTATCTATGATTCTCCATCCTTTTCTGTAGCAGACTTGCATGAGATCATAAATACCTTTGATTTTTTCATTACTTGTGCCTCTTTCTCCTGTTCAGAAAAAAAAGAATCCCTGTTGTGTGAATGCCAATGCCACAACCTCAAGTACACAGGAAGCAGGAGAGAAATACTACTAGGTACTCTGAGCTTACTTCAGTAAATAAATTAATAAAGCCATTCTTTTCTGCTCAAGGCAGCAAAAACTGAGACTTTTTCAGATCCTATAAGCTTTTGGCTTCCCTTAATAATCTTCTGGTTTGTTCTTCCAAGAGAAATATGACTGAACGTCTCACTTTGTGTAATTCCTTGGGGGGACTGTTTCTATCCATAACTTTGAAGAAATACTCAAGAAAATGCTAGGAACTACAAAAGCAGGAACATTTTTGAAATGTGAGAATCCAGACTTTTGTCCCCATCACATTTTCAGAATGTATGAAGTGTCTTCCTACAAATGCAATAGAATCTGACCAAGGCCAAGATGGGTGGATGGTAGGGCCCAGCACAGTAAGCACATGCTGACTCATTCATGAAAGGAATTCAAAGTGATAGAGAGATCTACATTTTTAGAGGAAATACTCACCTACCTGTAATTCTAGAAATCCCACTACTGCATTCCTCAGCCTTGTATTTTTCACTCTGAAAAATACAGAAGTTGGACAGAAGACCAGGGAGAGATGAATCTTCCATCACAGCTGTGGAACACAAGTGACCTTGGATGTACGAGAAGAGGTACCTTCCGGAACGTGGACATTATCCCTTCTTACAACAAATCCCCTCATGCTTTGAATCACTCTGCCTTACATTTTGGTTTGCTGAGCACAGTGCATGACCAATGAGCTATCCAGCCAAATTAGCTAAATAAAGCTCTACACTCTCTCCCCTAGGGTAAAGCAGTGGGAGATTTCACACAACACGAAACATTGGTTACAATGTTAAGTCATCTCTTTGCACAAAGGTTTGCTTTTTATTTTTTTTTTTAATGCTAAGACCATTAAATTCACTTGCTTTAAAATAAATCTATCCACTTATCCTTATATTTTCTAGTGATCATTCTTGAAAACCAGATTCTGCTTTGTTTGGAGACACATGCAACATTTTTGTTAAGATACCGAGGCTAATCTCGCTGTAGATTTTCTCAATCACCATGAGAACCACCCTTTCTTTCCCCAAAACCTAGACTCTACCTTCCCAACACATTTACATATCCAGATAATTTTTGTCTATTGCAAAATTTAGTGACAAAATCACAAATCTATGCATGTCTGTAGAACCTCTTTGGTTTCTCCATTTTTTTTTTTTTTTTTACTGTTTCCGAAGGAGGATGAAATGATCACTCTTAAGTTACAGGCCATAGAGATTCCTCACCAAAGACAGAATTCATCTGCACAATGCTTTAAGAATCAGAGGCAGTGCAATGTCAAGTAAGAAACATAAGCACGAGCTGAGCCAGCACAAGTACAAACGTCATTCTGAATTACTGCCTGCTCTTAAATGGCATCAGATGGAACCTCCAGCATGGAGTGGAAAGTTTTTCACTGAGACTGGATGCCCCTTCGTAGATCCTATCTGTATAGCTCATCTGAACTGTGCGTGATCTTGGTTTGTGCCACTGACCTCAATCTAGCAGCACGTATCTAAAGTCTAAGTAAATGTCCAATGACAGATATGCACAAGAAGCCATATTTTAGCTCTTTTGCTGCAGAGAATTTTGTTCAGAGGAAGAGAGAGGCCAGAGGGACATGACTACAAAAGAACACCTTCCTTCCCTTTTGGGGTGGTTGCTATTTAGAAAGGGAAAATGTGTAGTACTGCACAGCTGAAGAAACAGCATGACACATTGTGCATAGCAACTTGCATAAAAGATACCGAGCCCTTTATGGAATTAATTATCCAAAATACACAATTTCTGTCCAAATAAAGAGAAATGGTGGTGGGTAGTAAACACTAGAAAAAATAATTGATTTGGCTGAGAGTCTACAAAATCCAATTCAGGATTCACTCGAAATCTCTCTTCCATTTTAAAGCAGACACAAGTAGAACTTTTCTTTGGGTCCAAAAGATTTAAAGAATTTAAAGAATATTCTTTAAAAAGGGAAAAAAAACCCCACAAAAACAAACCAAAAACCCAGCAAAACCCCAATCATTTCCAAAGTAAATTTAAAGAGGAAAATAACCGTAAGGCTAAGAGGGCTAGAGGAGGAAAAGAGAACACCGCTTGCCTGACCTGCCTCTAAATTAGGGGGCTAGAATCTATTGCGTACCATGAACCTCACAGCTCCCCGTGGACTTGATCCTAGAGAGTAAAGGACATTAACAGGCAGCCAGGCATGCCCTCCTCTCCTTTAGAGCCCTAGCTGGAGTTATAGCAGGGTAGGGGGTACAGGACAGAGGCAGAGAGGCCTCAAATAAAAATACCTCGCTACAGTGGTGGTAAATGCACTACTTCAACATATTCTGGAGAACTCAGTCACAGGTAAAATCCTGTTCATGTGTAACTGCATAGTGGCCAGAGAATCAGTAGGCAGGCTAGGATTTGGCTAAAGGCATGTGTGAAACTAAAAAACAAGACTGCACACATGGGAACATCTGGTAGTGAAGCCTTTTAGAAGGTAATGAATATACAGAACAAGAAGGGGTGGAGGAAAACAGGCTTGGGTCTGCAGACTGAAACTACATGTTCAGTCAAATTGACATAGAATAAAACAGAATTGGTGTTTTAATTCTGGTAAAGAGGGAGCATTTCTCCAGGTTGGACACCACTGCCCTATTCTCTGAAAGGAGGCTGAAGAGCAACATATGCTGTTGCAGCTGATTAACAGTGCCACCAGCCGGTTTGCTGGAAGAGTGCCAGTTCGCATGACTGGGGAAAAACAAGGTAATGTACATCTACTAATCACCTTTCACCCTAGAAAAGTCTTCACAGTCAGACTCTGATCCTGCAAGCCCTTTGCCAAAAACAGAGGGGCTGTTCTCTGAGCTACTGCAAGAAAGGTCCTTCCCACAGAGGTGCTGTGCAGCACTAGCTCACCTAAGCTTCAGCAGGGTCAAAGGGGATAATGAATCACTTGGAGGTTTTCTGGTAAGGCTAAGAGTGAATGACAGAGCATCAAACTCAGAAGGGCTTTTTCTAGTGTGGAGCACGTCAGTCAGTGCGATGAGCCATGCTAGAATCAGGCCTGAAATTATCAAGTTAACAGATGGTGCTACAGAGGCAGTGTAAATGCAGCAAATGAGACATGTGTTGGCAATTAGATATTAAAGACATATTTTCCACTGCTTGTGGGGTGATTTACTATTGGAAGCTGAACTTTAAATAGAATTAAGTTTGACACCTCGCTGTCTCTCTGGTCAAAACACTTGTTAGAAGAGCTACTGTTGCCTGGTTGTAGTACAAAATTCCTTAAGAGTACAAAAAAGCAGGAAAGTTGTGTTGCAATAGAGTGAAGGCAAGACCAAAATCTTTATTAAGATTCCCTTAAAGTGAATCAAAGGGTCATGAAAACTTTCACACAACTTTCTGGACAGCAGTAAGAAACTGGTTTTGCCCAACAGCTGCAATTAAGTACCGTGTAATGAAAAAGCAGTTGTGGGAGAAGGAAAGGTGTCATTTATAAAGTCAGTCTCAAATTTTGGCAGTCTTGCATGCTTTTGCCCAGAACATTGGTCAGGATTTTACTCGTGATTGTAAGCTTGTGATCATGTGGCTAAATTTTATATTTAATATAATGCAAGTCAAATGGACTTCGGGAGAACTAGAACAGTATAAACAGTTTATACTACGTGGTTATCATGCACTGTTAATGCAGACAACTTCCTGTCCACTTAGACATCTCCATGGGCACAGAGTCCCAGGGAAACACTAAAAAGCCGAGTGAAAAGTGGTTGAAATTTGAAGGGGAGAAAAAATATGGCCAAACAATACTGTATTCCAAGCCCTAGCAATAAATGTAATGCAAGAGGTAGCAACAGACCATCAGTAAAAGTTTAATTTTCCATCTTCAAAACAGATCTGGGATTGAGCCAACATCCTCATCCAAAGACTCTGAAGCAGTCTCATTCCTCCTCTCCAGAGCTACTGAGAGCATGTAAACATTCTGACCCACAAAGGCAGAGACATGCAAGGGTGAATAATGGTTGTGCAAGCTACGTTTCTGAAGTGAACGCATACAGACTGGCTGCATGATACCGAGAAGATCCTTGGCTTTTTGCACATGTTCCTCAATCAACATACTGCATCTTCATGGCTTTGAGACCATCACTGAAGATGAATTAGGTTGTGAAGCAGAGGAAGAGCCTTTGTTCCTAGGGAAGTAGTAGCTAATAAAAAGTGTCAAGGAATGCTAGACAACATCTCCACCAAGAGATTCACCAAGGAAGAAGGCAGAATGCTCTGAATTCTATTGTCTTTGTTGAGGTTTTTGGTTTCACAGAATTGTTGATAGTGGCAGTATAGTAAATGCACATCTTCCTAGAGAAATGACAAAACAGCCTCCTTGCAAACCTCCATTTCCTCTCCCTAGAAGGTGAAAGCAATGAGCTGTTTTGTTATGAGCCTGTCCTAACATACGAACTCCACCATGTTCAGCCAAGGAAGCAGGTTATCACTTGCCTGGAACACTGTAATGTTTTCTTTTTACATTCTCACTTTTGCTACTTTGAGTCACTTCCATTATTCTGAAATTCCAGTCATCTCCCCCACAGACGTGGCACATACAGGCAATTTGATGGCTGTCAACCAAAGTTGACTAGTAGCACCTAGTTCTAACAAATTCTGACAGGCCTAGTGATTCACATTAATCCATCATTACCACCTAAGACAAGTCCTCTCTGTGGAATGATGACCTCGATGAGAGCAAATTTGGACAAACCAAGTTTTTAGCTGGAATGCGGCATCTGTGACTTGGTTCGCACCCACGCAGATATTTAGAGAGTCAGTTCAATATTAGATTTAGAAACAAATAAAACATACTTCAAAAGGATACATAAAAGTGGGAATACCACGTGTTGCCAAATATTTTCGGATGAGCCGCTCAGTACCATACCAGTTGAAATCTTTTGTTGCATACCCAATCCGTGGAAGATGCACTGTTGCTAAGAAGAGAACAGAGAGTGCATGTTCCTTAGGATAAGATACATACATAGAAAGCAATCTAGATAAAGGACTTCAGGCTACTAAAAAATAATAGAAGAAATATTCTGGACACATCATATCCTCCATGGAGATCTCTCTTACTTCACTTCAGAAAACACAGAGCAAGAGAAGTCACCATCTTCATGTGCAATCACACATGTAAAGATTCACTTTTCTACTATACACTTACCATTCCTTTTCTTGGCTGCTAAATAAATTTTCTTCAGGCCCTTTTCCAAAGCAGACAGCTTAATGCCAGACAAGTTGTTGGCCCGATCCCGGTGCTGAGCTATAATCAAGGCTAACTAAGAAGAAAACACAAAACCATGAAATGACATCTATAAACAGAACTAAGAGACACAGCAATAGCTGCTGGAAAACTGCATTACTAAATATTAGCTCTAACAAATGAGAAAAAGAGCTCCTTTTCTCTAATATTTAACTGCATATTCAGTATTCAGTGCCATTATTACTGGGAAAAAGACAACGTTCATTTCACACAGCTTCAAAAACCTGTGGTCAGAGCAACACAAAAATAAGCTCCTCATTCTCACCAAGTCTCGTCCATTTTTCCTGGATGTTTTATCGTCAATGGGGAATAACAGCGTTCCTCCTAACTCAGACTCTGTCCAGAAAATAAGAATAGAACAATAAAAAAATCAGTCCTGAGGAGTCAGCAGTGAGTTAATGCAGCAGTGATTTCACTCACTGTCACGTTCTGTATTTTCTCCCTAGCTTTCTCTATACCCTCCTGATGGTTTCAGCAGTGTCAGTCCCTTTGCCAAGAGAAGCAAGACAGACATTACCCACCTTGAGACACACATCCCAGTTAAAGACTACAAATGGAAAGAGATACATTGGAACAAGAATAAAGCATCTCCCAGGAAATTAGGAAAAACAACAGATCCACATTACAGCACAATGTGCATTCCTTACCAGCTGCATAGAGCAAAAACCTGCTAATATGTGCTCAGGATATTAGCACTTAAAGGAAACCAAAGGTCCAACTGAGTATTGCCTCAGGGGACTTGGACCCTTCTTAAAAGCACTTCAGCAGAATATGCAGGGCTTTGTCTTATATGGTGAAAAATACTCTGTGAATAACTAAGTTTTGTTTTCTTTCTTTTTTCATCATTTGCAGCATGGATCGGAATGATCAGTCCCTACGAAGAGTTCTCTCACTCCTAACAAGTCATGTCAAAGCACCTGCTGTAGTACTACTTTCGGAGCTAGGGATGCACATATCTAGAAAAGGAGGTAAAAACATGAGGATCAGTGTATTCAGGCACCTCCCTTCAACATCAGTGGGATTTAAGCTCTTCCAAGTACCTTGGCCTAATGTCACGTTTTAATCTCTTACCTTTCATCTTTCCTGCTACCTCATATATTTTCCTTGGCTGATCAGAACGAGCCTCAAGAGCTGTAAATAAACCACCCCTTCCCCAGCGGCCAGAGTCATCTAGAATGAAATGACAAGTTAGACTCCTTTTAGAAAGTGAGGTTGAAGACCACCTTTGCAAGGAAGGTCCTACACTGGACAAATACATCAAATGATACTCAAAACCAGATATGGGAACCACACATGAACTGAAGTCAAACAATACTCAACTATCCTAGAGGACAAACCTCAGCCCTTCAGAAAAACAAACTTGTCACAGTTCCCTGAAACTCTGTGGACTCCCACTGTCCACTAAGAATGTTCAAACAAGTACTAACCATGGGACTGAGCCTAAAAACCTGTCAGCATATAGTTACACTGGAGTATGTACCTAGTATGTTCCCAGATTGGTGCCCTGGGCTTCCCACAACTAAATGTTTGTTATTTGCAGGCTTTCACGTTTACGGGGCATTTCCACTTCAAATAATTTTTTTGTGCTGAGTTTAACAGAAGTAAAAGCAGATTATATGTCCTGCTATCGCCCTGGTCAGACAGTGTACCAATACTGATTCAGGAGGAACTCTGTAATCTGAACTTCTCTTCCTTGGCTTCAGTGTCTTAACAGAAGTCCTTAAATCAAGAGACTAGTCTAGAACCTCTGTACTGTCACTGTTCAGGGACAAGGACCAAAAAAGAGTAGCTCTGACCTCAGCCTCTGGAAATGCCTCTCTCTCCCCACTGACTGTATAAAGGAGACAATTTTCAATATCTCAGTTCAATACCTACAGCTTGCATAGGATGAACAAAAGGCCTTTATCTCAGAAAGTAGTCTCCACTTGACCACAGACATACAATTTCAGGTCACTCAAATGGCTTTCAAGAGGGCGACCCATAAATCCAGAGACAGTATGAGAAGACCCACGTACACCTTGCTAGTAGTTTGTGGATTACACATAGTGGAGTAGAGTTCATACTGCCTCTGCACCACTCAAGATAAGGTCAGACTCAAACCCAAATTATTTCAGTCTGGATGGGAATTAGAAACTAGTAAGATAATAGTAGGGACAACTCAGCCCCCTATCCCACCTCACCCATCAACATTCCTCTTGTTGTATGTTCTACCTAGGCAGTGGACAATGATGGCATCCTCCTCTTCTGCTTTGGGGTGGGTGACATCTCCCATGATGTACTTTATACTATTCAAATCTGCATCTTCGTACTGTAAATCCACATTCAGTCCAGCCTCATCCTCCTCAGGTTCTTCCTCAAGGTCACTTTCTTCTGAAGGAAGGCAGGTAGATGTGTAATGATTTTCTGCCCACCAGGCCATCCTGAAACAAAAACAGAAAAGATGATGTTCAGTGAAAATCGGAGCGGAGAAGGGGAATGCATCTTGTTTTAAATCACTGCAGTGAAAAATAGGAGACCCAGACCTGCATTCTTTCTGCTCCCCTCCCCTGTTTTAGATTGGAACAAAGTTGACCACAATTATCTGAAACAGTAAGAGCCACATGCTGATGTGATAAGCCAACTGCAGGCATAGAAAAAGTGAGGATATGCCAAAGGGCAAGGACTCATTTATAGTGGTGAAAAGGAAGAACATCTAAGAAACAAGGAGGAGAAAGTTAAGGCACATCCTAGAGTTAGAGATGTCAGACCAATATGTAGGGGCCAACTCTGACATTTTAGAAAGTTTCTCCCACAAGCTCAGCATACATTCAGATATGTGGTTCTTCCTCAGGTCAACCTCTCTGAATTAAATTAGATATTAAGTCAGGCAGCGTACTCAGAGGAAAAGAACCCTTGTTAGGGGCTCGAGCCAGTTTTTCATATTCTCATTCCTGTGTTATGCAGTCTGAGCACACATGCAAAAACACCCTGATGAATGAAGATAAGCCTCTCATGGCTTTTTGTAATCTTCTCCTCACCTCATCCTCAATCCTACCTGTCGGATACAGAGCACCACTTGTTTTGGTCAATCAGACACATATTTCTAGAGCATAGTGTAACAGACATCAGCTTACAAGTAGCAGATGCAGTACAAACCATACTTTTTCTTGCGTTCTGCCTCTGCTTTTGCCTTCTTCTTTTCCTCCATAAGCCTTGCTCTCTTTGCTGCTGCTTCTTGACGCTTCTTCCTCCTAGCCTCCAGCTCCTCTGTGCTCAACAAATGCTTCCTTCTGGTCGATGGCTCCCTGAGGCCTGTGAGAAGTACCTGGAGAAAGAAGTAGCACAAACTGCTTATCTTAACACATGCCTGGTGCCCACTTCATCCTACACTCATTTCCTATTTGCGTACTTGTCCACAGGCCTTAATTGTCAGATCCCAACTATCACATAATAAGTGATTTTGTGATCTAGATTTATATTAGACCCTGCGCACTGATCTGTTATCAGAACTGCCAAATTGTCAAGTCCTCAGGTTCAAGAGCCAACTTTACTCATTGACATCCAAATCCTTTAACAAGCCTTCTGCAAGCTGTAGATAAAGAGAGAAAACCATCAGACTCATTTCCCACAAGCAAATGAGAGAATATCATCTCTTTTGTCATGTCTTTTGTCTTACATTTGCTTTGTTCCGGAGAGCTCTCCCTTCCTTACTGATATCTTCAGTCACGGCTTTCTGAAGATCCAAGAGCTGATCAAATGCTTTTTTGTCTTCTCTGCTGGGTTCTTTTGAATAATCTTTGCCTTCGTAGACATACATGTGATCTTTAAAAGAGAATTTTAAATGTAAAAAGGAACTGACACCAAAAATGTACAGTGACATCAAAAGAAATTTGGCTTCTTTGTAACACTGTTCTACCTTCATTAGAAAGAGATGTGCAGTCTTATTTTTCGTATGACTAGTGTAAGCATCATATAGAAACAACTGAATCAAGACTTGTTTTCCTAGGCAAAAGCTTTTCATTTAAATCATTTATACTGGCAAAAAACCTTCTTTTCCTATTTTGATCAATTAGCTATTTTAAGTTGTGGCTCCATCACTGTTCTCCAGTCACTTCCACTTCTGGCAGAAGGGAACTCATTGGGCCATGCTATCTTGTTACAGGCAACTCTTAAATGGATAGCAAACTTTCTTTTGAACTCCCAAACAAAATAAAAGCACAGAACTCTGGTAATCCAGTCACTGCTCATCAGCTGAGACATTTTCTCCAATAAATATTACACAGTGTGCTACCACTGCTCCTCTCTGAGCTAACAACTGAAAATACCACTCATTTTTGCTAAGTCTCAGCAAATAATTACTTGTTGCCAGCACATGCTGCAGGACAGACAATAGGTAGCCAGCAGGGCTGTATTTCTCCTCCAGACATAGATCTATAATTAAGTGTCACTGTGTACTCAAAACAAACTCATTCTTTTTCACTGTGACACTAGAAGAGGAATAGAATTTATTTAGAATTTATTCTCATACAGTACAGGACTATGAAAAATAAAAAACAATTGTGTGACACTTGGACTAGAAAACAGAGGTTTGTTCTAGGTATTTACACACCATGACTCTGTGTTTTTTTCAAACTCACATTTTGGATTTTTTTTTTTAAGGTCATTTCAACTTATGACTTTCATGGCCAATAACCTTTTGTTTGGAGACAAATACAAAACACCTGCTATACAGCCCCTCCTTACATTAGTGCCATACCTCAGTTACTGTTGTATCTCTAAAGCTGTAGATCTATCTTAATGGTTCTCTCTTGGAAAAACAGCAGATGCAATTTGAATATTTCCCATTTTCTCATTAATTTTACCTGAGCCCTCAACATATTAGAAGTATATTAAGGAATCAGGCCCCTGGCCACAAAAACTGGGCAAGCATTGTTACCATTATCTTACAAATAGGCAAACAAGGACACAAAAAGAAGAAAAACACCAGTAAAAGTTCAGAAACAAAGTTTATGGATATGCCATGAACAAAATTCAAGTCACTTACTTAATCTCAAGTCCACTTTTCTTCTTGCTGCCTGAAAAATGCCACCTCTGCCTGGGAAGACTTCTCTACCAGCACTCAAGTGTCATGAGTTTCACAAGTATTTAGAACTTTAACTTACTCTCTTCTGTATCCTCATCTTCACTTTCTTCTTCACGTGGGAGGACAGTATCCGTTGCCCACTTCCCTCCTTTTGTCTCTCCAAGGATGTTTTCTAGGTCCACATCCTTTATAGTGCTCCCCTCAGAGGACAGCAATTTATCCAAGCCAAATTTCAAGATTTCACTCAGCTTTAGAAAGAGAAGAGGGAGTTTAGTATTAATATCGCCTTATTCCAAATTAATCCCAGCATCTCAAGCTTCTCAGGCTTAAATGCAAAGGATGTACGAGTGGAGAAATCTAAGCCTTAATGTTACTTGTCAAAATACTCGTGCTTCAACACACCTAGTTCTCCCAACACCTGATGGGACATGTCCCTGCAACACATCTCTTAAACATAACACATGCAGACCTGAACAGTCATTTTTTTTCAGGGCTAAATGATTGTACTGACTACATTCAAGCAGCTTCCTTCATAGACAGAAAGACCAAGCTTGGTTTTGCCCCCAGCACCTTTAAAACAAAAAGCTTAAAAACCATAAAAATCCATGGGGAGAAAAAAAATCATCATGGAATTTCCTATGGGCTCAGTTCCACTTCTCCCTTGAAAACTGTAATTGCTGGAGATACATGCTGATGGAGCAGGGAGGGGAGGCAGGGGTGGGAAAGATACACCAATTCCAAACCTCTCTCAGGTTTAGTTGCACACAGGGGGTATGTTCCTGTAAACGTCACTTTGCTTGAGGTTTTCAGTCCAAGTTCTCAGTAAAAAAATTCAAGTTTCAGGTCAAAATCATAAATCATGTCCTGACTTCTAAGACACAATATTTATCAAGAGGTCAACAGAAGGTTGACTACATTTCATACTAGCAACCAAAAGCTAAGTACTTATCATCAGGTCTGTCTGTGAGAGCAAGCAGCACAGACAGGTACATTCTAGAAACAATGAGTCAGCTCCCACTTCAGACCTGTTATAATTAAAAATAAACTAGTAAAAAAAAGGAGAGGTTCTGCCTTCTCCTCTTCTCCAAGAAAACACACCCTTTTTCAAAAATGGATGTGCCTCAAAATTGTAAAAACTGTCTTCAAATGTCAGATCTTGTCTGGACGTGGGATGGCATTTTAATTCCTAGAACATGCAAAAACTATTGTGTCAAGCATATCTCCCCCAAAACCTACGTGTTTAGTTAGGTTCATATCACACACATATATGGAAACACTCGAAGATTTCTACAGACATTATTGGAGTCAAATTGAGGATATAACTCCATTTTACCTGTAAATCTGCTGCTCCCTGAGGCTTGGGTGCTCCCAGAGCAAACTGTCCCCCTTCTACAATGGCATTTGTCAGCCGGAGCTTAGAAGCTGCTCTTCGGTAGATTATTTCTTCAATCGTATCTCGCCCAATCAAACGGATAATTTTTACAGGCCTTGAAAAGTTTAAGGGAATTCTTATTATTTTCTTTTTCTATTTGAGGTGCACTAAAGCTGTTTCCTTGCAAGGAGCATCATCCCCTCAACCACTCCTTTGGCAGGGGAAAAAGGCAAGAACAAAATCAACAAAAATAATCAGCAGAAACATAATTCTGATACAATTGCTTCTTAGCACAGGAGAAATGCTCATTGCAAAAGTGCCAGCAAACCTCCAGATTCCTTCTCTTCCTCCAAATCTACAGAACTCCCACCCTGGACACTTGACAAGGACAAAGACTGGATGAGGCTGCCATAGTAAAAAAAAGACATAAAATCCTCTGTGTTCCCCTTCTTTCATTTTCAGTCTATTGTACTTTAATCCTCCATTGCCTAAGTATAAGGAACGCAATACTGAGATACCAAGAGAGTCAACAACCAAACCAGAAGTAGCAACATTTCTCACTTGTGCTGTCCAATCCGGTGAGCTCTTGCTATTGCTTGCAAGTCATTTTGTGGGTTAAAATCACTATCAGTAAAAATAACTGTATCTGCTGCTGTCAGGTTCATGCCAACTCCACCTACAAACAAAGAAGGTCACAAAATAAATCACTAGTGGAAAACAGAGGAGAGAAAAAAGGAAAATTTATGCTATGCAAGGTTCTGTCAGATCTGGTCAACTCTATCTTATTCAAACCATCTCTCAACCCCAAATCTAAATCTCGTAAGAATCTAAAAAGTCGGGCAAGTCTTCTATTTTCAGCTTCCAGTTACAGCCCCAATCCAAGTGTACCGTACCACGTAGCTGAAACAAAAGGAATAGGTTACAAGTGAACCAAAGCAGAAGGGGCTGGTTGTCAAGACTGATGAACACTAACATGTTCTTGTGCTGGCAGGCAGATTAACCCAACAAGCACTAGCTTCACTGAGGCTACAAGGGACTGCCCAAGTCATGACTTGGCTGCAGCACAGAAGCAACTGGTATAATAAATACACCACGGAAAGACCCAGGGCACCAGGCCCAACTATAGAATAACCATAGCCAAGGTGTTAATAAGACTTAGAGTGTTTAAGGTTAGAGTTTGGACTCACACAGAATTAAAAAGAAAAAAGCAGCTAATTATATTTTTTCAAAACCCTGTGTTGTGACTACAGTGAAGCCTGCTGCTTTACCTTTCCTCCAGCTCATGCCAAGCACAATAACCAGAACATCCCTGCAAGTGCAGGTAGTCACACACTTGAAAAAAATCTGCCTATAATAGTGATGAAAATACTGTTAGCACACCCATTACCAGCTGAATTGAAGATGCTTTCGCCAGACATAGGAATGTGCAGGAAAAAAACAACTCTTAAGTCTGGCAGACCTGGGCAGGGAGACTTCAGGCACTGTTGCGAGACGTGCTTATTCCTACCATCTAGCGTTAAACACATCTGTTCAGTCCCTCTACATACTCCCCTGGAGTCATCCAGGGAAGTTAGACCAAAAGCCCAGAGGAAGACTCAGTTCAAGTTCCATACCTGAGATTAAGCAGTGTGGAGCCCTCCTCTGGAGACAAGCAGAATCCTGCCTCTGTGCTCGCTTAAATAGAGAGACAGGAAGGTTTGCATGTACAAGAGATTTTGCCTGAGGAGCTAAGCAGGGGGAAGAAACACATGTGGCAGTCCCATGGTGTTCTTTTCAGACTGAGGACAGTAAAAAGCTCTCATGGGTGTCTGTCTGCCAGCTAGAGTTCATGCCCACCTTCCACGAACTCAAGAAGCAACTCCACCAGCTTATTTAAAGGAATTCCATTCATGCTTAAAGTCAGGTGCTTGCAGAAATAAAATGCTAGTGAGATTCCCTAAGCTCAACTTGGCATGGAGGCAGGCATTATGGGACTTGAAATTAAAATAAAAGTAACTCAAGTGGTTGCAATGTGAAAAGTATCTTGGCATCAACTGCTGAAATGAAAGCACAGAAACCAGATGTCCTACATGACAGACCCAAGTTTAGGATGTGGTTTGTCTCCCTCAAAAATCCCCCACATGAACAGGCTCTGCAGGATTCAGAACTCCCTGAAATCTTGCCAGAGAGAGCAAAAGAAAAGTGAAGAAGCAAGACAGGTTGTTTGTCTCTCCTTTCCTTACTTACCTGCTCTGGTGCTCAGAAGGAAGATGAAGATGGGCTGTTGACCAAAGTTCTTAATGGCGAGGTGCCTTTCTTCGCCCCTAACAGAACCATCCAGACGCTCATAGCTGTAGCCTTTGCAAACAAGCAACACGTATGTTTCTGAAATTCTGCCTATGCTCTTACCTCATTCTCTACTGTCTCACTGCTGTCCTGAATCCTTTTATGCCAGATCCTCCTGCCTTGATTCTCATTTTATTGCCTTCAGTTCCTTCATTCTTTCCCAGTTAAACCTCGCAAAAACTGAAGCAATGACCCTGACTTCCAGATTGGCTATCAGCAAAGGGTAATTTAGCTGAGTCTAAAGTACAGACTCCTAGCATTTAATTTACTGCTTGGAAACACAACATGAAAATTCAGAGCCAAAGTAAAAGAACGTTAGTGCACAGTTACATTTCAGGCTAAGTTGGCTGTTGGGCCCACAAAGCAAGCCAAAACCCATTACATCCTCCTTACGCAAACTCCCATGGCTTTCAATGTGTGCTTTCCTGTGAGCAAGCAGTATGGGATATGGCCCTACATTTGGCTTTATTCTGCATTATTAGTTGTCCAAAACCATAAATGCAAAACAAAAGCCTCTTTCATGGGAAATCCTAAGTAGGCCTGGAGCCATGTGGACTGAAACAAAAGAAAACGTCCCAGGAACACTTCGCTAACTTTGCCAAAAACGGTCTGATCCAACCTGCCCTCACAGACATGCTGGGACCCTGCTGCCAACAACTGGCTCAATCAAAAATTAATTTCCTGGTATGAATATGGCCCAATTTGCATTTTGTCCTGGACAAACTGAATCTAGAGCAACCCTACTGCCTTCAGTGCAATTACTTCAGGACTCAGGCACATAATTGAACATAGGTATATGTGAAATATTGCCACTCTACCATCTGTTAGCTCATTTTATTGAGGGACCAAAGCTGAAACCACTCTGAAGAACAACATTGAAGAGCCAACTCATTTCAGTCAGGTAGTAGCACAGTAAAGAGCTGGACTCAAGACCCTCCAACTCACAGCACCACTGCAACAATATCATAGAACAGTTTAGAATAGTTAGGGTTGTAAAGGACCTTAAAGATCATCTACTTCTCACTACCAAGAAGTGATAAAAACTCATCACAGTCCCTTCTCTATCCTAGGCAGATCAATCAAAAACGTGGCAGAGATCATAGAATCATAGGATGGTTTGGGCTGGAAGGAACCTTAAAGATCATCCAGTTCCATCATCCCCGCCATGGGCAGGGACACCTCCCACTGGATCAAGCTGCTCAAGGCCCAATTCAGCCTGGCTTTGAACACCTCCAAGGATTGGGCAGCCACAGCTTCCTCGGGTAACTTGTTCCAGTGCCTCACCACCCTCACAGTGAAGAAATTCTTCCTTATGTCTAGTCTAAATCTGCCCCTCTCCAGTTTATACCCATTGCTCCTCGTCCTATCATTAGACCATTAGGATAAGCCCTCTTCTGCCAAAGCGTGCAGAACATACCTCTGTAGTCCATGTAGTCTTGAAGGATGTCAAGCAGCTGAGTCATCTGAGAAAAGAGCAAGACACGGTGGCCACTGGAAGAAGATGATGAGACACTGTGAGCCTCAACATACTGTGACAGCATCTCACAGACTCCTAAAGGGTTATAAATACCTCAAGCACTGACTGTCACATAGCAAGGCCTCTGTACACTAAGCCTCACGGAGTCATGGCCCATTCCCTCACCACATATTCAGTCTCACATGCAGATGCAACCATCATCAGTTGCAACGTCTAGCATGTGGAGCCAGAGGTAACAAGGCTTTGGCTCAGCTCTGCTGCTGGCTGGATGCAGCCTGGTGAGGACCCAAAGGAGCTTGTCTAAAAGGATGCTCAGCTTCAACCTTGCACCACGAAGTCTTCCTTACCACATGACCTGCCACACCAGACTGCTCTCAAATCACACACTACACAGCATCCTAAATGCTGGAAAAATGTAGTACCAGCATCTCTGTGACAGTAGAGCATTTCCTCCTCCAGCAAGTGAACCTCGAAGATCAACTCTGCCTACAATTATATATATATATATGTATATATAAACTGAGAAATCGGCTCTCCTGCCTCCTCGCTCTAGGCCTTAAGACAGCATTCTGTTTAAATCAGACTTCACCACAGAGCAAAACACAGGCGTTTTGAAGTCCAAACTTTGCTTAGGGCTGGTCCTCTGCCAAAGACATCCAAGGGAGACGTGTGTAGCACTCACAAAGTGCTAAACAGAGAAAGAACAAAGCCCTCTACAACCACATCCAAACTTCAAGGTCTGTTGAAACTCTGCCCTTTGAAAGCAGTGAAAGGGAAAACACAGCCCCATTAAGAGAGAAGGTAGAATTAGTACCATGCAGGAGGCTCTGTTTCATACACTACACAAGAATGCAAACCACAATTTTATTGGCCTCCCACCTGAGAGTCAGACAGAAATACTCAAGGTCCTTGGCTTCCAGGATCTGAAGTCACCAGAGCTCAACAGAAGGAGTTCTGAATGTCATTGCCAAAGCTGAAGTTTCAGCTTATTCTTCAGTTTTGGTCCAACCAAATTTCTTTTTCACAATGGCTATGCATTCTGTCTCCCAGGCTAACACAGGCATGGCGGCACAAAGGAACTCAACTGATGCACTGGAAGCTACTCTCAAGAAACCAAAGGTAAACCAGATATGCTAAATGCATGTCAGATGGTTTTTCTCCCAGGTTTCCAAATATGGCAAATAGGAGAACAGGTGAGAGATGAATGCAGTTAATTAATGTAGTTCCTTCTACAAAAATGACTTCTTCCAGGTAGTCTGCAACATGCAATAAATAGGGCAATGTTTGCACTGCAATGAATCTCTGCTCAATCTATCACTAAATAATGTAGTTTGCCTTCCTAGTTTACCTCTTTTCCCTATGTCAACCCCCTCCATCTCCATCACCACAGTACAACATACCCAGCATACAAGAATGAAAGAAGTTTATCCAACAAATACAGCTTGCCACTGGCTTCAACAATATGGTCTCCAATTTCAAAGGGTTCTGGTTCAACACCTGGAACAGAAAATTTAATTTTCAGAAGCAGACCTAATACTAAGCAAGTAACAACTCAGGGGTGAACTTCAGTGTGTCTGCACTGCTAACTACTGCCAAGCAGTCCCCCATGACGCTTGCTTGAGAAGCGACAGTCCTTCCCTGTCTCTAAACAACCCCCTCAGGAGTTCACAGATTTGATTGTTTAGGTGAGAGAAGACACATAAATGGAGAGCTGCAGTAAGAAACTAAGACTTCACAGAGTCCCCTACTTTATTCCTCGTTATTGATAAACTGTCACATGTTGGAACTTACCACAAACTCACAGCTGTTGCTGCTGCAAGGAGAACACTGTTTATTTCTTGCTGCTTCTAAACATTACATTGCCAAGAAATAACAGAAAACCACTGGGTGAATCTAGAAACTTTTTTTGTTTGCTATATCAAGAGAAAGAACAGCTTTCTTACCATTGAAAAGGTATGGGTGTGCAACACACTTCCGAAGCTGAATTAAGACATTCTGAAGTGTAACCTTCCTTCCTGTTTCACTTTCAAATGCATCTGGAATGAAGAGCATGGAAAAGGAACTAAGTAGGAAAGCCCACATTCCATGGACATGACTGGGAATGTCTAGGTACCGAGCACTACTCTGCAGCGCTTCAGCCCTGGTCTCTCTCTCTGCCCATCACAACTGTATTTGAATTTCCATCTCAAGACTAATACATCTGTTTCAAGGACCAGACAAAATTTCCCTCACTTTTTTTGGACAAGCCTTTAGAAATAAGACCCTGAAGAAAACTACTCTGTCTTGTCAAACTCCCTGGAAGTTTCTGGACTCACTGGAAAGGGTCACTGCCATTTTTCCAAGAGTGAGTTATAGATCTAGAAATCCTCAAAAATAGTGAAAGAAATTTGGCACAGTTCATTTGAATTTTACAAGGCAAAAAAAAAAAAGTAGTACAGTACAGTTGAGATCTCCTGGGCAACCAGGAACTTAAGAAGGGTTGCATTTCTGTGAGGACTCAAAAAACATATGTGCACATATAATGACATTAGAAGAAGGCAGCTCAGATTGCTTGGTGACATTTATGCAAAATGCTAGCCCTAGGAGAACAGAGACTCTGTTCCTCCCAGTCTTGTTTTCAGTACAACATATAACTACTGGCAAGCTACATGATGTGGTATGCATATATGGAAGAGGAGGGATTCAAAGGGAAGCAAATACTTGCTCTCTTATATCACAGGATGCCTTGTTACAGATAGTTCATATGTGAAATGACAAAGAGCAAGCTATTATGGAATGCTGTGGTTGCACTGTATTGTCTACATGGCCTTGTGGTTTCTGAAGAAACTTGTACCTACTTACAGTAGCTTTATATTTGCTCTATAGCATCTGTGCTACTACTGGAAAATATGTAGAGATCCACAGGTACAGTGACCAGTACCACCTCCTTGTTTGGACACAAAAACACAGGATAAGTCAGTATTTTTAACTACAGGCTGGCCCAAAGTAGAATCCTGAAGCTGATCCTCCCTAGCTCTGCAACAGCTCAGCTCTAGATCCATGTTTGGGGTTTTTATTCGACCACGAGCAAAAAAACCACAAATCAAGCAGCTCAAAGCACTGAATTTGGCATGTTTATTCTATGCATATTCTGCAGGCCAAAGTATCTTCTGCTTCACTACAATAGAGCATGGATTTACAAAAGGGATTGGTTTTGGTTTTAAAACTAACTGATGGCATTCAAAACCCCCAGTTACCTAGATCTTTCGTCAAGATGGCCTTGTAGAACTTCTTTTGCAGAGCTGACATTCCATGGTACAGAACAACTTCCACTTTCTTTGGCAGCTCTGCTGCCACCTCTGATTTGACTCTTCGAAGCAAAAATGGCTGCAGAAGATTGTGCAATTCTTTGGCTACACAAAGGCAGGGGAAAAAAAGAGGAAATTACTACGTTAAATATAAGGAATTTATAGTACCTTCAGAACTATAGTTTCAAAATACATGCATATGGAACATTACATCTATTAGTAAAATTAATCAAGCTCAATTTTGCAAACAGAGAAACATAGCTGTGTACCTGAAATACATAAAAGCTACATTAAGGTACATAGTCATTACTTTTAGTGGCTTTGTTTTAAAGGTAGTCCACATTAAAAGGAAGAAAATAGAGGACACAACACACCTGTTTCCTAGTCAAGATAGTAGCTGGTTCTTATTGAAGTATATAACCTTCCATATCACTGACCTGACTCACTCTCCTTTTCAATCACTTGGTAATACTCAACGAACTCTTTCACTTGGTCCCTCGGAAAGATATCAGGCTCAATAAGGCTGAGTAAGGAGTACAGTTCCTGGAGGCTGTTCTGGATTGGAGTGCCTGTGAGTAGCAGGCTGAAGCCTACTGAGAACTGAAAGAACCAGCAACAACAAAAAGATCATTAGGAGAAAAATATCTGACATGAGAAGTTACCTAATATACAACTCCACGCATATCACACTTAATTTTAACTGAAGGATGACAAGTGGCACAGAACTGCCCACAGAACACTGTAAATGTCTGCCAAAATCATTCCACATAAGGTACGATGTGACAGTTGAAACAGCTCCACCAAAATGACTAGGATGGCACTGATATAAGGAAGCCAATGTGAGCAATATAAGAACAAAGCACAAAACTGACACCATTAAAGTTATCAGATCTAACACAGCAACATTATCTGGTCCATGTTGCTTACAGTTAATCCCTGCAAGGAGACTTGGGGGATATGATTACCTTTGCAAAAATACAAGTTTCACTCAAGTTTGTTAACAGAAAATACATTATGAGGAGAGCTAAGGCGAATCATGCCTATTTCTTTGTGACTACAAAGTTCCTAAAATACAGATATCACGGACAGGAATTTAATACAAAGAAATATTTTTCAAGACTTTATAGTTCATTGCTGCTGATATCAGACCAGATCTAAAGCCCATATTTGATTGCCATGACAAGAAATGCAGCTTTCATGCAGGCACTCGCAGTACTCTGGCAGGGTGCTTTGGAAGGTGAACAATCTACTGTCTTCAGTAAACAAGGGTGGCTCCATTAAGTGGGACAATCAAAGTCAGTATTTCATTACTTGAGGTCCTATGAACTCAGCAAGAGTTCCTTCACCCTCCTAGAGCTGGAGTGCCCCTTGTCACTTTATGTTGTCTTAAGTCAGCCCAGATTTGATTTCAGTAGCACAGCTGTGGCTCAGCACTATGTCTGGTTGCTGTATGTTTTTAAGTCTCTCAAATTGCTTCAATGTACCAAGCCCAAACATGAGACTGAATGTGAGGTAAGATCAACATACTGACCACCTCCACAGAAAGCCAACAAGATAGGCCTTTATCTGTCTGCCACTAACTAAGGGAATCTGCTCACCAACTCTGATAGAAACTGGTTGTGACCAGACCTTAATAAATACTTGCAAGACAAAACAGAGTATATGTGTGCTACAGCGAAGAGAAAAAAGTCTTTAGGGACTAGGAAACAGAGGAGTTATTTTACCTCAGAAAGCGTCTTGTGAAGCAGAGAACTTTGATTTTTCAGTCTGTGAGCTTCATCTACAACCAGGGCAGCCCAGTTAAAGCTGAACAAAACAAAACATTGCCTTCAGTTAGAGGCTGACAATTCATTCTTGAGGTACAAAACCACTGAAATAAGCAGTGGTTCTGCTTGACTGAACTTGAGATGGTTTCACCCTGTGAATCACAAGTCGTGTGGGAGGAATTCACAAGTACTGGTTTTCAAGAGCCAACAAAGCTTCTAAACTATAGACTGGATAAGCTTTTCTGGGATCAAATCTAAGTAAATTCAATTGAATTTGATGCTTCTCTGTCCACCTCCATTACTATGGGGAAAATGACATAAGCACAACTTAGTCAAACATTCAAGGAAGCCTATGATTGAGAAGAAGAGACACGAAACTAGGCTCTAGAACCCGTGCAAAAACTCAACAAGTATCACGAGGTAGCGAGAGCAGAGCGATCACAAGTCTCTTGCAAATCACCCAAGGCATAAGCTTCAACTTATTCTGGGTTACTATAGCTATATGCAGTGTCTCCTCAAGATGGCTGCAGGATCACTGGTGATCCAGCGGATTCACCAGGCTTAATACAAACTCCAGATCTTTTCAACTCTCAAGTGCCTGTACCTGCTTCTCACTAGGGTTTCAACTCCTATATCACAAAGCAATATCCACACAGTCTGGCTGATAGGCAGGCGAGGGAGGGAAAGTATGACCCTCTAGTTTTTCTTACTCACGCACTTCCCTTCCAAGTGGAATAACAGGTTGGAATCACAGCAACTTACATTCTCCCCACAGCCTTTCTCTTTGCCTTGAATTCCCTCTTTGCTATTTAAGAGTTGTTCTCCATTACCAGGACAGTCAAATGTCATTATTCTACAGGCTCACCAACTGAAATGCAGAGGGGATGCTGCAATGAGAAGCATTGCAGAAGCTCATGTGCAGAGCAGAGTCTGATCTCTTATGCACTATATTAAAGCAGGGCTCTTGCTCAATATTTATGCTGTTACGTTGCTTGTAAGGAGTGAGCAGGGTGGGGCATCTGATAACTCTGATCCACCTTTACAAAGTGTTCCAAGTGCTCCTACACAGGACAAAGTACAAGTGATTAGTGACTACTTTTTTTTCAGAAGGAAGACTGGAAGGCAAAAAGCCCTTAGTGACACAGCTGTGAGGTTATGTGCTAATCTTAGAAGTAGGAAACTGCACTGGAGCTGATGTTTCTGTGACACTAGGGCTACGCACTTGCTCTCCCTGGGTAGTACATGCCAGGGTTAAATAAACAGTTATATGCAGCAGTGCAGGACATGATATGGAATTGCAAGGGTAGTATAGCTGTGGATACTTTTTATCAGGGCTGGCTTATACCATGACGCATTCATCCAGCACAACCTGCTATTTCCAAGAGAGGCCAAGGACAGGTGCTTTGCTGAAAAACAAGGCGCCCACAGCAAGCCTGACTATTCTGGGAGATCAAAACTATGCCAGCAGGGGCCACGGGTTTCTGCTTCTATAATGATCAAAAGCCATTCACAACATCCAGCTGCTCCTGGCATTGGTCACAGCACTTAAGACTTCTGCAAGGCACTGGCACTATTGCTAAAACATACAAAAATTCCTCCCCATTTCAGAAGCAGGCTTCTGTAAAATCCTGCGCAATCATGACAATACTTCCTACAGGCTGAATGTCAGCTGTACCATCAGTCATGCTAGAAAGCATAATGCCCCAGAAGCCCTCCACAGTTCTGATTAGCAGCAAGAGTCAAACTTCAGGATATTAGCACATGATAAACACAGTATAATCCAGGTCAATTTTAGCAAATTTTGCATCTAATATCTTTATAATCGAAGGTCTTGAAGATGTCCTCTGTTCTAAATATCAGTCTCCTGGATATTTAATGTACTGCTGTAAATCATGATGTATCATACTATTTTGAGTTATCTGGCTTGAAAACTGTCCTTGGGGGAAGTTCATGTATCTCTTAGCTGGCACTAAAGATTGCTCACTAAAAGTCGGTAAAGGAAAACCTCTAATCACAAGCAAAGAATGTCCTTGGCTCTTTTCAAACAAGCGTGGGATCTCATCTACATGGAAACACGCATTTAAGAAACAACTGAGAAGCGCAGAATTAAATTTGAAAAAAATTAAAGTCTGACTCACGATTTCAGAAATGCTGCATCTTTCAGACAAATCTGCAATGAAAGAAAACAAACTGTGATTAATGATTTAAATAAATGCACCAATTAAGAAACATGGCATCTTTTTGTCTAGTTGCAAACTATGGTGAAATGGAACAGAGTGGAATGAAGCCACTTAACTATCTGAGGAAAGTAACATGACTCCTATTGTAACCACAAGCTGTGGTGATCCTGCTTTTCAACTCTTCTCTGGAAAAGCATCAGAGGTAAAATCTCAGGTACATAATGGAAATTTGCAGACACCATATACGCTATATGCTTCTCTTTCAGTATGAAACACCTAAAACACTGACAAAGGAAGCAACTCTTTTCTGGTTCACTCCATTTAGAGCAGGACAGGATCGGCTTAGGAGAGCTCTGATCAGATTCAGTTCACAGTCCTATCAATTTTAACAGGAACCTCATCATTTTGCAGTCCAGGAATGAGGACTTTGCCTGATGGGGGCATGCTGAAAAGGCAAACTTTAAGCACTGCCCGATTGATAGAATCTTAATAAACATCACATGTGTATGCTTCTATTAAGTGTTAAAGGTCTGTAAGGCACAATGCAAAGACAATGCAGACACCATTTAGCATTAGTGAAGGATAGACATGTGCCTATTTCCTTTTCTCAAAGTGTGATACAACCATGCATAGAACTGGAGTTAAAGTAAATGTATTATTTTAGGGACACAAAAATTGCAGCAAATTACATGAGTTGGTAAAATGGGTTGCAGAGTAGCAAATAACTGAACAAGGTCAGAAATGAGTAGACAGGATGGGGCATGAGCTGGGTGGTACAGAGGAATGGAAAAGGCAAGGGTTAACTTGAGCCCTCCTTTCAAGTGACAAAGACATTGCATACCTCATATGTTGTCAAAAGCGCATGGAAGTGAGATTGCTCTTTCAGGTTCCGCTGCAGTTTGGGTCGCTCCTCCTTGTTGCCTACGTATGTCAAAAAGGAAAGGCCTGGAGCAAACCTGTTGTCAAGAGAAAGACAGAGAAAACAGTGAGTCACACCAAGTCTTTCATGTGTTTACAACCCTGGACCCCATTATCAAATACATCTACTGCACAAATAATGAGCAACTCCTATCCAAACACCCTATCCTCCTGTGAGATCTTAGCTTTTGAATCTAACCCGTCCTGATTAATTTGCATCTCAGCTGCTGGTTCTGGTTTGGACAAGTCCCAAATAAACCATGTTCTCCTTGGTCTCAAAGTTCAAGGCAGATGACTGAAAACCTGTCTCCCCGCCCACCTGTTATTCTGAACTGAAAAAGCTAATGAGGAGCAGGTGAATGAATACAGTTTGCTCACTGGGACCAAAGAACTGGCCTAAATGATGCCAAAATCAAGGCAAACAATGTCTATAGCAAACAAGTCCAACTCAGGGCCTCAAAAACCCCGTCCTTTTAGTCAAAAAGCAGATAAAACCAGTTCTGTGGAGTAACAGCTAGGACCATAAAATTATTCCTAATTTAATCCCACCACTGACATTTGCCTATGTTGCTCCTGGATAGCTGTTCACTGCTGATCTATGAAGGGATGCACTTTGCTCCAACTATTCCAACCACAAATCTATCCAAATCAGGCCAGTTCACTACAGAATATGACCTGGACTGACTTCACATGCCGAGAGACAGCATCACCCAACAGACATATAGATAGACTTCTGTTTCAATCTTTAACTTTCCACCCTTCCTCTTAAAAAGTCTTTGGACTCTTAAAAATGAACAAATTCTGGGCAGAGCAAATGCATCGTAAGCACAGTAACTGCACCCCCATGAAGATGGGCTGCATGCACAGATGTAAGGAGTTTTGCATGCACATGTGGCCATGCCAAGAAAGATACTATTCAACTTGGGTCTTACCTTTCATCATATAGAATCCTGGCTGTCTTCAGCAGATTTTGCCTAAGAAAGGCTGAGCACGTAGCGTTACATATCAATAAAAAACAAGGGGCTGGTAGGGGCATTTAGACTGCAAGTCAGGCAATGCTATAAGTGAGATGAATTAATATGTACCACAGCATGGTAAAGACTATGCATTAACTGCATAGTTTGCATCAATTTGTTGGTTTAGTAGCTTCCCTTGTCACTTTTTTCCTTTTGAGAGGGAAAAAAAATGTGAAGCTGAACACATTTGAAGCGAATCTTTGTAATTTGATGTGCAACAGTATGATGAGCTGGACAACTGTTGAAACTCACCTCTCCAGTTCCTCCTTCCAATTGCTCAGAACAGACAGAGGACAAAGTATCAGAAATCTCTCGTTGTTTGTTATTTTTTTTGTCAAATAAAGTAGTAGAGAAATAGTCTAGAAGGCAAGGAAAATAAATATTTTGGTGACATGGAAAGAATTCAGCCCACTAACCTGAACTCACATAAACTGTCTCCTTGTTGAACCTGGTAGGTAGTTCCCACAGGTTCTCTAGTACAAAGCAGAGTTAACAGAAAATCAAATGAGATCCACCATCAATGATAAAAAAGCTTAGATTCCCAAAATGTGATCCCCACATCTGAAGCCCCTTTCCAAAGGCCTTTCTCCCAGTAAAAAAAATAAGACTTACCATACATCACTTTCTAAATCTACCAGTTTGTTAAATTTAAGACCCACTGAGTACCACCAGCTGAATCAAAGGACAATCATTCATTTTCCAACAAAACTGAAATCCATTAAAAAACTTACAAAACAAAAAAAAAGAGCTCTGAAGAATTTACACTTGCAAATTTTAATCCACGTGTTGACAAACTCAAAAATCACCTTGCTGCAGGTGTGTTAAAATGACATTGTCCTCTCTGTAATAGCTGTGTGTGTGAGAGTGAGTAATAAATGAAAGAAACAATGAGCTCTATTTTGAGTATGGACTTCAGGATGCGGCTGCTTAACTGACTAATCACTAAGGTGCTTTTTGATTCTACAGAAACACTGGGCTACTAAAAGTTAGGCAAAGAACGTTTCCCAGAAGAAAACAACACACCTGACAAGTTTTCCCAAGACCCATCTCATCGCCGAGGATACAGCCATGCTGGACTTTGTAGCATTGCACCAGCCACTTTACACCTTCTACTTGATATGGACGAAGCTTAATGCCTGGGAATAGAAGATATTTATTACACAGTTATCCAATACACTCTCAAACAGTTACACCCTGAAGCCACCAGAAATAGGTCCTGCCCATAATCGGCCTTCCCAAACACCTGCCTCACAGGAAAACGCACACCAGTTTTCAACAGAAACTGGTTTACCCTGCTAGAGAGCAGACACCCCAGTGTTACAGCATATCTATTAAGTTAAAGGATATTCAGGAACCTGCACACACAAAAATGCCCCAAGTAATTAGAAAGGTCTGTACGAGGAACCTAACCTGATAATTAAGCTGCTACTTTGCATTTCTAAAAGACAGCTTAAGTTTCAGCTCCAGCCACATTTTTTAAATATGTATAAGACCCAGGGACATGCTTGAGGCTACTGCAAACACTTGTAACAATCTACCATTGTATAATAACCATCATTAACAAGATGCTCTCCAGCTTTCCTGCACTTAAGCTACAGCAGACCTCAACCACAGGTCACCATAGCTATTAAACCACTGCAATCCTTATTATGGGCCACAATATGTCAAAAAAACCACACAAGTCAAATACGAGTTCTTAAAATCTTTCCTTGCCCTTGGACTCAAGAGCTGTGTATGCTAAATAACATCGTGCCATTGCTGCTCTTTCCTCCCTGGGGAAACTTGTATGCTGAGTGTGTGAAGCAACTCACCCGCCTGCAGGGAACACTAACTCAAATTAGCACAGGGACTGATATTAGGGCTCCCCAGAGCTAAGGAAAATGGATAGATAGCCAGGGCACTCCCCTTTCAGCAGTGGAAAGCACTTTACAACATCCACCCTCAACACCAACTCACTCTGAGCCCAATGAATGCAACCCTGTTGACCTGGTCTCATAGCACAGAGATGTCGGAGGCTGTGCTGAGGCACTGGAGTAGTAAAAGCTGGGTTTAGAGAGCCAAGCCCCTGCTTAACCACCCAACCAACTGCAAAGCCAAGGAGAATCATAGAATCATTTGGTTGGAAAAAAACTTTGAGATCAGTGAGTCCAACCATACCTCTCCACTACTAAAGCAGACCTCTGAGCACCTCATCTACCTGTTTTTTAAATGCTTCCAGGGATGGTAACTCCAACACTTCCCTGGGCAGCCTGTTGCAGTCCCTGATAACCCTTCCAATGAAAGTGTTTTTCCTAATATCCAACCTAAACCATCTGTGGTGCAACTTGAGGCCATTTCCTCTCGTCCCATACCTTGTTCCTTGGTAGAAGAGATCAACACCCACCTCACTACAACCTCCTTTCAGGTAGTTGTAGACAGCGATAAGGTCTCCTCCAGACTAAGCAACTCCCAGTTCCCTCAGCCTCAAAGACTTATACTCTGAACCCTTCACCAGGTTGATTGCCCTTCTCTGGACATGCCCCAGGACCTCAATGTCCTTCCTGTAGTGAGGGACCCAAAACTGAACAGAGTATGTCAGGTGTGGCCCCACCAGTGTGGAGTACAGGGGAAGGATGACTTCCCTGCTCCTACTTGGAGAGCAGGGCTTGAAGGTGCCAGGGAAGCTCGGCAAGGACCCACCAGCGCAGCATCCACAGTGCTCTGCAGCACCCAGGCCTGGGAGCCACCTGTGCTCGTATCTGCCCCAGGGGTTATAAACAAGCACCAGGGCAGGGCAGTGCAGGGTAGAAGGGGCAGGGGCAGCAGGGAAAAACGGCAGGCGGGGAGAGGAGCAGTGGGGAAAAAGGGCAGCAGGGAAGAAGGGGAAAAAGGGCAGCGGGGAAGAGGAAAGGGAGAAAAGGGCGAGCGGGGAAGAGGAAGTGGGAGAAGAGGAAAAAGGCCAGGGAGAAGAAGGGGGTAAAGGGGAAAAAGGGCGAAAAGGGCAGAGGCGAAAGACCAGTCCAGGTCGCCGCCCGCCCTCGTCCCCCGGCGGTGCCCGCTGACCTGTGAGCCCCCAGGTGTCTGTGTCGGTGTCCGTGTCGGTGCCCGCCGCCCCTCGCCCCGCGCGCCGCAGCGCGTGCAGGAAGCGCGACATGGCGCGCGCCGAACTCCCGGCACCCGCCGGCGCCACCGGGGGCGGGACCGGCCAGCACCGCCCCGGCACCCGGGGAGGGGTTTTCCGTGGGGAGCAGAGGGCAGGCGTCCCCCAGCACTGACCCAGCGTCCTCCTAGCACCGCGGGGGCGTGTTTTCCGTAGGGACTAGAGGGCGGGCATAGTCTCTCTGCACTACGGGGACTGGGTTTTCCTAAGGGACCCGAGAGCAGGCATCGTCCTAGCCTCATCCCAGTACCGCGGGGCTGCCTATTCCGCAGGGATCGGAGGGTGGTCATCGTTCCATCCCCGCTCCTCCACCTTCCAACCCCTGCTCCCATCCCCACCCCCAGCATCCTCCCGTTCCTGCTTCCATTCCTCCCCCAGCATCCTCCCAATCCTGCTCCCAGCATCCTCCCATTCCCAATTCCATTCCCCCCCCCCGGAACCCTCCCGTTCCCGCTTCCATTCCCCCCCCCCGGAACCCTCCCGTTCCCGCTTCCATTCCCCCCCCCCGGAACCCTCCCGTTCCTGCTTCCATTCCTCCCCCAGCATCCTTCCATTCCTGCTTCCCTTCCTGACACCGTTCCTCCCCCAGCATCCTCCCATTCCCAATTCCACTCCCCGCCCCCAGCATCCTCCCAATCCTGCTCCCAGCATCCTCCCATCCCCGCCCCATCCCCGTCCCGCAGGGGCCGGCGGGCGGTCCCGGTGCCGGCTCCGCCCCGCGTGGCCGCGGGTGGTGTCGCTGCGGGCGCAGGGACGAGGATGTCGCCGCTCCTGCTGCTGGTTCTCGGTGCGGCGGTGCCGGTGGCCGCTTACCTGTGCTGCGGGCGGCGGCGCACGGGGGGCGCGGGGGGCGCGCGGCCTCGCCGCCCGCACAGCGACCCCGTGAGTGCCGGGGAAGCGGGGCGGGAGGCGAGGGAGGGCCGGCGGGGACCGGGGGTGACTCTGACCTGTCGCCTCCTTCTCCGCAGTGGGCGCCGCGGCTGTGCGGAGCGGGGCTGCGCCTCTTCGTCCGAGTGGCCAACGCGGTGAGTCGGGGGGGCGAGGGGCTGCGAACAGAGCGGGGAAACCCGAGGGGGCCGGGGGGGCGATCTCCTTGGGAAAGTAGAACCCGCCTCTGTTGGGGAATTGCGGGGAGGTCGCGGGTTTGGGGGCGGCTTGGGGGCCTGCCCTGTCCCCCTCTCGGGAGGGGAGAGGGTGGTCTGAGTGTCTCGTTGGCTTCGGGCTCTCTGCACCCGATCAGACTCGGGATGGAGCAGCCACCAGCTTTTACAGAATCCCTAGGCTGGAAAAGACCTCGGAAATCATCAAATCCAACCGTGCCCGTCCACTGCTAAACCCTATCCCTAAGCAC
>WAAB01001005.1:295773-309406 GCA_013389865.1 Piaya cayana | reverse complement strand
TTCTATGATTCTATGAAAGACCATTCAATCAAGCAATGTTCTGCATTTACCCAGTACTTTTCATCATCAGTGATTTAGCATTCATTGATAACAAGAATTAATTAGTTCCAATCACATGCCTGCAAATGAGGTGTTATGAAAACATGAAAATGAGTGCTGTGTTTTAAAATGGACTTTGGTGGTAAGTAAGATGACAGGCATCTCATGGGATTCTCAGGAGCCCCTCACACACAAAAATCACAAAGACAAGATACTCATCATCCCCCAGGAATCAGACCCTACTGAGCCATCCCAGGCAGTGCTGTCAAACATTAAAACTTCTGATTATTTTTTTCCATGTAATCTATATCAGCCCAATATAAAGGAAAAGAGTGGATCAATGGCACAGCCATCTCAGCCCAGGACCACCCACTGAACAGGGGACTGCCAGGATCAGGAGTAACTCAAAGCAGTTGTAGAGTTTGCCAGACTCCATAGGATTACCTGACGTAATTTTGCTGTCATTTTTAATCTTAGGGTTGTTCTATTTTTTTTCTTTTTTTTAAATGCAATTCAGTTTACATGTAGACCTAAATTTTTAGGTAAAGGCAATGTCCATTGACTTGTGCCTTAGGCTGAATAGTAGCTTAAAAAAGCTGTTAGCAACTCTGTGCTTCTCTGTTTTTTCTGTACCTACAGGATTAGCATTTGATGCATAAATAGCACAGGTATAAGACACTGTCTAAACACATAAAATGGCTGTTGTCTTTCAAGGCAGGCCCTGGTTTTGGCAACCTCAACCTTATTGTTTTTCATACTCTTCCATTCCACTCTAATTGGCATTGTTTCATCTCACCCAGTTCTTTCAGTCCCTCCCATCAGCAGGACACAGAAGAAACAACAGGCAAAGCTTTCATTTTGCAGTGTCGTGAAATTGGGTGGGTTCATAGGAAAATATAGAAAGCTAAAAAGAAAATCCAATCTTTTCTCCCAGCACCCATGGCTTGATTCAAGGGACAAGAGAAGACTGCAAGGCTGCATTTGCAAGGGCTGGCATGGACACCTGGATACATGGCATCAGGGCTGCCAAATTGCTCTAAGGGAACAGCATGAATCATGAGTGAAGCCTGGATCCTCCACACAGTGTACACATGCTTAGTGTTATGCACTTGGACAGTGTCATTCACATGCCTACAACCACTCTTCCACTAAAAGTTAACCAAGGGTGAGGAGGTGGAGAGACCTGATGTAGTTGCGTGAGTAAAACCAGTAGGCATGTAAATCCCACAAGTGCGTGATACAGATCGCATTCCCATCCCAGTCTAGCCTGCTCCACCCTTCCTCCACAGTTGGGGCGGAAAGTAGATGTTCAGACAGACACTTGCTTAAAGGCTATTCCTGGTGTTCAACATGGTTTGCACCCAGCATAACTTACATGCCTAACTTCTTTTGCATGATGCAGCAATCCTTTCAGCATGCAGATGGGATGGTTCACAGCCCTAATGTCTCTGGTCCCTGCCTATTCAAAAAAAGATGACTTAAAATCATGTTTCTTTGTCCTTGTCTTTTCTCTTGCCAGTGAAAATGGGGAGGAATGTCAGAGGGCTTAGCACCACTGAAAACTAGAACATATAGCTGACTATATATATCGGAAAGGCAATCCCTCATTGGGAGGGGGGATAATTATTATGATGAGGTATATTGCAATTATTGGAGCATTTCATCAGAGATGTTGCATTAGCTCCAGCATTAAAGTGATTGCAGCACATAACAGCAATTTAAGAGGGAAGGGAAATTTGGGCACCAAATGGTATGACAAAGGATCCTTTAAAACCTGTGACCTGTGATGATATGCAAATTCCAGAATGAAATTGCTGACATCCTTGTAATACTGTAGGGAGACCCAAACCAGAACAGGTCTGGATAAACTGCTGGTCTCTTACTCCTGGAGGTGGTCCCCCCTGGATTCATTGGAAAGGCAATGGGTCAAGTGGGTCATGGAAGACTTTACTAGTGTTGCTGCTATTGCCCAGTGGATGAAGTGTTTGGGAAATGCATGCTGTATCTTGGCTTGGTAAGTAGGGTCGCAGCATCTGAGTCTCTGCTTTCTTCTGTCAGTGTGTAATGACTCCACAGTTCTCAGTGGATTTGCCTCCATGTAAAACTGGCACATCAGCTAGACAAGTCAGACCTCAACATCTGTAAAGCTGGATAGTTTCACAAGGGTTTAGTTCCCTCTTAAATATGTAGAAATCACATGGGATGACACTGCCTAATTCCCTGCATTTCTATATAATGCAGTACAGTCACTATTCACTGGGAAAGAATTTCATATTTGCATTTTCCCAAATGCGGTAAGAGTGACATTGCTCATCTCCTCCTAGCACCCAGTAGCAATAACATTTCTACCTGTCTCTGGAGGAAAAGGCCCAGATTTTCCATATTGCATCGTACTGTGTGTAAGGGTACTCATCCTGGTTCTGTCACCTCTGCAGTGGAGTGGAAACAAAGCACATCTAATAGCTTGTACTTAAAAATCAGAAGTAAAAGTAAACATAGGTTTTTGCTTACTCATAAAGCTGCAAGGCCAAGATAAAGTTCTGCTTGCAGAGGTCTATTGGTGGATGTCACCAAGTAAAATAGGCATTGGAGAGCAGGCCAACATTGTGCAACAGATGTCTCAGTTCCTGAGTACACCACCTGCTCCATAGCTGGAAGTACTACAGAGACATTTTGGGCCAGAACTTCTTATCTTGGGTGCAGTACTAATAATGTGGCTTTACTTTCAAGAGTCATGATAATTTCTGTACATGGATCCATGCTGATCCATACACCAGCTCAGTAGTCTGCACTGTTTGTCACTAAGGGGTGTCCGCTAATGGATTCCACATCGCAAAGGCATTGCCTCGGCTTTGAAGAAATTAGATCATTTTAGGGCAGGTACGTCTGTGATTTAAGGACCTGATCCTGCTCCACTGATTTATCTATCAGTGCAAGAAACAGTCTTAAAGGACAGCATCTGACATTTGTCAATGAAGGGGTGAAACTGTGACCCAGAAGAGACTTTATGAAAACGTGTCACTAAAGAGTGAACAGGAGCTGCACAGGGGTTTCCCATCCACCCATACTCAACATTTTCCAACCCCTAACCAGGCTTCTCACACCTGCAGGGGCAGATCTCAGCACTTAGCCTAAAGCTGAACTAAAAGTTTCTTCTCAGCGCAGAGACCTCAACCTGTCAGTGGAAGCAGCAACAGACTCATTTCCTCCTGTTTGGAAACCTGGTGATGGGGACATAGTTCCTCATAGAGGCAGAGGTGCATCACAGGGGGAGACTGCAGAGTGATGCTATCAAACCTGTATAAAGGCTACATCACACCTACGGCACAAAATGCTGTACAAACTTGTCTGTATAAGAAATCACACCTCTGGGCCCACGTGTGCCACAGCATGCTAGGGCTGTGTCTTATTTCACTCAGAAGTAAAAGGCTTTGCTTGGTCTGGATCTGGGTCATTCCCAACCGTCAAGAGCCATAGAGAAGGGAAAATTGGCTGTGGTTTTTGCTCTGGGTCCAGCTCCCAGAGGCGGTGCAGATCCTGTACCATTAAACAAAGCTAAGCTCATGAGCTACACTTGTGTTGCTATTGTCTTTGCTGCTGTTTTTGTTGTTAATACCTTGGCTGCTGCTATTATGTCTGATGTTTTTAGTGTGGGAGCCAAGAAAACAGCATTAACTGAACAGCCTCAAGACAGCAGAGGTTGCCAGGTTGAGAAGCCCTCTGATGCTGGGAAACAAATTGAGTGTCTCTCCCCTCTTCAAGGCCGTGACCTGTGTTGGCTTTTGACCATAAAAACCCACACAGCCCTGTGGCTGAGTGACAGCTATGGTAAATAAAAATGTTAAGAGTGTGTGCTTGGGTTTGATTGCATTGCTTCGTAAACCACAGCTACTGAAGATGAGAGCACAGGTGTTGGACAAGCAGGCTACTTGAAAATACATAGTTGCTAGAATAGGGGAAAACAGTTAGTGTATTGGAGATTTTTTTAATGGCTCTCAATTATTTGCAATATCAGTGGTTTCCTGTGACATCAAGCTTCTGAACATTGCCAAATTGCCAGAACCTGTGGTCCATCCAATTTTCCATTCCTGGCTACACCCAAGCCACAGCTCATCTGAAAAGCTGCTTCTGCAGAAGATGTGTACCACCTGGCAGCTGAATAACTGATGGATGGAGGTGACACAGAAGCAGCTGGTGTGGGGCACTCAGCACTGATATGGATAGATCCATGTGATTTCTTCCATTGAATTTCAAGGAAAATGATGGTAAAACAGCTAGTGAATCAAAGGGAGGAAGTGAGAGCAGAGGCTAATGAAGAGTGTGTGAAAGAGAGAGCTCTGTGGACTGCTCTGCCTGTGCCAAGAGCTGAGGAGAGTTTCTGTCAGCTGTTTGGGAAAGTCAAGCAGCTGGAGAATAAACTATCTTGTGTCTTGCCTGTATATCTGTGTGTCTACAAGCACCACTGCCCTCTTTTGGGTGGAATTAGACCAGTGGGTCTGCTTTCTCCACCAATGAAGACTCCTGAGTGGCTTGGGTACAAGGAAGGGGGACCTGCTCCTGTGGTGATGCTGACAGTCATCCCCCCATGGGGAGAGCTGAGCTGTGGGATGCCCATGCAAGAAGTCCCTGCTCAGCAAGGATTGACAGCACTATGGCTGTGGCATTACAGATATGGCACATCAGTCTGCAGGCAGACTGAGCCAGCTATGAGAGGCTCCTCAGACTGGCTCCAGCTCCTTGCGTAAGCCACGCCGCCGAAGCCGTCTGTGTGGTGCTTTTTCCCATCTCCAGTGCAACTCTCTCCTGTCATCTAGAATGCTAGAGACACAGAAGAGTGTCTGAGCAGTTTTTGGCTCCAGCCTCACCACAGTGGTGTCAAGTTCTGATGAAAACAGTGTGTCTGAGACCTTTGCCATGGAGGCACTGAAACATGTTACGTTGGGACAAGGCATACCTTGAGTTGAGCTGTCCTCCTTTGTCCAAACACTTTTCTGGATGGGGTCCTCTGCAGCTGCAAGGGCTGTTGTTAGCAGAGGCATAGATTCAGGATACAGGTTGACCTACTTGTTTAACATATTTGATGGCCTGTGTCCAGCAACATTCAGATCTTGGAGGAACAGAATAGTAGTGCTGTTTATCTCAGACAAGAGAACACATCCGTTTGAGAGTCAGCTCATGTCCCCTGAAGTGTCTGATTATACTTAATTCAGCTTCCACAGCTACAACGTTTTATCATGCCCAGTCACAATCTGACAAAATCCTTACAGTGACCTCGCTATAAAACTTGACTTGATGAGTGACACTTTTTATAAGACCAACTGTTTCATTATGAAACATTTGAGGTTGGAAGAAAAAAAATCCCAAACAAATAAGAACATGCCACTATTAATGAGGCGGTCAGTGCATTTTTATGTATCTTCCATGTAGCAATTGTGGCTGCGTGTAAAAGGCTAACATGCCTTTTGATCGTGAGAGAGTGGCTAAAAAGCGTGAGTCACACAGCTGAACCTTATGACTTGGTAAAACTAAGGAAGTCTCCTTAAAGGCAATTTGTGGAAGAATTGGAGAGAAACACAATTTTTAGAGGTCAGCCAAAGGCTAATGAGCACTCTTTCATAGTGTGACTGTATTGCCTGAATTTCTATATTTCAAAGCCAGCCTAACTACTTTATTGCTGAAGCACTGTAACCAAAGAGGCTGTAATAATACTGACGAGTAATCCTGCCAGAATCTGAGATGGTATTCCACATAATATGAAACATTTTCTCCTTGCCTGGACAAGTACTGAACAAAGAGTTAAACAAATGTGTGGTTCCCCTGAGTACCACTTATCTTTCTTCCCAAAGGGCATGCCTACAGATGCTTTGTAAGTCGGGTTGTCAACAGCTGAGGCTTGTGGCCAGATTCACATGTTCTCCACCTTTCGGTTGTGAGCTGCAGGAGACTTATCTCCAGAGGGACAGTTTTTCATAACTTAATTAGATTGGCGCCATTTGTGCAGCTACAGTTTCAGATTGGCTCAGCTTTACTTCTGCTCCAGCTCTCTAGTTCAGGGGATTACAGTAGCACTGAAATTGGTTCTGAACTAAATGTTTGGCAACTACCTCAGGTCAAGGAGGCAATTCATGTTACTGCTCTTGCTAAACTAGAAATAAATAAATAATCAACGTGTAGCCCTTAATGAGAGACTAATAATGAAAGACAAAATTTTTTTTGCAGCTCTCCACTTTGTCTGTATGTAGGAATATTTTATATTTTTTCCCATGAATGAACCACTCTAGTCTAGTAAGCCACTTTAGTTAAAGGAGAACAATCTCCAATTGCATCCTCTTAGCATGGATTCACATCACACCTGTTACGGAGTAGTTTTAATCAGCTGGGAATCTAGTTGGGCTAACCAAAAATCAGCCAAAGAAGAAGTGTTCCCACTGGAGTTTTCAGTGGTTTAACTGAACCAGTTTAGAAATGGGTCAGAGTAAAATCACTGAGGATTCTAGCAGGGAGACCAAGCCCTTAGCCTTAACTTGCTAAATGCTTCATACTGTGAAACTGCAACTCAAGAAAAAGGAAATTTACAAGCAGTGAATGTAGACTGGAGGAAAGACTGGAGGAAAAGAAAGTGTGGGGCTACCTTTCCAAGTGCTACATGTAAAATGTGCGCCTCCTGCCTGTCATGCACCAATGTTCATTACAGAGAGCAATCTACATGTATCTGGCTCGCTTTCACTCCCTCTCAGGCACTGAGACCCCACAGTTCATGCCCTACCCCACCCCTGCCAACGTTTTCATATTATACCTGGGCAGCTAGTATCTGGAAAGCTGCGTGTTTGTGATTTGTTCACCAGCTTCAGTGATGAATTGCAACGCATCCCTAACAAGTAGTTTTGAAGAAGTCATATGATAAATGGCACATTAACAGAAACCAGATGCAATAAATTAAAAGGCATCTGACAAATACTCCATAAAGGAAGAAATATAGGTGTTTGCAGATATGGAGAAAAATGACCACTCCTGGTAGAACAATAAGAACAAAAGACGAGTGTTCACAACTTTTCTGAAAGCACAGACAAATCCTGAGTCTCGATTTTCTCATCTGGATATAAATAAGTGCAACAAGACATTGCTGTGTCCAGCTCAAGATTTTTGGTAAAAAAAAATCTTCCTGCTGCAATACTTACAAGACTGGGTTTACCTATTTACTGTGGGCATTGATTGATTAATGACTTTTCACTTTCTCTGCTATATGAGCTATTTATGAGCTGGAAACAAACTGTGGGAGTCAGTTAGTTACTTGTCTGTAATACTGAACAAATACTATATAAGTTGATTCAAGCCAGTGAAGTTTTTGTGACCCGTTTGTGCTCTGTTCAGGGTCCGAATTTCATAGGTCATTGCTGGACCTGCGCAAATCGCCACATGCATCATTTGCATCAGTGCCTGAAATCTGACCTTAAAACAGGGCCTGTTGCACCAATCTGTCTGTAGAGGGTAGGTAGGTCTTCTGTGCTGGCCTGGCACACACCTTGTCTCCTCGGGATCCTTTGGTAATCATGGCAAGGAGAGAGAGAGAGAGATGAGGCCTTCCAGACATAATTCAAAGCAGAGCTTAATTTGGATATATTGTATCATCCCTTGCAGGAGTTTTTTATCTTTCTCCATTGACCAAGGAGAGGCCAGAGAGACTAGCCGTGTGACTTGGTTGAATGCAGTTGGTGGCGTGAAATCTCTCCTTGCCAAAGCCAATGAAAACATCAAGAACTAGAACCATCCACAACCTCTGCAAGTAATTTATTTATCCTCCTTCTTAACACTTAGTGCCAGCTCTCCAATTTTATCTGCTTTGAGTTCTCCTCCTCAAACTGTTGTGATGGCTTTTTCTGCTAGATGGAGAAAGATTTAGTAGGGACCATTTCTGTCCTTCGTACAGAAAGCAAGGCACCTCTGAATCTTCTTTGTGATGACAGGAATAAACTCTTCTCTGAAAGCTTCTCACTCAGATGCAGTTTTGCCATTTATTTTGTGACTTTTTAGCAGGTTTTTAACACCGCTTTGGCAGTCGCAGCTTTCAGCTGCAGCCGGTGCCTCTGG
Organism: Piaya cayana; assembly: GCA_013389865.1. NCBI lineage: Eukaryota > Metazoa > Chordata > Aves > Cuculiformes > Coccyzidae > Piaya > Piaya cayana. The sequence continues at coordinate 301,279 of WAAB01001005.1, read as the reverse complement.
GCCAGAGAGCAAGACTGCAGTGCCCTGCTTCTCCTCCACCCACTCTTCAACTCCATCCCACCTCCAACTCCTAGCCCAGGGCAGAGAGTTATTGCTCTGGGGGTTTTCTGTTTACCTACAGCCTGTCTATTACAGATCGATATTCTTGAAACAGAGCTCTTGGGAGGATGCCTCTTGAGATCGCTTTGGCACAGCTCTCAGGCAAAAGAAGATGCTGCTGGATTTAAAAAGTTTGCTAACGGACTAAAGGGTAATTTCTCATATAAAAGAAATTCTTTGCTACTCTTTTTCAATACCTAAACAATAGGTAACTATATCAGCATTTTCTGCATAAAAATTACCAGTTTTGTAATTGTTATCTATACTTTCTTCTGTTCTAAATGTTTTTTTTAAAACCCATGTTTGTCACATGTTCCCCAATGAAGGTCTGCTTCCATCAAAAACCACATCTTCCCTCGCTGCATTTATGCAGTTCATAATGCCATCAATGTTCTTTACTTTTTCCTCTTTTGTTAGCTATTTATTTAGTAATTTCTAATTATTACTGAATTTGGATGAGTTTTTAGCTTAAGCTCCTAATTTGGTTTTGGTAGGAGGGTGCTCGACTAACTGATAATTTCCCTTTTGTTTTCATTGTATATGCACAATTTTCATTCAAATTTCTTCTATTTAGAATTTTCATCCTAACTGATTTGGAATGTAATTTTCAGAAACTTTAGAAAATCTCTGTGATACAACAGTTACAAATATTGATCACTAATTGCAAATCCCTTCTCTTTGCCCATACAGATTAACAAACCCCGTGCAACCAGCCACTTTCATGCCTAGAATCCATCAGCTGTTATCTGCTTTAATGATGTCCCCAGTAAAGTCAACTTTTTCTGTGTGAAACTGCTGTGTAAGTATTTTCTGTTAGTTTTAGAAATTCTGGACTGTTTCACTACTAGATCAGTGATCCCTCAAAAATATTTTTGTCAAACTAAATTCAACTTCATCAACCAACACACTCTGTTTCTTTCCTGTGTAAAAGAGAGTTGATGGAGGAATCAACTTTCTTCTTCATCAGCCTTTGCTTGATCCTTGTTCAAGTGATCTAGAGGGGTCCTCGTATATCCTCTTGAGTTTTCTCTATGAAAGCAGTCACTGCACCCAGTGGGTCCCTGGAAGGCAATGGCATCCAGGACACATCTGCTTTATAGCTTCTTCTATTCCTGATATCATTATATCATAGTGTTGAAGGTTTTCCAGCCAGGATAATGCCCTTTTAGGTTTCATTTCCCCTTGCCAGTTAACCCAACTTGTAGAATTAAGATGCAAACATCTGGAAAAATCTGGTTAATTCTTTGAATTTGTTATCAGGTCAGCTTGATTTTTCTTTGGTCACGATAAATTTGAGAATTCTTCTCTATTTACCTGAAGTGGTTAATTTAAAATCAACCAGAAAATACAACTGGGAAAATCCAAGTCCCTTGGTCTGAGATGCAAGGCATCTCACATGGCCATCCTGCTGCAACGTGTGTTCAGCAACACAAACACCATCAGCATCGTATCGCTCAACACAGCCCCATTAATTTTTGTCATTTCTAGTGTTATTCTCAAAACCCCAGAAATCTCTATCACTGTTGCTTGGGTATTTTTTTTTCTTCACTCCCAGTTCTGGCATTCCTGCAGACTTGCATGTGCAGAGGATACTTTTGATGCAAATAGTTACAAAAAGGTAAACCCTGTAGGTGAACCATTTTTAAGCTTTTCTCCTGTTATTTTTGTCCTACTTAAGGAACCTAAACAGCTTTTATACTTGCTGAAAACAGCTAAATAGTTGATTTAAGTGTAGTTTTGAATTAATAACCTTGTACATCAAACACCTAAGCTGTTGTGAGAGTCCCAGTAATCACCACCTTTCAACATTTTAACATCTTTAAAAATACAGCCGTACAGATCCTGGGTTTCAGGCTAGGCTTCTTCCTAGCATGGTGATGAATATATTGCTGCAATACATATGATTAAACTAAACCAGCTGTAGAGTAAGATTTTGCCTTACATTTATCTTTTAAGAAATATCCTTAGCCAAATAAGAATATTACATGGTTGCATGAGTTTATAAGTAAAAAACCACATACATATTTCATTTAAAATACCATAGTAAAGTATTTTAATGATTTTTTTTTTATCTATGCAAGCATTTCTATCATTATTTGTACTTTACAATCACAGCTGAAATTGTTGCTGAATGTTTCTTTTACAAGTTAGCAGGTCCCTGCAGTTGCTTCCATGCAAATGATGCTCAATGTGAATAAGATAATCCAACTTCAAAACTGTCTAGAAAGAGGAAGAAGAAACTGTACGTTTCTTGTGGAGTACAGTTCTGTGAAAATTTCAGTAGTCATCTCTCAAAACTGTATGTTTCTTGTGAGGGCTGCAATTATTTTGTGAGTCCTGGGGTTTTGTGTCTCTATTTTGGGCACTCAGGTTGGTTTGTTACAAAGAACCTAGTTTTCTGAAGGCATTAGCCATCTAACTTATTGAACTTGGGTTGCTCTAAAGTATTTCAATTTGATATGAGTTGCTTCATTCTTTGTTCGAAATCAGGCCCCCATTAGAAGCATGTGAATATTTTTGTTTTCCATTCTTGTTTGAAATGATGCCAGATATGAAAAGCTGGAAGTCCTTTGCAAGATAGGACTTCTACTCTTCATGCAGCTCTCTAGTTACTTCATCATAAGTGTTCAAGATGAAGTTGTTAAAAGAAAACAGAAGTACAAATGCTAGAAAAATTAATTGCACTTTTCATTATTCTTGTAGTGATTTAGCCATCAGCCAGCTATGGTTATAGATGGTGGATTTATAGAGATTTACCTTTAGCCTCCTTTACTATAGTACCTGGTGACTGCCTGAGCAACTGGTCTCTCAAATGAATTATCTGCACTGGCTTCGGAAGTAGATCTTCTCAGTGAAATTGCAGCAATATCCGGACTAGCCATCGTTTTCTATTCCATTCAGCCTCAGCTGATATATTTCATATGTTTTTGTAGCTGAAGCTGGGCCAGGACTTCTCTAACTTTGACAGGAGGGCTAAATGAGAGTAGGGAATTTTATGTGCCTCTTCCCACAGCATTCCAGTAACCATACAGGAAGTCATTGATCAATGAGATTTAGGCAACGTGCACAAGAAAGGTACGTGTGTGGCCCAGTGGCCTTTGCAGCATATGCTATGATTACACCATCCTCTGATTCAAAAAATGGAGGGATAAGAGACTAGGTGGTAAGCCACACACACCATGTTTATGATGCATTTCTGTAGCTGAGTGAATGCAGTGTGGTCTATTTTTAAAGCCTGTTCTGTAAGGCTGCCTGTTTTTTATGAACACTATGGTTTAGATGTGGTCATAGCAGAGTGATTTTCCTGGAAAATTGCTTAATGTCATCACAAAACATGGAGTGAGTTCCCTGACCTAGTGGCTTGTTCGTCACTGGAAACAGGAATGGGATCTGACCTTTGGCAGATCACTTCAGTTTGGTTTATTGTCATAATTTGTACAGCTCCTCCATGCCATAAGGCAGAGAATTCGAAAAGCTCAATTGCCTCAGGTCATGCAGCACAAGGAGGGTGAAGGATACGGTGCGCCTGCACTTTTAAGCTGGAGTTGTTAGCACTAATGATTTTGCAGGATAGCACTGCCCCAAACAAAGTCAAGTTCATTCAAAGGGTAGGTTTACTGACCTTACTGGAGCTGCATGGGAAGAGTATTTATCTTGTGGATAGAATCATAGAATCACCAGTTTGGAAAAGACCTGTTGGATAGAGGCAGCTGTGAAAAAAAAGAGATTCAAATAAATGCATGTAATTCATCTGTAATAACTTTAGGGCATTAAAATTGGCATCTGGAGTTCCTTTAGGCCTCTATCTGTCAAAACAAAGGAAATCTCACTGCAGCAGGTCACGTGTGTTAGCACAGAAAATAATACTTCGATTTTTTTATTTTCCTCTGCCTCAGTTTCCCCTTTTGGCCATGCTATGTGGCTCAAGGTAGGATGCAGCTGTGGCTGGGTGGATAGGGAAGGGTTTGATGTCAGTTCAGCAGCTCTGTCATTGCATGACTCGGAGCATAAGCTAATGAAGTAAATCTGTTTTCTTTCTCCCTCTCTCTTTCTTATCTGTGATTTTCCACATACAGATAAAATGGAGAGGGGGAGGCAGAGGTTTTGTCATTCAGCAATGAGACAGGCTGTGCAGAAAAAGATGCTACTCCTGCAGCAGTCCCAAATGTGCTCCCAAATCTCAGAAGAGCTGAATATTTCAGCTGAAAGAGTCAGCTATGAAATTGTCTTTTCCCCAGCCACCAAAATAGTTGCCATTATTGTACAGCATCAACAGTCCATTGGACTGAATTGGGGCAGCCCATGCAGAGCTAGTATTTCAGTCTGTCCACCTGCAGCCCAGTAAATAATGGCAAGGATAGTTTACTGTTACAGAGGGATCAGAATTGCCTGGTTGAATGGTCACAATCCAAAAAAAACATGTTTTAATTTAGCTAAATGAAAAGTAATACATCTGGGAACAAAGAGTTCAGGCAGTACCTGCAAGACAGGAGACTGCCTTTGAAAACAGGATTACAGGGTCATATGGTCACTACCTCCACGATAGCCGCTGGTTCAATGTAGATAAGAGGGCTCAGCTGACACTGGGAACCTAGAAGATAATAATGGGACTCAAGGATAGCAGAAGCATTGGTAGGAGCATCCCTGGATTGTGGTCTTACCATGGTGGTTCTCAGCAAGAACATGGAAACATGGGGAGGACCACTAAAATGGTCTGGTGGCTGGAAAAATAAAAGCCTTTTTGTCATATAAGGGTTAAAGTGTGCAACGCAGCCAGCTTTTCTAAAGAAAGGCTTAGCATGTAGTTGGGACACTGGATCACAGTAATGCAGTGAGGGGATACTAGTTACTATAATTCAACTGTGACATGAGACTTTACTTCCTAACAGTAGGTAATGCTGACCAGTCAGGAGGTGGTAAAATCACCTTAGGGAGGTTACCTTAACAGACATGCCTGAGTCCACCTTAAGAGAGAAATTCTGCAGCATGAGGATTGTAATCTCTGAATTCTTATTTCTGCCCCTTTCTGTTGTGGAGTTGGAAAGAATGAACAGTCTGCATTGCCCTCAATTTGCTTATTGATGCAGTTCCACATGGAGAGAGTGACAGCACCCAACCTTCAGCTTTAAAATTTTGGGCCACAATAGGCCAGGTATTTCTCTTCTCCAGTACAAAACAAGTGGATGTGGTCTTCCTGGACTTCAGCAAAGCCTTTGACACAGTTTCTCACAGCATTCTGCTATGGAAACTGTCAGCCTCTGGCCTGGACAGGCACACACTCTCCTGGGTGGAAAACTGGTTGGATGGCCGGGCCCAGAGAGTAAACAGAGTAAATAGAGTTTACTCCAGCTGGAGGCCAGTGATAAGTGGGGTTCCCCAGGGCTCAGTGCTGGGTCCAGCCCTGTTC
>WAAB01001005.1:168238-295405 GCA_013389865.1 Piaya cayana | reverse complement strand
AGTGACAGGGGACAGGACAAGAGGGAATGGCCTCAAGCTCCACCAGGGGAGGTTCAGTCTCAACATAAGGAAAAAATTCTTCACAGAAAGTGTCATTGGGCATTGGAACAGGCTGCCCAGGGAGGTGGTTGACTTGTCTTCCCTGGAGGTGTTTAAGGCATGGGTAGATGAGGTCCTGAGGGACATGGTTTAGTGATTGATGGGAATGTTTGGACTCAATGATCCAGTGGGTCTCTTCCAGCCTGGTGATTCTATGATTCTATGATTGTATGAAAAGAAGCAGCCTATTGTAGGGTATTACTGGCTTTTTTACATTCTTCTGAAGCATTGGAAATCAATGGAGAAAATGCTTTGGTGGGTGTGAGCCGGTGCAGTATCTCTCCCTCCCCTTGGGACCTGCCTGTGGTCCTGGCTGTGACTGCTGTTTCCCTGACAACTGGTTGAGCTCAGAGGATGCCTGCATTGCTGTGCAGTGTGGCCTCTGAATCATCTACCAAAATTGCTCAGGCACATTGCACAAACCAGTTCCCTGATTTGGTCTCTTATGGCCTTTGTCTATGGCACACAGCAGCTTCATTTTTGGAGGACTGTGTTGCCTTAGTGTAGCTGAAGTATTTAGGCTCAGTATCAGCACTGCTGACCAGCCCTTGCAGCACAGGAGCTCTGATCAGTTGGTCACAGTAGTCTCAACTTCAGCCCTGAATACTGGGAGGTCAAAACATCTCTTTGAGGAAAGCATCTAATCACGTCAAATAACAGGTCCAAAAATGTAGTTTTCTCTGTGACTAAAAGGCATGAGATCTTAAAACATGCAGAAGGGGTTTGAGGCCACACAGGCAATATTCCTGGGACAGAGTCCTACATTATTGCCATTAACTTTGATCTCTGTGTTGTCTCATTTACTACTTCTGGAAGGCAAGGCAGCAGTTGGCTTTCCCAACCTTCCTTAATGACGTTCTTTCCCATCAAGGAGTACAGAATGATATTTCATGCTACAGTCTTCTCACATTGCTTGGTCCCACCACAACTGCAGACTGATCTCAGCTACAGAGTTTGCACTGCAACTTATAGTTGAACTTTTCCAGCTTTGGACTTTGGATTTTGGATCCATGCTTTAGCTAGAGAATGGCCAGCTGAGATGAAGAGGTCTGATTGCTGCTCCAGACCTTCCCAAACCATGGCAGTGCTACTTTTGCACAGCTCTGATCTGAACCCATCTCTAAATATAACAAAAGTGCAATTAAAAAAAAAAAAAACAACCCAAGAAACAACTGTAACCTTCCTTCCAACAGCGGTTGAGTTATTACTGCAGTTACATCACAGCTTTAACAGGTGCAAGGAAATAAGCCTCCCAAAAGTTTCTATTCAGGAGGGAAATGACTGAAGAAAGCAGAGGGAAAGGAGGAAGGCGGAGGAAAGATAGGAGCCAGGGGACAGAGCAGAAGTTGTTTCTCTTGGGATGTGGCCAACTTAGTAGCTGTTTGAACCCAGGAGATGTCTTGGATGCTCCTTCTGTTACTGTCTTTGTTTTTCACATCTTCAGACTGCCTGCTACGAGAAAGACTGATAACACCAACATTGTATTGCCCTCTGAATACCCTGTTGCCTGAAACCTCCACAGCTCACTGAACTGCATTTAGACCCAATACAAACAGATACACATCCTTCCAAGCAGATTTTGTGCAATTTTCAAGGGAACCTTCAAGGACTCATCAACTCAAGCAATTTTCTCTTCCCCAAAACTATGGGGAAGGGAAGCGATTATGAGAAAGCTCATGTTCCTCTAGCAGCTGCAGTCACTTTGGGTGGTATTCATCTCACTAAACATAGATATCTCCACCTGAGCTAGTCATGCTAGGATCCTCTTATGGAGGAGAATATGGGGAAATATAGGCACAGCCATGAGTCATCCCTTCCATAGATCAGGGTCTAAAACAGGTCAGGCAAATCTTGCCCATTTCTCTTCTTTGCTTGTAAAAGGAGCTGAAACAAAGAGGCCAAGTGTAATTTGGTAAAGTTAGATGAAGCCTGTGCTTTATCCGATGTCCAAACACAATGATTTGATCTGGGACCAAAAGGCCAAACTGTGGTAAAGGCAGTGCCAGCAAATGCCAAGTAATCACAGCAGACTGGCTAAATGGCCTCAGGCAAAACATATTTCATTGTGGGACAAGAGGCAAAAAGAGCAATGCTGGAGAGGAAACAGCCTAAGAAAAATTCCTGTAAAAGTCACTGTGAGATGTCAGTCTAGTGCCAAGACTATGTTTATTTTGAATCAGAGCAGGTACCTCTTGTTTTCTGTTTGCAGGCTAGAGTTACTGCCTTTCAGATAGCACTGCAACTTGCTGTGTGACCACTTACCTTTCCACTCCTGGCCTCTTTTTCCTTCTCACCTCTCTTTTCTGGACTTCAAAACAGTAGTCCTATCATCCTCATGGAGTGTTGGGGTTCTGCCAAGTGCTTATACCCCCAGCCAGGCCTGGAACAGAAGACGTTAATCATTGATGGCAGAACTACAAGACTAGAGTACTTCCATGTGACACAGGCATCTTCCAGTGGGACACCAATTATCTGTGCCCTGTGCTGTAGCTCCTAATGGCTCAGTTCTGCCCATGTCCTCTGCCTAGCTGCCTGGCCTGGCACTGAGCTATGTGTTGAAGCAGAGGAACATTTTCCACACTGTGTGTGTGTCAGCGACATGTGGGGAAAGGAAGCACAGCAGTTACAGAAGCACTAATGATATTACTTTATGTTGTTATCTGATGATAAAAGTGTTGAAGCAAAAAATGCTTTGAGCGTGTTGTGAGACAGCTCCTCTCTCAAGAGACTACTGCTAAGGACTCTCAAGACCTTGCATGCATCCATTACTAAAACCCATGAGTAAGAGCATGAAACATGCACATAAGGTAAATAAATAGTTAGAGGGAGGTGCTCTCTCATCATTTTTCTTCTCCTTTCTCACCATTGAGAGGCAAACAAAAGCTCAAATGATGTTACAGGACAATGCATACGGCAAGATTCCTGCCACTCTTTCCCAGTATGCGACAAACCCATTTACTGACACTGTCCTTGCATTCATCAGAGGTGGCACGTGCAGAAATTACAGCAGAGCCCTGCAGTACAAAACAGGGCACAGAGAAGACATGAGGCTTTTCAGATCTATTGCAACTGATTCTGCCCAGTCCTAACCCAAAGCTAATGCATGGGCCAAGTGCCAATGTTCAATTCCCTGCTATAGGCCGCTGATTGACAGAGAAGTGTTGGTGCCATAGGGGCCTTTTATTTCCCTCTCAGAAAAATGATGAAAGTCAATTAATTTGCTTAAAAACAGAAAAATCCATGTGTTTGTGTGTATACATATACACACATATATGTTTGCACATGCACATGATGTGCTTCAGAAAGACCTAATGAGTGAAAGTCTTCAGAAGCTGATGTAGGAATTTAGGACCTCTCCTGAGCCCAGGTCTAGTGTTTCTCAGCCTCAGCAGCACACTGATGGGCGATTTTGTGCTGAGACTTTTCACAGATCCCTTTTCTCTAGCTGCTAGTTAGAACTGGAGTTCTGATGCCTTTAAACCTGCCAAAGGATTTGGTATTAAGTCAGCTCCTTGTTCTGTGCTTGTATGTTTCTGGGAGAGCTAGCTGGGAGGTAAGGAGAAGTATGTTCACTAAGTACCTTCACTTGGAATTAAAAGGAGAAGCATGCTTCTGCTCTTTCACCCTGCTGTGAGAATCTCGCTGGGACTAACAAAATGGTTAAAGGTGTATGATAGTAAACAGCCTGGTAATTGCATTACCACTAGGGTAGAGTGGCTGTTGGTCACAGATATCAAGGTACAGACCTGGGTGAATGCCAGCTCTTGTTCCCTCCCTTCAGCCATGATCTCTCTCTGGAAAATAAGATCTTTGGCTTCTCATTCATTAGCACCCTGGCTGTGGGATTTGTGTGTTCCAGCCAAACAGCACAATCTGACCTGGCCTGTATGATTGAAACAAGCTGTCTCAGATAACTGCCTCCCTCAACAGAGGTGCAAGTGCATGGGGTGGGATCCCCGGGGACTCCTTGAGGCTGTGCCCTGTGGCTGGATTGATACCAACACCTATTAATAGAAACAGAGGAAGGGATTAGGAGGGAAGAGAACCACAGCTCTTGCCTGACAGTGCCTACCTCTGCTTGGGTGGAAATTCCTTCCCAGGCTGCTGGCTCACTGTACAACAACAGTGCACCCTAGTTGTTGTACACCTTTCCTTATATGATCTATACCAGAATATGAGGGGTTTTGGCTGCAGAAAGCTGAGGGTCAACCCCATGCATCTCAGTCCTCTGGCATAAGATTAATGTGTTTGCCTTGTAACAAGGTGACCAGCCTGTATGAATTTGCTCCAAGGTGCATCTCTTGTCCCCTGCTTTCAGCAGTTTGGCTAAGATGCTTGACACTTTCTGGCAGAGGATGAGGGGCAACAGCTGAAACTGTGGATCTGCTTTCTCCACTGAGAAATATATCCAGACTGTTTCACTGTTTCAGTCTGCTGAAGAAGACAGATGGACCAGACCCCATGCAGCTCTGGGCTTGCAGTGCTCTGAAAGAAAAGCAGGCATGTAGGCACTCTTGCTTTAAGAGTTGATTTCCTAAGTGAACTGTCAACTCCCGGTGGCTAGAAAAATCTGCAAACAATTTCTAGTCACAGAACAAAGCAAATCTTTGTACTGTGCTGTAATAATTCCTTATTAAATAAAGGCTCCTTTGTTAAGCTATAAGAAATGGTGTGTACTCCGCTGATCTTCACAATGGGCCTTGGTTTGACTTTGCAATGCATATGAAATAGTATTCCATGTCCCATGAAAAGATGACATAGTGGGTTATTTTAATTTTGGTAAGGAAAGTGCAGGGTGAAGCAGACATCATAGCACAGCTTTGATGATTGAACTTTATTGTTGATGTTTTACATTCCTGATTGTATGAGAGGACCCAAAGACTGGACTTTCTTTCATTTGCAACAGGGTAAGTGAGGAACGACATCTGCAAAATTACTAGTGAGCAGAGTGAGGGAAAGCTTTAGCAGCTGCAATTTCTACAAGTTGTGTTACTTACTGGACTGTCTTTTTGCAGTTCCAGACTTAAATGAGTCAAAACAGGAATAAAAGGGCGTCAGTGCTTTCCCATCCAGAAGAGCAAATGTGTTTCCAGTTCCCTCCCTTCTTTCTTTTGCTCTGCACCCAGAGATTTCCCAGTTATCTGCCAGTTTTTGTCCTACAGCTGCAGAGCCCTGCTCCCCTTCTCAGTGCCTGCTTGCGTTGCGCCCTTGTGTTGTTTTGCGGCAGACCCACCACGGCACAGGCATAGCAGCCCTAAGACCTTTATCTGTGTGAAAGGCTGGGGCAGCAGTGAAGAACTCATTTCACACATTCCTCCTCCACATGGCCCAAAATGCTTCTTCTGACCCCAGCTTTGAGGCATGGGATTTCCCCCTCCCTGCTAGCACACAGGTCCTTAGGCTTCAACTCTTCTCAACTCAGTGATTTCCTTTGCTTTTCATTCAAACACATTTTATCAGGCTGTGATGTTTTAACCAAACCTGTCAGACCATGTCATGTTAGCTTGCATCGCCTGTAGTTTGCATTTATGTGATGTTTTGCACAGGATTGGCAGTGTAGGAATAGGGTTGTAGTTTTTCTGCTCCTTCCTTGCCTCGTCACACCATCAGGGCCTTGTGAAACCTCCTGCATTGGTGCTTCCCACTTAGCTGGAAGAAGTGGCTGCCAGAGCTGAAGCAGACATTGGGCAGACAGTGTCTCTGAGCCCTGCTCACTTTTGGCTCTTGGTTGAGCTGTAAGCAGGTCTTTTCCGATAAGTGTCTAGCCTCATTCAGGCTGAGGCTGCTAACTCCCGTCATGATGGTGATTCATATACCGTCTAATAATAGCAACTCCTGGCCATCACCTGGGTTCCGGCTGCCAGCCCATCAGCTTTCCCAAGGAGAGCTGGTCATGGCTGGTGGTTTGCCTCCTAGTGTAGCACTGCACAGCTAAGCAAGAGGTTGTAAACCACGCTACAGATGTTGCTGTGAGCGGTGCCAGTTTACCAGCCATGAGCTCTATGTCCCAGTGGCAATGCCATCATCATGCTGGTGTGGGAGCAGGTGGAAAGCAGACTGTTCCTCCTGCTACTGTACATACAGCAATCACTGTTAATTACCTCCTCTACTGGCTAGGAGCTAGTTCAGGTAACTGCAGTCAGCCTATCTACCACCCCCGGCCTTTCCAGGACATAACCGTGCTTTTCCTTACTTGCCATCCCCAAATGCTCTTTAGAGCATCTGCAAGAAGCTGCTACACGGCTGCCAAATTCCTCTTGGCAGCAGAGCCGCTGCTGCCTCTGCTACTGCCAGGCAGCAGGAGGTTTGTTGGGGATGCTTCCTTCACTTGTTCAGATTCTCCTAGGGAGAAGAGGTGATGGCAGGGTAAACTATCACTCTTGTCCCCTGGCAAGACTCCTGCAGCACCTTCTCCTGTGCCCCTGTGGGTTTCAACCCAGTTGGTGTTTGAGCGTGTGAAAAGGAAAGCAGGAAGGTGTCAGTGGATTGTGGAGAGATCTCACCCCTGGGAACATGTGGCTGAAGCCTCGCTAGGTGGTGGGTCTATGTCTTGGGTGCAGACCAGAAGTGAGGATGAAGAGGGGGTGAGATGCACACCAGTACCCTGCCTTTCAGCCCCAGTCAGTTAATGAAGGATCTCGCTTTGCATGGGTGCAGCAGTCCTGATCAAAACCTGTGGGGTGGGAGTGGGACACCCAGGCTGATGAGGAGTAGCTGGTCAGTCACCCAGCTCCAGAGCTTGGACAACACTGCACAGTGAGCCAGGACTCCCACATCGTGGCAGCACTGAACTGTGGATACAGTCTGAGGACCTCAGTTTAAAGATAGCTCTTTTCCCCACTGGTTCAAATAAATGAACATCACTGTGGCCCAGGAACATCCAGGGGAGATGGAGTCACTGTTGAACTTTTTCAAGGTAAGTGTCAAATACTGGAAGAGGATGAACTAAAATCCAGAAAGCCAATGTGTGATAGAGGTGAGACATGTGTGAAAGGTGAGATGCAGCAGCACGGTGTACAGTACCACAGCACAAATGAGGCACACATCACTCTGAGGTGGAAGAAGAGAGACAAGGCAAACCCTCCTCTGTCCTGACATTGAACCCTGTGCCTGTGAGTGGGGCTGCTCACACCAAACCTCCCACACAGGTGCCACGGACATTCCTTGCTGTGCAGGATGTGTGTGCTCCTCAGTTGGCACTGCTGCCACCCCTGTGGTTCCCTGGCTGCCCAGTGGTGCCCTGGTTTCCCAGAAGTCAAGGGGACAAGGCCCTATTGTCACACCACCCATGAAATGGCTGGGGGATATACCTGGGTGCCAGCAGGCTCTTTTTTTTTAAAATCTTTTTACTTTTGCCATTTGTTTGCCTTTCAGGAAGTTTTGGATTTTGTTCTTGCCCTGACATAAGCTGGATCAGGGTTTTTCCAGCCCCAGGAGTGGGATGGCATTGGGGAACTCCCTGCCCTGGCTGTGCTCCCTGGGGAAGGATCTGAAAGTCATCCCCAGCTGTGGTGCTCAACTCCTGAGGGTCTCAGAGTTGCTTTTTGGAGCCCCATTGTATTGCAAAAAATTTGAAATGGTCCATGGGTGGAGGAGGAAGAGCTGGCCCTTGAGGCCAAGATGCCACAGTCCTGAGGACATCAGATGTGGCTGCATCCTCTAAGAACAGCCCCGATTCAAAACTGGGCTGGCTCCATTTTTTGCAGAGTGCATGTGGTGACTCTAACATGACTAAATGCTGTCTTTTTGCTTTGTTTTTCTTCCTCTAAATCTGATGTTTTTCTTGCAGTGGGCCATCATTTACCAGCAAAAAGACTGACCAAATACACATGCTCGGTAAATGCACCACACTGGCACCAGCAAATCGGAGCAATGCCACTATCCAGGGCACACTGGAAACAGCATTGGGTTCTTGATGCTCTCTGTTTATGTCTAGCATTGGGCCAGCCACAGCTTACTTTCACACACCTGTACGTGTGTCTTTTAAAGTGAGGAAGTTTGCATCCAAAACCAAAGGAAACCCTAAAGTTCTCCAGTGTTGACATAAAACTCATCACCTTGTGTAGGAGTGGGGAGAAGATAGCCTGTCACTGCAACCTGATCTTCTGAAGGAAAATACTTTGTTTGAGAACGTGCACAAAGAAAGGAGGTTCAACAGTGCTCATATTTAACCAGATACAACAAAGCCTTTAGTACTTGCTTTGAAACTGTAGGTTTTTTATTTTTGTGACTGTCAGCTTCTCCACAATAAAAAGTCCAAGGAGATTTTGTAACTTCCCAAGATTTCTGCAAAACGAAGTTTGGCAAAGAGGAATTTGCACACAAGCTGCTGAAACTGCAGGAGCTACTAAAGGCAGAGTTGAACCTGCAGCAGCTTGGCCCAGGTCCCAGCGGCATTTCAAACAGAAAATGCAAAGACTGCGATCACAGGTCCCAGTAAAAGTGGACATCTCACATCTCAAAAAAGACCCTGGCTTCAGCATCGGCAGAGAAGTTGCTGAGTAGAGGAGGATTCCCTATCACATTTTGCTGGCCAGTGCTCCAGCCCTGACTTTCTCTGCTGATGCTTCAGCTAAACTGGAGCCAGGCACTTTCCAGCTGCCTATGCCAAGCAGAGCTTAAGTGAAGAGCCAATTGAAACCCAAGCTGTTTCAGGGCAGAAAGGTAAGTAAGAAATGCTACACTGGTTCAAGACTGCACTCCACAGAGCTAAGAAAGGCATTGCTGCCTCCCTAACTGTGTGGTCAGCCTTTGAACAGCTTCAAGCTTTTTCTGTACATGGGAGAAAACAGCAGCAATCTCCAAGGGACCAGCCAAGGAGAGGAAAAAATAGCATGTGATATTTTTGGTTTTCCCCCATGCCACAGTGCAGCCTTGAGAAGTGGAGGAGACAGGGAGTGGGATACGAGGCAGGGAAAGGATCAGAAACAGAGCAAGTGCAGGAGCTTCGCCACTGCAGCAAGGCCAGGTGGTGTGTATGGCTTGGGGACACCACACAGCAGACTTCAAAGTGACACAAATTCCTGGAGTTTAGCAATAAAAGAAACAAGCATGGAAAGGCGTATGCTCAGTAATGATGCCCAAAGGAGAGCACTTGCCAGCTAGGTCAGCATTAGGAGCTTGCCTGCTCCAAGGGTGATATGAAGAAGAGAGGTCATCTCTGGGGGACCAGCCATGCTGCTTCTCTTTGTGTGTCTGCAAAGCAGAAATTGGTATTTAGTGTTGTTGGCAGGGAACCAACCCTGATCCCCATGAATGCTGCAGCACACTTTGCCAAATACTGTGGTCCTGCAAACCTCTGCTGCTACCCCAGCCCCTGGCCTCACAGGGACCTCCTCCCTTTGTTGCTGTGCCACTGGGCAGCCATGAATGTGAGGGACAAGGTGCAGGGCAGGGGGTTTCCAGCTCAGGCAGGCAAGATCCAGATGTGCAGACACATCTTTTGGAGAGCTTCTGAAGTGCGCCTATATACCACTGAGCTCCACAACTCCAAGGGTTCAGTGCCTCGTGACTGCTTTCACACGAAGCATGAGCTGGGGTTTTCAGCCCTCTTTTACCTTTGTAACTCTCCGGTGAGAGCTCAAATTCAGCTTCTGTGATGGGAGTGAGAATGCCTCGGACCATTATTTTTTTTTCACTTTCAAGCTCCAGTCAAAAAGACACAGTCTGGCAATGCCATGGTATGGGGTCCCATAGCCAAAGTCAAAGGAAAAACTGGAAACAATGGAGTGCGCTGAAGTGATCAGCAATGCCAGGAATGAGACATATCTGCCCTTTTGTGGCAAGTCTTCTGGGCAGACAGGGAATTTGCCCAGTGAAAATACTGTTTATGACCCTTTGGCCCTGTAGGATGTGCTGTAGATCTTCAAAGAAAAACTACCTCAAGGCAAGATAGGCAAATTGAGTTTTTCCTATGGCTTTGGAGGGCTGGTTGTTCATGTTATGGAAATGTGAAGTCTTCCAGCAGCAAAGGTGCATCAGAAACAACGCTTAGGAGGAGTAAAGACATGTTTCCTACAACCCTCCCTCCAGAGATACTGCCTGGAAAGAAGAATCCATTCTCTGCCAAGCCCTGTAGGTGACTCCACTTGTGGGTTTTCAGTAAAGGTTGCTATAGGAACTTAAATACTTCTGTGCATCCAGGTCTGAGTAGTCTCTGCTCCCACTCCCTCTTGCTAGCACGGGGCTGGCAGCACTGGCACTCTGAGGACAGTGGAGGATGCTCAGGTACAGCAGGAGTGGGGTCGTTCAGCTCAGCTAATTACTGCTGCTATTTGTGTCTCTGGTCTTTTCTCGATTGTATCCATCTGGGCTTCTTTTCAGTCATTATAGAGCTTTCCATCCTCTTGGGTTTTTTGTTATTTTTTTCCCTCCCCTCCCGTCTTGTCTCATCTCGTCTTCCAGATTTTTGCCACTGTTTCATATCTCTGTCCAAGTTATTTGTCTCTTCTGCCTTGCACTGGTTGTGAGAACATTAGTGATGTTTTTCTGCAGAGCAGGGTGGCTTATAGATCGCCTTGCAGACCTGACAGCCATCCTAGCACTGCTGGCAAAGGCTGGAGCAGCTCAGCCAGCCCCTAGGAAACAATCCTGTTTACAGTTCATCACCATCTGATCTACCCACTGCTTTTCCCTCCCACATGGGCCCAACTGTGCTGCCACCATACTTGGCTGTGCTGAGCTGGGTGGGGAGATGCAGTCCAGCTTGCTTGCTCCCTGCTCTCCTGCCACAACCACCCCGCATGTGGCTGCAAAGGGAAGTGTGACTCAGATGGGCCTCCCACCTATGAGTAACAGTGTTGGTCTATCACGTCTCAGCCAGCCGGGGCAGCTCAGAGGGAAGGCAGCTGCTTCCCTGGCAAGGCATGAAATATATCACTCTGTCCCCAGGACATAGGTGAAACGGGGAAGCAAGACGGCACGATATGGCAGCTACTAGCCTTGCATCAAATACAGGGGCTCTAACCCATGAAGGGGGGAGGCAAGGAGGTATGTGTGCAGGCAGACACGAGATGCAGGGATTCCCGTTAAACACTGTCAGTTCTTCCTTCTTCATTGCCCAAACCCACTCCTTTTTTCCTGAGAAATGCACAGGGCCAGACTGAAACCAGTGAGGGAAGACAGGCGGGGACAATGGGAACACAAAGGACGGAAACACAAAGCAGTTATGGGCTTCTCAGCATGGAAAGAAGCCCAGGTTATTAAATAGCAAGCAATTTTAGTACAGATTATTAGTTGTTTGAATATTAGTTGTTTGTACTTGGAAGTGGTGCCTAAAGGCTCCCATTGCAGTAATCAAGTAACAAAGCTGTGGTCCTAACACAAATAGCTTGTGTTTCAGACTGCAGAGAACAAATCATGGCCTTCCCATTGATCCCTCTTTGAAAAAAAAAACAGTATGAAGATTGCACAGTTGAGCCCACAAAAGTCAGGTGAATAAAAAATGGCACTTCCATCGTTTACGCCCAGCCAGCCGGGTAGCTCCATGAGCACCTTGGGTTCACACCACTTGTTCTTCCCCTGTGGCTCCCCTGCTTCATCCCCAACCCCAGCAGGCCTGGGCTCAGCACTGTGGGTGATTTTTGTCTTGTCCTTGTGTTTGGTGTTCAGGTGTCGTAACTTTGCATCACCTGCCTAGGATTGCAGAGGGCTGTGGGTGGTTTTTTTTTTCCTGCCTTGCTTATTGGTGCTGTATATCCCTTTCATATTTTTTCAGGCTTTGCAAAATGCAGTTCTCTCAGGTACATGCTCTTCTGAAGTCAGGAACCAATTTAATTAATTCAATTAATTCTTCTACAGACTTGACACTAAAGCACAGACTAAAGGTCAGCAGCACCTGCTGATTTTGGATGGTACAAACCACGAATGCCCTGCTATTTTTTTTTTGTTTTCCTGAGGACTTGGCATTATTTTGGGTCTTTCCACATAGAAAGTCAGATTGTCCTGCCCCCAGCTGCAGTACTGCATGTGCAGCTCTTCATCAGCTTGGTCTCAAGACAGGCTGGAGGACCAGAAATATGCCATGCAGCCCCAGCCCTACCCCTAGCAGTGCTCACCTCTGCAAATGATGTGGTCTTGGCGCCTGACCCTGTACTGCCTGCCAGCACCTCCATCTACACCCTTGACAGTAAACAACAATGGTGACAAAGAGGGCAAGGATCCTCTGGCATCTCCTGCCCTCTTGACATTCCTCCTGAGGTAGATTCAGCTAGTGGAGGAGATAAAACTGAAAAATGAGCATGGATGGAGTTGGTTAAAGTTAGTGGTGTGATAGCATGATCAAGGAGCATAGAAAGGGGCTGGCAGTTCAGGTGAGTGGGCTCCCCTACTGAAGCAGAGGTGCAATGCTACTGACAAATTTTTAGCATGACGCTGTGCGTGTGTGCACCTGTGCATGTCTTTACTGCATTAGCATTTAAGCAGTGGGACTGTGACTCATCTCCCACTACCTTCAGGTGGCTGGTAAGGTTCACAAACACTGCAAACTCAGACATGTGAGCTCATTTCACATCTAAACTCCTGACGAGAACTCTGTAGTTAATATGGATCCTGCTACTGACATCCTTATTCCCACAGGACTGCTTGTTTTCCCACTGCTCCCTTGGATCTTTGTCTGAGTTCTGTCCCATACTGTTGGTGGTGGAAGTGGGGGGAACGCCACTGTCACTTCCCACCTCGCTTCTCAGTGAGCTTATGCTGGAGCACTGTCAGGCTCTGAGAGGATTTAGGGTTGCAGCACATGAAATAGATAAGGCATCATGTACACCTTCAAGTCCTCTGTCCCACTGCAATGTCTTCTTCATCCCTAACAGACCGCTCCCAGGACTCTCCTCCTGTCCCACTGGCTTCTCAGGTGGGTTTGCTACACCTCTCCCTTCTGCCCTTTTTCCTTTCTGAGCCTTAAGCTCCTTGGTAAATGACAAAAGCTTAATAAT
Organism: Piaya cayana; assembly: GCA_013389865.1. NCBI lineage: Eukaryota > Metazoa > Chordata > Aves > Cuculiformes > Coccyzidae > Piaya > Piaya cayana. The sequence continues at coordinate 282,371 of WAAB01001005.1, read as the reverse complement.
GGCTGAAGGGTGACCACAAAAACCACAAACCAAACCAAAATGAAAAAGAGTTAAGATGAGCAAAAAAACAATGCAGGGTTGCTTCCCTTGGCTGTGGAAATAGCTCACCTATTTTGACTGAGGAAGTACTAAGGCAGAAACTAAGAACTGGCAACTCAATAGAGTGATCCAGGTCTTGCTGAGGTGCAAGCAATCAAAACAATTTCCTGAAATGAGAAGAGCTCAGCGACCTTAAAAATAATTAGCACTACAACTCCTTCTATACTGTTTACCACAAGTAACTAGACATCACCCACAACTGCTATATGCAACTGGGACACTCATTAAGTTTGTCCAGATTTGAAAAAGACAGCATCTAGCTGTTCTGCAGATTATGCAACAGAATACCAGAGTGGAGACCTACAAACTAACCCAGCCAGAGGAGCTTCTCCTCCTTTTTTTCTGTGCTTCTTCATGGGTGGTTGAGCATTTGCAAGAGACCCTTGGCAAGCAAGGTATGAAAATATAAAATATCCAGCTCATAGTCTAGCACAGCTTGGCTTTGATCTATGAAATGACTGCTCTTCCAGAAGTAAGCAGATCAGTCCTTTTCCTTCTTTCTAACAGCTTATCTGTGTGACACTGCATTGTAATTTATTTCTCCACCTGGTACCGCTCAGCCATTTTTCTTCAGGTAGAAGGTAAATACTTTTCTTCCCCCACCATTTCTTTAAAACATGAAGTGAAGCAACAAGCTGGGAAGTAGAAACAGAAAAGCAAGAGAATATTAGTGGAAGTGATGCGCTGATTGCAACCAGGGTCTTCAGCCACACTAAAAAATAACTCCCCCCCAAGGAGATATTTTAAAAGCTGAAAGCTAAGAACTTAAGTACAAAGGCTTTTGTGTTTTTATTGACATTGTAAGAAACATTTGTTTTCTTTGTTACAAAAGAGCTAAGTGGTTCTGAAAGCAGAAGTACAGTTTATATGTACACAGTGCTACAGACCCTTCAGATCAACCTAAGGCTCGAGAAACATCAGATCATAACTGCAGGTTTATCAAATGAAGACCACTAAGGCCCATTACAGCCAAACACTATTCCTACCTTACGTAAATGTATTTACATATTTTCTTTTTTTTTTAAAAAAAAAGGATTACAAGCTTTATTAAAAAAAAAATCTAAAAAAACCCCAAAAGAACACATTTTTATCTTACACATCTGCAGGACTGACGACAATAACTGTTCCATAGGAGACATTCCACCAATCCAAGGACAATAACACATGAATACCAGAGGTTTACAAGACATTTCAGACACTATTAACAGTGGTATGTGGTATTAGCTGAATGGTGAGTACAGTCTCATCAGGAAAATTTGGCAACACATCTTGGTCCCTCTCTTTTATAGGATCAACACAAAATAAGGCACATACATTGCAAGAACATAAACACTGCTGTTCAGAAGGATGAGCCTCTGCACAGCAGGCATGGGTAAGCCAACTGGCCATTTCATCAAGAGGTGAGGGGGAAGCAATGACTGGAAGTGAGGGAGCCAGTCAACACCTTAATGCATGTACTGTTTGGGGCCATTCTCCAAGGAGAGAATAACATCATCTGCCATGTGGATGTACAGGGCCATTGTACTAGCCAGGAAAGACCCTCTGGAAGCCCTCCGACTTGTCTGCAAAAAACACCTTTCTTACACCGGGGAGTACCTGATGGATGAAGTCTCGCTGGCCAATCCCACTTTGTGGACAGTAAAACTGACAGGGGAAATACGTGTGCTTCACACAGGCAGGTGAGCCTAAGGCAAATAATAACGAATCCGGAAGACACCCACAGAGCCATTAGAAGAAAAGGTGAGTCAGACTCAGGCTGCAGTGCTTTAAAAGTAGGAAATTCACAATATTTTCTGCATTTTCTAGTACTCTAGGGTGAGCGGTGTTTTTCCAACTGCTATGGCAATGCCAACTTATGTGTCAGATACACAAAAGGAAGCTTTGGCTCTCTAACTGGAAGAGCAGTAGATGGATGCCAGTAAACATATGAGCAATGTTTGTTGGTGGGACTTACCCCACATTGCCACACATTTAGAGGGAAGTTAACAACTCAAAGCTGGTGTCCAGCCTAACAATACCACACTCAGAGAGCCCAGTTTACCTTTTCAAAACAAAAACAAAACTCAAGATAACTGGGTGATGGTGTATAGCTACCCTCAGAGCTACCAAAACAAGCTCTTTAGCATAAACTAGGAAAGCATAAGAAGATAGTAAAAGCTAAAAAGTGACATAAATTCACTTATGTGAATAAACCTAAGTGGCACATACACTTAATGGTGAAAATGATAAACTATTTGCACAAACTCCCTGGGGACATGGTGGAGTCTCTGCTCTTCAACTTTGCCAAATCAAAATGGAGTACGTGGTTTTGGTCAAGACACATTGTTGGCCCAAGACAGGGGTGACGGTGAGTGACAAAGGTTCATCAAATGCAGGAAGGCAAATTAGCTACTCAAACAGTCCCTTTTAGACTTATGCAATATGAATGGCTCCTTCTAAGCTCTGATGGATCACATCTGTTAATAGCTTCCCAGCTTCAATTGGACTAGCAAATACAATTATGAACTGGAAAACTGTGTTTAAAAAAATAATTTTTGTTGGTTTTCCTTTAATGTATTCACTCTATAACAATTAAAGGCTTCTCTCCCAAACCACCTACTCCCAAGCTAGTCATAAGTCTCTCTGTTTAAATTGTTTATAAACAAGTTATTGATGGCTCAATAAACAGCAAGTGATTGGTTACCAAGAACCGTCTGAAACATGTCCAGCACAGCCTTTCCTCATGCTTATGCTGCTGTTTCTCAGCACGAGTGTGAGCTGTATTGTAGTGCTGCAATGGACAACCACAGCTGCTGAGGCATCCCTCCTTCCCCCGTGATCAGCCTGGCCAGAGGCATCCCTCCTCACTGCAGCAGCAGGGCAGAGTCAAGGGCTGAGTGCAGTCAGCAGTTCTTGACAGGGCTGCTGCAGGGTGATCTGAGCACAACAGGGAGCTGCTTTGCCACCTTGCAACAGCAAACCAGCCATTTGTCATGGTGAGCTGTGCCGACGCCCCAGGGACCACTGTAGGAGAGCTGTGAGAGTTGGACATGGTAGGGAGACAGAGAGGGGAACCAGCAAAAGGCAAAGAGCAGTTCAGGGGGAATGTGTGTGCATGAGACAGAGGAAGGAAGAAATGCTTGCAAAAGACATGGAGAAAGAGCTCCTAGATGATGATAAAAGCTGTAGGATATTTACATTTGTCTTGATTTCTGACAGCTCACAGTGCAAATCACTTGGTACATGTTGTGATAAGCCCAAATACAGACCCAGCACTGGGTTCCTATGATGTTTTCCTACAGATTTACAGCTTCTTCCTCTGACTTTAACAGCTGTTTACAGATCAATGTTATCCTACAGCTTTGTTGAGGTTGCATTCCTACACATTCCTCAAATGCCAGGCCCTGAATCAGCTACTATTTCACCTTCTTTTACACTCAAAAGAAGAGTGCTATGGCCCTCTAGCCTGTAGAAACCACCTTCACCTTCTGATTTCACTCCTAATTTTGCTAAAGTTTATCTGTATTCCAAAACTGACCACACTTTCCCATCTGATTGACTTGCAGATGTCAAACCCATGACTGTAAGTGCCTGCACTATTTATACCCCATGGCAGCATTTTACTATTGGTATTTAACTGAGGAGCCTTAGGGGGCTGGACTTGTATGCAGCTCCTACAAGTGGGTAAACTTAAACTTAATTTGGTCTTGTAATTGGTCTCCATCCCACTCTGTTTACCCAGGAGCACTGTGTATTCAGGGGCGCAGACATGAAGCCCAGCATAGCAAAATAACAAGCTAGAAAAGCTAGTGTTTATGGAACAAACGTCATTCACGTCTACCAGTGAGTAGCTTCAAAAACACATTAGCTCCAATTTTTGCTGATGTAACTGAGACTGGGCATTGACCCACTGGTTTGCTATGAAATACAATGCACATTGATGGAACCAAGACGGAGAGGTTGGGTTGGTCTTTCTGAGGTTTGAGTAGTGACCAGACACTAACTGCTGTTCTGCTTGTTTCTTGGCTATTTGTAATGGCAGTGTAATTTTTTAAATTTTGTAAAGCTTGGGTACCCTGGGAAAAAAAAATTAAGATTATCAGAGCTGTATGTGCTAAGAGGGGTACAGAAGACAGTTCTTATGGCAAAGGAATTGTTGCAGCGATTAAGAACTGGTGGCTCTGCAAATTAAATATCCACAATTTGCATTTAGAAAAGGAAAGTCCCCAGTATGGAATACTGAAACTTCATTATTTCACTATATGAAATACTCCATAAGACCCTGATCACCTTTCCACAAATGTGGTATGTAATGAAGGGATTATACACTACTCAAATTACCAAACATATCCACAATTTTACTATCCAGTCATTTAAAAAAGGCTGAAAAACATAACACTAAATACTGCAAAATACGAGAACTGGACTAAGAATAGCTTTCTGGCCCTCTCCTTCCTCTGAAATGAATTAAGCACAACACAATCCCAATATCATTATGAAGGCAGTGACAGCTATCTCTGTGTGTTAATATTAAGACCTTAAACATTTGCACTGGGATCAAAAGGGAAGATGGTTTTATGTTTCTTATTTGCTAAAACCTTCTAATTACTTGTGCTCCATGACTCTGAAACTACAGCCTAAGGTTCCACGCAAGTGCGTTTGTAAACTGGTTCTCCACCTCAGTGCAATATTTCCACTGCAGCCAGAGAGGATTTAATGACTGTATGCTCACTTCACATTGTTCCTGGTTATTTTGTGCCTATATGTTCAGGGTGAAAAGCTCTAACAGATTTATAAGGTCTAGTTTCTGTTGAGTAACAAAAAACTGCGAAGCCATTTCATCAGAACTTTCTTTAAAAAAACCCAAAACAAAACAAAAACATGCACTTCACACATTTAAATTGGTTTACAATTAAAAAAAAAGAAGAAGAAAAAGGAAGAATACAGACATTCAAAAAAGGGAAAGAAAGAGAGGGGGAATGGGTGTAGCAATACTGATGCAAAACTGAAATGGAAGACAGTTTCTCCCTAGAACACTTTAGGGTTTTCAGAGTCCTTATTCCATAAAAGGAATATACTTGAAACGCATCCCATTTAGTTGAGATGAGATTGCTAAAATACATACACAACTAAAAAATATGAGCCTTTTTTTTTTTTTATCTGTTATCTCCTAAGGTTGTTTGTTTTGTTTTGTTTTTAATGTCTATTGCATAACAGCAAGAAACTTGCTTTCTTCTGCGAGTGAGGTCAACAAAGAGCTCATGTCCCCTATAGCCATATTAGTTGTGCTTACGGGCATAGCTGGGAATGTAAGAGACGCTCGGGGAGTGGTGAGGCGTGAGGAATTGCGGGAGAGATTCTGAATGATACTTGGGCTCAGGGCTCCTGAAATTAAGCTGACGTGGTCCCCATCATCTATGATAGCATCGAAATCAATCTGCACACCCTCTAGGCTGTTGCTGTCAATGCTGTCAACTGTGCTTGACACTTGGTTAGCCCCTGGGGAAAGAAGTTCAGCTGAGTTTGCAGTCGCGGTCCCCTGCAGCAGGCAGTTACCTTCTGAACCAAAGAAAGAACTTGTTTTCATAGCTTGATGATTAAAGCCTGTAGTTTGGTCATATAACTGACCAGAGAAATTCTGCACATTAGAGCAGAACTGCTGTGATTGACCTTGCATCTCCATCTTAATAGCGTTTACCCTGTACGTCTGGTTGCCATCACTTAAGTGTCCTTGTTGTTGTGCCAGGTTGTTTCTCAACACGTTTTGACGTCTGTTGCCACTATAATTAGAGCAAGGCTGGTAACTTTTGGCCATCACCAAACTTGAAGGCTGACTACCGATGGTGTGAGACACTGGTGGACAACTCTGTGGCCCTTGATACAGGCTGTTTTGTGAGGTAGGACTAACCTGCCCTAGCATCGTTTGACTGGATTGACTGACTCCCTGGTAATGAACACTGTCTCCAAGTGGTTGGTTTTGCAAATATTCCTGTTCCATCATATTTCTGTTCTGCATTCCATTCGCCACACTGGTGTCTTGATCGCTGGATGCCATGGGATGGCTGAAATTTTGTTGGTTCCCACTCACTGGCATATTGCTGCTTCTCAGCTTCTGCCCTTGAACTGCCATGTCACAGGGATTGTCCATTGCCCCAGACATCGTTGCTTGCCTGCTCATGGTTTCACTGTAAGGCTTATTGGGCTGCATGCTAAAAGAATTGCGAGCTCCGCTGCCAAGAACCGTGTTTTGCTGTAAACCATAGGAACCATTGTTCTCTACCAGATTGTGACAACCGTTGTGCTGGGCCACGCTGCTTCTCTCCAGGTTCTGGTGCTGAACCATCACACTGTTATAGAGCCCAAAGGCCTGAGTCTGCTGCACTGCTGAGCGCTGACCACATTTCAGTTTTGAAGGAGATAAGTCAGAACTTCCTGAGCTTACTTCATTCCACTGAATAGGCAAGTCGCTCTTGTTTGCCTCGGAACCTGCCTGCTGACTGCTCGGTGGAGGGGCTTGGTCAAAGTTGCTGGGGTTGTTATTTCCCAACATTGAGCTGTGATGCATTTTGTTGCTGTCTAGGACGTTATTCAACAAGTGGTCATACATGCCCTGGTTCTGGGAATTCAGATACTGAACCACATCATCTGGCAGGAGATCCTCATCATTCAAACTGCCACTCGCTTCCATCGTAGCAGCCTCCAGGGCAATGTTCTCACTGATGCTGGGATGACAGGGGGAGCTGAAGCTGTGGAAGATGCCACTCTCAGAACAAGTATAGTTCTGAAGAACAAGGTTATGCTTTTCCATGGATGGAGGCAGTGCAGGAGTGTTAAAGGTATTAAGACTGTTGAAACGCTGGACTCTAGGGACAGAGAGATTGTTGGAGGCCATTCTTACTGGATCACTGGCTCTTCTTGTCCCATTTCCTAGAGCATCATGAGGCAGAAAATGCCTCCTGCTGTAACCATTTGCCCCACCATCACTACATCTTCGAGGGGCATTTACTGGAGGCAGTGGAGATACTCCAGACTCCCTGCAGTCACCCAAGAGTGCCATCCTTGTTTTGAGGCTCATCCTCTCAATATTAGGCAGTGGAGTTGGTGGGGGTCCACCAGTAGCTGCTGCATATTTAGCTTTCAGCCTGTATTGCTGGGCTGGAGTGAGGCTAAGAAGACTTGGCAGGTCATCACACTGGCTCGCTTCACTGGAGCGCCGGGAGGCATCTGTTGAGATGGGGTCATAGGAGTCTGCAACACTTACATTCTGAGGTCTTCCCTCTGCCTGGGAGACATTGCTGGACCTCCGGCTGGAGAAGCAAGGCGAGATTCCAGAGGACCTGCGGCTGCTCAAGTAGGCTGAACTGATTGTGCTAGTATTGCTGTCCCTCCTGTTCAGCATGTTCAACACAGTGATGTCCATACTTGAAAGTTCATTTCTGTTCGGCAGAATAGTCATGGATCCTCCTACGCTGCAGCTGCTGTTTGACTGGGTACCTGGAAGTAAAATTCACAGTTAAACAAATAAGGTGAGTATTGAACAGCCTGCATCATCACAGCAAATCAGATGAGTGTTCTTTCTTAAAAGAAGTAGAAGTTAAAACCTGTGTTCTGAGGTTAAAAGCTAATTTAGAGACTGAAGGGCAACATTTCAGTGTGAATCTCAGCACAAAATTTATAGGCCATAGCCACAAACTGTCATCAGCTGGTGTAGCGCTCTAGCCTGCAGTGCAGCTATTTTGACTGGTGTGCCAGAAAGACACATTCATAAGGCAGCTTTTTATAGGCAAAATATAATTGAATAGGCATTTGCATGGAATGACAAAATATACAAACTGGAGGCTATTCAAGGTCATTTCTGAGACTGCTTGAAATATTCTTGAAATAACTCTTAACAACTGCAGAACATCTTTGCTGGTTTCCTTGTTTTGTTTTGGTTTTAAGCAAACAAAAGATATTTCTTAATTTTACATAATTTCTTTCCATTGAACCAGTTTCAGAAAACCTCAGCCTGGGTGAAGAAACCTATAGACATGCTGTGGGCAATGTAGAGGCAGCAGGGATGTACATTTTGGCAATGAGCAGCTCCATGTACAAAGACAACTACAGATCTTCAGAGTTTGATCTCACCTTGCTCCCATTCATGGTTATCTACCCTTTGTAGCAGTAGTGTCTGTACATATGATCACTTACATGTGTGGAAACAGTTTGTTTAAAGGGCAACCCAATGCATTTATGTAAAGGGTGTTTTGTTAGGGCCTCCTCTGAAAGACTTCAGAATAAACCGGCAGGTATTTATCTTATCTGGCCTGCCTCAAAAAAAGACAGGATTTTGATGATCTTAGGTTCAAACCTTTAACTGTAGGGAATATTTAAAACATGATAGATGGTTCCCTTGATGGTCCCTGTTCTGTAAAACTTGAGACTATCAGACTTATCTCAGGGTGGGCAGTAGGACTGCTAGGGGACAAACAGAAAGTGATGACTTTAGGAACCATTCTCACAGCTGCTGAGGTTCATAAGCTTCACTACTCTTTTGCAAGGTTTTCAGGACTGAACTAGCAAGCAACTCATTTTAAGACAAAACCTATTTTTCTATTTTTACATTATTTTTACATTTCTATTTTTATGTCTATTTTTATTTTTTCTCCTGTTTACGTGTATCTCACCATTTCCTACGAGAGGCGGCAAGGTTGGGGCTTTGGAAGGTGGAACGGGGTTCAGTCTCGGAAGCATTCCATTAACTTGTTTCAACCTTTCTAATTTGACTTGCTCCATCCACTTGGTCCCTGTCATATTCCTCCTGGCCTGTAAGCCAAGTGCTGTGGTGGCTGTGGAAATGGTAGAGTCCATGATTGGGGTTTCATCGATGACACTGAGGTCTCCTACACTACCACCACCAGTCAGAGTAAGCTCGATCCCATTGTTGGAATAGTTGCTGATGGGGGACTGTTCGCTGCTGCATGTAGACTGACCACCAGGGCTTGGCTGAGATGTCTGTTGGAGAGAAGCAAGAAACAGAAGAATATGAGGATTAAGCAAATGATGTTATCAAGAGCACTTAGAGCAAATATGGGTCTAAATGGAGCCAAAGAAAACCAAATGAAAAGTTTAGCATTAAATGATGACAGTGACCATTCATTAAGAGGTTTTCTAGATATTGGTTTTAACTGTAGTGAATGCCATTGCAAAACTTGAGATTAAAATCCCTTTTAATATATTTCTGATAGTATACATTACATCTATACGAGACATTTATTTCAGTTATTTCCATAATTTTCTCTATCATTTCATATCATTCGTAAGCCTGTATGTATGGGTACTCTACTTTAGGTATGCACTGTTCTCAACTGAAACTGCAGCTCAATAAACCAAATAAGAATTTGACCATATTACAAGGTCTAATTTACACTGCTAGGCTTGCAGCAAGCAAACAGACAAGACTCCAATAACACTGGAATTTGGATTTTTTTTTTAATTAGACTTGTGGCTAAAGAATGTAAGTATTTTCCAAGCTGAAGGCTCATTGTTACAAGCAGTGGTTGGCCTGAAATGCTGGCGTGAAATTAACCAGGGACAAAACATCAGTGCAAAAAATACTGTATCATATTATCAGTGTTGTGTGACCCCAGCAGCACTAGGGTCTAACTTACACTTCCTCTTATACCTAACTCATATCACCTATGCCCTGAATCAAGAAGGCAATGATTTACTCAATCGAATTAGAACTTAAGATTTTAAATTTAAGAATTTAAGTGCACAGTACAGGCTGCCCATCTACAGGGATATAAAGCCACCACAATAGCTGCTTCTTTCTTAACAGACAGTGCTGCCTGCTGCTCTACCAGAATTCTTGCCGTGGGGAAATACGGCCTTGATTTATTTTTTAAATTCATGAAGTTCTCATGAGAGAATGGGAAAATGGCTCTGACAAACTGAAACACTCGGACTGACAGACAAAACCAGACAGTAAGGCAGACAGGAGTTTCTGGATGCAATACCTACTGTAGGTTGTATCAGTGTGATCACAAATCAGTGAGGCATGCATTTTGCTCCCAAGAACAGTTTCATGCAAGTATTTCACTATGGGGGCTTATGTTTGAAATTTTTTTTTCCTGCCAACCTGTGATTGGTTTTTTGTACGTTTTACTGATGAATACTAGCTAGAATTCCTGATGTAGGAGTGACAGCTCTCACTTAATATCAGTGGATGAAGACACCAACTCATGGCACTTGTGTAGCTTCATATGCACCTGAGGAGTCCATTAAGATGCAATAACTATTTTATTACTTCTAACTTGAATAGTGATACTTAGAATTTATGAGGCCACACTGTACAAGTTCACTTCCAAATCCTGGCCATGGCAGATTTGGCGACAAGACTAGAAATAACAGTTATTACACAGAAGAGAGTTTGTGCTTCTGGGCAACAGCTCTGTGCCATGTGGGAGAAGAGTAATAGTGCTCAAAAGCCCGTTCTTGTAGCCACATGTCAAGATCACAGTGAGGTAGGGTACAGAATTAAGAACTGTATTATAGGGAATATACAATTTCAGATGTGCAATGCAGGAAAAAAAAATGGATGTCTTATCTAGAGAGGAAGGTACAAAGACACTTCTGAAGACATTTCACCAATATAAGCCAGATTTTTCACATGTCAAGTGTTGCAAAATGCTCACAGCACATTACATTTGGGAATGAGTCTAATGAATTCCACATTACTAAATAAAGGAATGATTGAACAATAGGCAGAAGGCTAAAAAAAAAGACATAAATAATGTTGCAATAAGAAAAACAGCAGAAAAATTAAAATGCCCTCACCTTATTACCCACTGTCCTTAGGAAGTTAGAACAAGACATTTAAAAGCATTAGACAGAAAAGACATTGGATTAGTTGAAAAAAACATAGCAGACATCTTAAGTCATACAAGCAGTGAAAAGCAGGAAATACAGAATTGTTTTTAGAAAATACTCTTCTGTGAGAAATACTGGATATGATGTAAGCAATCAGCATTGATAACCCTCTTCTGCAAATGTTATTCATGTTAAAAACACCTATGCTCAACATGCCTCAATAATGCTCCAGATTTACCTAGCTGAGCAAGAGGGGAATGGGTTTTGTTCCTTTGTAGCCTAAGGCAGTTATCACCAAAGATGGTAGAGGATGTCCGTTAGGCTTCAGGGGGCCCTTGGCTTCTCTGGGCCCCTGGAAGTTTCTGTATTCAGGATTAACACTCCACTGTTCAGGGCCTTCAGCACAATATAACAGTAATTTTGATTTCAATGAGTAATCACTTTGAAGTGCAGCATGATTAACAACAACACGCACAGAATTTGGAGGGCTCATATTTGTAGTCCCCAAGGACTGGGTCCAGATGAATTGTAGACTCAGATGTAGAAGAGGATGGAATGTCTGCCTTTGCTAGTTTTAACCCTTGTGGAGAGGACAGATGGCACATGAAATGCAAGCTGATGAAATAGGAGCTTTTTTATTTAAGACAGCATGTCAAAAAACAAAATAAGGTCCTGTTGACATCAGTTCAAGGTAATACTGGTTTAATGTAATCTATTAAGGCAATAAGTGAAATGAACTGCAGAGATTCTTAATTCAGTTAAATTTAGCTAAATGGGAATTAGGTTAATTGGGTCAAGTTAAATTAAATATGAGATTAGCATAAGAGGTCACATCACAATAGAGATCAAATGTTATGAAAAGATCTCCTGCTGTATAAGAAAGTAAATTTATCCTGCTTCCATTTGATAACCTCAAATCCCTAAAATCTGATTGTTTCCTCAAATTCTCTAAAAATCATCATCATCAATATTATCATCTTAGTCTTTTGGACTTGTTTCTTTTTTCACATTCTGGTTTTGAGCCTGCAGTATTCAAATTATCTTAACTTTCTTCTGTAAACAGCAGTGTTGAAAAAATGCCTTTATAATAATGAAAACTGTGCTTTTCTCATAATATCCCGATCCCAAAAGATGGAGCTTTAAGAAAAACAATTATTGTTAGAGTTGCCAACACTGTACTTATTGCATATAGCACAGACTAGATGTAATCTTTCTATTTGCTATTTTTTAGGCTTTAAAAACATTTTACAATATAAATGAAAAAGAAAACCTCACCAAACCTAACCTTGTGACACATAGTTTAAGGACTTTTCATAAAGAAATTACTAACTGGTTGCAAGAAGGAAAAGGATAAAAGGAGCAGCACAGTGTATTGCATACCATTGGTTTTTCTGACTTGACTGTTTTCACTTGGAGGCATTCTTCACGCTTTGAGGTAGTGTTGCTGAGGTCCTTCTGTTCACCAATTGCACCCTGAGTCTGATGGCCTGGTGACCGAGTCTGAGAGTGATTGCCTGGGTCTCTCGGTGGTGGAGGCCTCGGGTGGATATCTCCCCGCTGCTTCTTGGTGACATGTGCCTCTGGACCATGCACAGTCTTCACATGCTTCCGGAGAGAACTGGGGTCTGTGTAGCGCTTTGTGCAGCCCGGTATCTTGCAAACATATGGTTTCTGCCAAGACAAGAAAAACACTTGAATTAGATTTAATTCCACATGGGACCCCTGAAAAGCTCCCTGGCACACAGCTGGTGTTACAGTTACACACTTTCACAGTGAATTTGTTATCTAATTTGTGGTGTCTGCAGGGACTGTGCCTAGTCATACCTATTAATTTCCCTTGGTTTTGAAGGTACCCATTAAGGCTGAATAGTTTACAGAGAGCAGAGTCTCTCATGGTACGAACTGGCACAGCTTTGACTTAGCGTAGCAGAAGAGTCAACAGAGCTATGGCAATTTATGAAGATTTGCCTCATTTTCTACCCTGTCCATTGCTCTGAGCAGTTTGATATCCTGTCATAAGCATGCCCAGTACCTAGCTCAGAGGCAAACAACCTCCTTCAAAACACGTTGGGACATTTGTTCAGGCGGGATTATCTGAGGAAGAATTCTTTTTTTCCTGGCTCCTTCAGATCACCAAATAATGTCAAAACACAGGATACTGTACCGTAAAACTTTCACATTGCAGCAATATATGCACTAGTACTATTAGTGCTACGTGCATAACTAATTACTTTTTTTTAAAGCTTGCTTCCTTTGCCTTTGAATTTCCCTAGTTTATTAAGCAATGCACAATGAAGTAAATCTACTGTCTTATAATTTGACACAGACTTTGTTCTTGAGGATTGGAAAGAAGAGTTGAGCCCTTCCTAAACACAATGTGTCATATGCTCACTTTTATTACTGAATTGTTTCCAAGAAACCACTCTTTTAAAGTCTTACTTATACTAGCTCTCAAGAGAGAGAAAAAAAGACTCTCATGCAGAGTTCCTCAAAGGGGTTCTTTGTCCGTTTACACATGGCATTGTGGACCCTTTAACAAATGTATATTCTTCATGGCTGCCTAAGGCCTGAGCCTGCTTCCACTGACATGAATGGGAAAAACTGAAATTGACTTGAATTGGAGCAAAAATGCATATCATGAGCAATTTAAAGTTGATGCTGAGTTACTGAGGTAGGTTTTCTCAAGATGCTATGGTAGTACGTGTCTCTCTCAGTTGGCTCTCTTCTACATGTATAAGTAGCTTTTAAAACTGTCTACAGATTATGTACTAACAACTAAAATGGCAATAGGAGAAAGTGCTGCTGTGGGTCTTCACCTTCCACAGCACTCAAGGCACTCCATCAGTACCCATTGCTTAAGAACATTTGTTTCATTGTGAAATAATGGTAAAGGACATTTCTCATTTGCCCTTGCTGCTCCATGTATGAGAATTGATGCGTAGCAGAAATTTTTTCTTGGTGACTTACTGTTAAGATATGAAATCCTGATCTTAAAACACAGACAATAAAGGTCATGTCTTTAAGTTTCAGAGGACCTTACGCATTAACTAGGCAAAAACCAGACTGGTTCAGAGAGTGAATGACAAAAACCCCAGCCAGCTAGCGGCAAGATGTGGTGACTTTCCTTCTACCATAATGAAAATTCACAAAATTGCTGCAGGGCTTCAGTGCAGTTTTCAGTTGGGCTGACGAGAGCACACACCGCAAGTACAGGGTGAACTCAGAGATGCTGTGGGGACCAGAGGACTAGAAGAAGATGAATATTCTCAAGAGATTCTGCCAGCCCTAGTGAATTCCTGCAAGAGACCTGACAGAAAGACAGAGAAAGACACAAGCCTTGTGAACATGTATATAGCTGCTGTGGTTTTCACATAACAGGCACCATGCAGGTGTGTCCTGCCCTTCCAGTTCTTCCAGGTTTAGGCTAGAGGTGAAGGAGTATAAGGACAGGTCAAGGAGAAGAGACTGGGCTCCAAGATATGAGATAGAGATTATATGATTCCCTGTGTAACTTGAAATAGGACAGAAAAACAGGGATAAGGCCTGGAGATGGTGTGATTTCTGAAAGAGGGGGCAGCAGTAACAGGAAACACTCTGTAATAAAGAGGCATTACACTGAGAGTTTGGGAAATGGCTGTGACTGCCAGAGTTGATTTGCTTGAGAAAGATCAAATTCCTTCCACTGCATCCTTACTCCATGAGGTCTGAAAAGGATGGAAATAAAGAGTGAAATAGGCCAGAGAGGTAGGAGAAGGCATGACTCAGAGGTCATAGGGCAACCCAAATTTTCCAAACCCCCGAGAAACCTCTACAGCAGCAGCGAAGGAGGACTCCAGAAGCAGTCAAGGACTCTGGTAGCCACAACAGTAGCTGAGGATCGGCAGCCGCCAGGTGTCCCCACCAGCCCAGGCAAGAGATGTGCTCCAGGGGCTGGACAGCCCCTCCAGCTCCACAGGGAAAAAACAGCCCCACTTTTCAAGGAAATCAGGATCTGCCCCTGGTTAATGCCTGTGTTTTCATTACATTGCTCCTACAAACCTCTTTTACACTTAATAAAACAACCTGCAGCCTCTCTAGGTCTATACAGCACAGGAACGATTGTGCTGGTTAAGAGCCATCTAAAACAGTCCTTTCAGATTGCTGAGGATTTTTGTGCATGTTTTCTGTAATAAATTGCTATGACTCCATTTTAAGTCTGTTTGATGCCACATTTTATTAGTTTTCCGAGCGTGTGATTACTCACCTCATTGGAATGAGTCCTGTTCTGGTGCTTGGCCCTGTCGGATGCATTGGAGAAAGCTTTGTTACAGCCTTCATGTTCACACACATATGGTTTCTCTCCAGTGTGAGATCTCAAGTGCGTTTTCAAGTTTTCTAGTCTGGAGTAGGCCTTTGTACAACCTTCAAACTGCAGACAAGAAGTCAGTCTGTATTAATTTGAATCTTTGCACTTGCAGGAAACAGTAAATGCTGACCTATAAAAGTTGAGAGACTTTCCAAGCCTTCATAACATTACCCAATATAATTTTGTTTTGATTTGTTGGATTTTAATTTTACCCAGGCAAAGCCCATCACAGCTTGAATTAAAATGCTTCCAGCATTATGTAAAATTTCGCTTATAGTATTTTTGTACTTCATCTAAGACAGAAATTCATTGCTAAGTCATTAGGAGGCTGGGGGCCAGCAACAACACCCTGCTCTAAGAGAAAGTGCTTTTTAAATAATGAAGCAAACTAAGCCCTGTTTAATAACGCCTTTTGGACTTCACTGCACTTTAAACTCGAGGAAGTGGGCCAAATTATCCAGTGAATCCCCTCTCCTAAATCTCCTGCAATCTGGGCAAACTGGATAACAAAACATACATGGTAGCCTCTTCTCCAATAAATGTCTGATAGACAAGGCATCAGGAAATGCAGCATCTGCACCACTCTCTTTCCTGCAAAGCCCCAGCTGCTGCACAGCCTGGAACTTGGCCCCCTTTACTCACAGTGCATTTGTGTGGCTTTTCCCCTGTATGTCTCCTCATGTGGACCACCAGCATATACTGGGCTTTGAATGGTTTCTGCTCCCGGGAACAATCCAGCCACCGGCACACGAACTCTTTCTTCTCACCATGTATATGGTCATTGTTTATATGCTGTTTGGGTAGAAGAGAGATTAGAGTTTAACAGAAATGTAACATCAGCAGCAGCCTTACTGTAACTTCACAGTGGAATGGCACCTGAGGCTCAGGTATAAACCAAGATCCTGCAGTATCAAGAGTAAGAAGCTTGTCTGTGCTCCAAAGCAATCATGGGGTACAAATTACAGATCTTATTGGAAGTCCACTAAGGCCCATGAATTTGTTTCTACTGATGTCAGCAGGCTTTGGATCATACCTCAGGGACACAGGCTATTTAATGAACCTCAGACAATCTCATGCACAACACTACTTCCGTGATTCACACTGAGTAATGCTTTCCCAGATCAGGGCAGTCTTACTTAAGTGTCACTCAACACAAACAAGGTTTGAAAAATCAGGCCCTTAAAAACATGTCCTCCAACCTGAAAAATCAACAGAACTGCTAAACCAAATTTTCACCAAAACTTTTAACTCACCGTACTTTCCTTCAGTAAATGTATTGAACTAGTGTCCATGTGGCAGCAGAAAGAAAACCCTACACACTACATTAACTAAAAACTGAGCACAGAAGCATGCATCAAGCCAGCTTCTGCCATTGCCAAGTATGGCTCTCTCTGAAAGTCTCTGGAAGCAACACCCGCCGCAAACCTGTTAACACATATGCACGTGTCTTGCTGTAGTCAGTGTCATCTGCGTGAGTGTATGCAGAGACAGGCTGGGGCTGCATACCCCTAGCTCTTCCAGAGAAGTAGCTTGTTTCTTTCACTAAGATCCAGTTCAGCTGAGCATTTGAATATGGATTTAATTCTCACTGGCTGTGTTTCTGAGCATAAATGGGAAGATGAATCAGGGACAGCCTCAAGCTTGGTTTGTTTTTACAAGGTTTAACTGTTTGAATTTTTTCACACCTTCAGAAGAACAACAAAAGCACCATAAACCTGAACTTTCAGAGGTTTCTGAAGGTTGGCTTTTCATCAGGAGTTACCGAACTCATCCTCCCAGACTCTTGGTGAAACCCCGCGTCTCTCAGATTTCCCCATCGCTTTACCACCGCTTGCTAGCTGAGCCACTAGATGGCCACATTTCTCAGCGAATGAGAATATTTCCATTAAGGTACTAGACAAAATCCTTCCAGAGTTTATATTTGATCACAGCACAGGGATGAAATCTGTATCTACTCCTTAAGCAGCTCACAAAAAAAAGCCAGCTGTGCAGAAACTCAGTAGTTCATAGTGGAACACAAAGAAGATAATCCCAATCTTTTCTGAAGTCCTGAAAACAATCAGAAAACCAAATAAATCACTTAAATTCACAATTACGTGGGACTGCCACAGCAAGCAGATGTGCATTGCCTATAAAAGATGTCTGATTTTTTCTCTTTCTCAGACTTTATTGCCACTTCTTAAAAGCTGTGACGGGGTGCAGAACAGATGCACTGGACAACATACAACACATAATCCGCAGGACTTTAGGTTTCGAGTGCAGATCTCGAGTCTATTCATACTACACACACCTATACTAAAAGTGTGCAGAAGCCTTGCGCTGTGAAATGGCACTGGAAATGTACAATGAAGTTAGTGTGTACTCTCCTGAAAGCGAAAGAAGTAATGGGACAAAACCCAATGCATTAAAGTAATTCTTAATGAAAACTTTCTGTAAACATTACAGGCTGTGAGTTATTTGGTTAAACCTACACAGCTAGAAGGGAAATGAAAATCTGAGCACGTGACACAGGCTTTCCATTTGATACAAAAACTTCAAGGCTGGTTCAATCAGTTCACAACACAATCTCCCTTTACCTCCCACTGTGTGGGCATTTAGGCACTACAGACACTTCAGATAAATCCTCCATAGGATGCTTCTTCTCTTTATCCCTGAAAATGAGCTACTCCTTGCCCTCCAGACCTCTAGCCTTTATCCATCAGTAGAGCATCCTATAAAACTGGCCTTTTTCATGGGTACAAAACTCCCTTCCTCACTTCCTCTGTAGCCCAGGCTCTCTGCAGCAGCTGACAAAGCTTGCCCCAGATGGTGACTTGATCATTTGCCTCTATGTCACTTCACCTGTTCACCTGTCAAGTATCCCATGATCACTGCACAACTGTGTCCCTCCATGTTCATCTGTCCTGCTCTCTTAACCTGTCATTCCTTTCCTACTCCCTCAGCTCTTCCTACAATCAACACTTCCTTGAACAGTTTTCTCTCATTGCACGAATCATAGAATAACCAGGTTGGAAGAGACCTACTGGATCATCGAGTCCAATCATAATGATACTCCCAGTGACTTCTAAGAGCTCACCTGGAAAGTTATCTCGTTCTCATTCAGTCTCTCTGAGAATCCTCACCTTCAGGTAAAGCCTAGGAGAAACAAGCCCACGATGTCTCTGCTAATCTTTGTAATTTCTTTAGATCTCTGATGAGATGCTGAATTGCTTTTTGCAGAAGGATGATATTTTAGCAGACCTATAAATGTGCCCAAACACTGGAAGTCTGGTCCGGAGGAAGACACTTGCTAGACATTAAAACAACACAAGTAAGGCAAACAGCAGAAACATGCAGTGCTCTCAGGCAAGGAGATTCACAGCATTTGTAGTCCTGACCATGCAGGAGCAGATTCAAATTCCCTCAAACTCTCAAGTTACTATTTGAAAATTGATCAGTCATCTGCTATGGACATGCAGGCAGAACTATACAAATATGAAACAGGACCTAAATCTACACTGGATTTCTTTTTATCATTAGGCAGAAAAGACGTGCTATATTTACAACATGTTTAAAGGAAGAGGGAGGTCTCACTGTGCAAACAATGGCAATTAGAGAAGTTCAGAAGTTTGTGAACTCTGGCATTCAGGTTCTTTGACTCAGATAATTACCTTTGGATTTTGCACGGTGGTTTTGGCTCCCTGGTCTCTATTATGAGATGGAATGAATAGTTTTGAGCTTGTAAAACAAAGAACAGTCAGAAATAAGAGTATTATGCAAAGCAGCAGCTTTGGTACAGTACAATAAGGATTTATAGGGTTTCAATTTATAATCTGTTTGTAACCTTATTACACTCATGAAATGTCACATTCCAGGGACTAGATCAGAAGGATTTTTTTTTCCTGGTGAAATTGAATTTTGATGCAGTTTAAGGATGTGAAAAAGCTTTTATTTTAAATTTGTAGGCCTAAACCTGCAAGTTTCACTTACATTGGTAATCCTTATTACAGTAAATAGGCGCATGAAAGCACATGATATTACTCCCTAGTGTCAGGGTTGCTAACATAAGGCTCTGAAACACCAGCTCTGTATTATTAAGAATTTCTGTCCTGGAAAAAAAAAAAGCCCGCATGAAAAGCTGGAATTCTACTAGATATCTCCCACTGCACACAGCTCAAAAAGCTGCTAAATAGGGGTCATTTGCAGAATACCAGTCACTTTCATGCCTCTTCAATGCTCATTACTAAACCTCAGTCTGTCCTGGCTCATTTTTGTTACTTTAAAAAATGTTGCGATTATCATTTGGCTCCAAAACACCCCAAAAAGAACAGAGGGAGCTGACCTAAATATTGATTTCAGTCTCAGAATACCCTGACTTTGAAGGTGGAAGCTCTGAGATGGATTTCAATTCCAAAGGGGAAAAAAAAAAGCACCAAATTCATTGAAATGAAGGCTGAGGTTGGCCTGTTACCTCTGTTGGAGAAGCTCAAAAAACAGAGGTAACAGGAAGCACAACCAGCAGTGTCCTGGAAGCACAAACGTTCACATATGTGAAATTCTATTCAATACATGTTCTCATATAATCAATGCACACCATATGTGGAACTCCATATTGTAAGATATTATGTGAACTGACACTGGAGGTAGGAAGTATTCCATCTCTCTCCTCCATGAGTATCTAAGCATATTCTAGCTGACTGCTTGGTACCCATTAGCTATTCAGTACAATACATAAAAACAAGAAAAACGTGCTCTCACAGTAGTCAAACAGCAGGAGGAAAGTCTCTTCAAACTGATGGAATGATTTTGGAACAACACAAAAAAGAATGATTGTCACCTGCAACTGAGATTGCATCTGAAAACAAAGTGTTATTTGGCAGATAAAGCAGAAAAAATTGGGAAAATCTCGTAATATATACTGGAGAAAACCAAGAAGAGACCATGCTGTATTGGTGTCATGTGGTAAATTAGTGGCACAGCAGAAGGCACATCACCATTGCAAAAAATTGATTTAATGGCAATTTTAGACTTTTATTTTCTCACAGTTATTTCCCTGCATTTTAAAAATTAAAAAAGGAGGTGCTAAATAACTCCTCACTAAACCTCACTACTGACATCAACAGAAGCAGTGTTTAAGCTATCTTCTAGAATAAATGTGCCCTGGAATATACTGCCACAGAAAGCCCCTCAGAGCCACTGTATTGCTGCATAGGAAACAAAAAGTGAACTTTGAGAAGGCATTGCAGTGGAATGCCTGCTAGACACAGCTCGTCCAGCCTCTGCATGATGGAGTCATGGAGCTCACAGGGCTGCACAGAGGAAAGTGTGTTCAGCTGTTACAGACTGGGTAGCTCTGAGGCTGGTTTGGAAGGGGATTAGCTGTCCCTGACTGATAAATCCTGCAGAGAGCACTCTTATGTAGTGTTTTGCAGAGGATGTGGATTTATCCTTAAGCTCACTTACAGTTAGAAACAGAAGGGGGCTTCCTGGTCGTCCGGCCTATCCCTCACTGTGGCACATCCAGCTACACATAATGCTGTCATGAACAGAGCAAGTTTCATCTACTAAGTACATTGGTGATCTGTTCCTTCTGCTCCCAGTGGACAACTCTTCTAGGAACTCACTCTTCTGCTGGTTAGCAACTAATTTCTAGCTTCAATTTATTCACAGTCAATTTATGCTTACCTGTTCTTGTGCCAGCACTATCCCTTTAGCTTCAACAGCTCTGCTTCCCTGCATAGTGTTTACTTCTCTCCTTCCCCCACTCCAGCTAACTGACAGACAACACTCTCCTCTCCGCCTTTATCTCCTGGATTTAATGACTTGGTTCCCTCTAGTGCTCTCTAGGATGACCAAGTCCTCACTCCTCCTCTCATCTTGCTTTGGTTTGAGGTGTGGAAGTCCATGTGTTCTGCCTGTCATTTTGGTTTGAGGTTTCTCATTGCCTCATCCAGGACTGCATTAGTCCATCCCTCTTTAGTGGTCCTCTCAGTCCTCCCCTCCACCTGATGTAGTACAACGTCAACTTCTCAATCACAATAGTATGAAGCACACCAGAGCTCACCAGACTCAGTGTAACAGAATTCAAACTTGCCTGTCATCACTTAGTTTTAAGTCCACTGCACTTTGTACTTGAGACCATTACCAAAACATAAGAATACCTCATAACTCATGAAGGTACCCTTCCTAATAAAAATCCTTGGGAAATTGTATCTGCTACTATGGCCACATAGTAGCCATAGAGACAGAGACTTAAAGCCCAGAAAAGCTAAAGCCCACATAGACAGAAGTATTGAGGTCTTTGATACCCACTGAATGTAGCCACTTGCTCATGAGTGGTGTGCACACTTCTGAGGTTCGTGACCCGCAAAGCTTCCTGAGATATCTGAGTGACTGCAAAACCAGTATCAGCTTTCAGCAAAGTGACAGGGTAGCACTTGAACAAATACCCATGCTTGCCTGCTCCCCAGGGATGCTCATCACTGCTCTGCACTACCATTTTAGGTAGTCAGGCAACTAAAAGATGACATCAGGAAGGCCCCTTTACCACCTCATTAACATCTTGATTAATATTAACTCCATGATACATGGCAAGATGGACAGAAAAAAGCTTTGCAGACAAGTCAGAACAGAAAGGAGGTCCTGGTGAAGCAGGGAATTTCCTGTGATGATAGAACTCCCATTGTGAGGAGTAAAAAAACTGCATCTCCATGGACTGAAATCCCCAGCAGAATTTTTGGACACATTCCAGTCATTGCAATCAAGTCTCTAATCCCTGGGACTAGCTGTTAGAGTAATGCATGCATTTTAATTTCTTTTTATCTTCTAGAAAAAAGGTATGGATCCTTTCTGTCCTTCCTCTACTAAAGATCATTTGCAGACTGAACAACCACAGGAGACTGTCCACAATGTCTCCTCCCTGCTGCACAAGACAAGAGAGTGCTTTTGACCTCAGGCCTTTAGGATGGCATATGTACTTAAACCATTTTTTAGTTCCAGATATAGAAGAATTACTTAAGCTGCTTTAAACCTTTTTGGTAGCACAAATGTTTAAGCTGCTTGCACTTCCTGAAGCCAAGTTGAAGCCATAGCTATATGAAGAACTCTGCACTTCTGCATAAGCAAAAGCCCAGATAACTATCTCCAATCCTGCTTCCTTTCCTTTGGTTGCATTCAGTGTTATTCTATTAGAGTTCAGGCTGTCTTGCATAGTTAATGAAAGATTTAAGAAATGTTGTGACAGATCTCTACTAACACTTATTAGCAACATCACAATTTACACCACCTGCTGATCAGGCCCAAAGCAGGTCAGGGCCTCAACAGTCTTGACATCTTTGCTGAAATGGAATACCAACAGTTAAAATCAGGTGGATCTTAAAAGAACTGCACAGAAATTTCCTCTGTGTATAATGAATGTACTAAATACTCCGTCTGCACACTGCACTCCTCACCCTGTAATGTTTGATCTTGTCATTCAACCTCAATACTTAACTTTCAAAGTTTTCCACTATTACGAAATTAAGTCTCCCACTCCCCCTAGATTTGGTCGTGACTGTAAACCTAAATGAGGACTAGTGGCATATCACATTTCAGTAATCAGATATTTTGGAGTTACATGTGTTAGAGGAGTGCAACTTTTTTAAACAGTATTAAAAAAATGTACTGTAAATGTTTATAACTGCAGTGTGACTAAAACGGTTTTACTCATTAAGAAAAAAAAAATCAAATCACCAAATAAAGAATGTTTCGGTCAAAAAGAAGGTATTTCAGAAAGGAGTGAAGTTCATGTGGAAAACAGGAAATATAACTTAGGTTATTTTACAAACTTACTATACAAACACTGTGTACATGACTTTTAATACTTAATTGTAAGAAAAAAATTAGACTTCAGTCAGCATTCCAGCTGAATTAATGCTTGAAACTCATTTATTACTGTGCTGTTCTGGATTCCCATCACTGCCCCTTGAGAACTAGCAATAGCAGTCAATAAAGAAAAGGAGGGATCAAAATTATAAGCCTAAGTCAACTGAAAAAATAATGATGATTTAGAACTTGAGACAGTCCATGGAACTATATGGATGGGGATTGCAGGCACAGGAGAATGGCAGCATGGAAACCAATAGCTGCAACAGCGGATGGAAATAGTAAGAAAGGAAGAAAGTTGCAGGAGGTGCGTAAGTGAGATTACTTCATGTTCTGGCTGTGCTGAGATGCAGAGTGGTTCTGCCCCTAACAGCTAATCACCTTTTCTTAAGAAGACATTGCCATACTTCCAACATCACTATCTCAATAGGTCATAAACTGCTTATTCACTTGCCTGCATCTGAAGGGCTTGGATTAATCTGGCCGGTTTGACTCCAGCATCGGAGGGAGCATTCCCATGTGAATCTCAGAGAGGTTGCAACAAACAGTTGGGGTCAACAAGTGGGCCAGTACAGCTGCCACTGGGAGAGGACTGGGTTTATAGACATATTTAAAACTGTATTAAAGATCCTGGGTCACTGCAGCACATGTAAAGAGACTGTTTTTGTATCAAGGGGTAGAAAAGAGAAGCAAGAAATGCACAAAGGCCGATAGCAGTCAAAGTAGTAGTAATGAGTGAACATTTGCATTTTGTGGAGTTTACTATAAGCCTGAGTTTTTTACCTCAAAGGCTGTTTAAGCAAAACACAGCCAATCAAATGATTTATTTTTTTTTTTATGTATAGGTTTGGAGAAGTCTCATTCTCTAAATGTGAAACTGTATTATTAATAAACAGGAATATGCTAATTGGAAGGACACAACCCAGAAGGGTTGTTATCTCCTCACCTCCCCATTTTAGCTAAAAATATAGGTCTCATTATTTTTTGTTCACCCCTCTGCACTAACAAAGGAATGAAAGTTCTCAGTCCCCAAGACAAAAAAAAAAAAAGATTCTTTCTTTCTGCTTCTCCTTTTGTTCTCAATAAATTCTGTAGTTGTCTCTGTTGTCTATCAATAGGTTAAACATATCCAACTTGTATGTTTAAATGCTAAAGACAGAGAATTCCCCAAGGATACATCAATTGTTGGCTCTTGTACAAAGAAAATACTGTATTTTGCTCAGAAGAGCTTTCTGTGGCAATTTAAACACAGTGGGACAGACACAATATCCTGGAGAGAGGAAAACCTGCCTTATTACATTCCTGACCCAAGAGAAAGGATCTGCCCTTAGGACATAAAGAGAATCAGTAGGGGGAAAAAAAGAGAAAAGTTATCTAATACTAAAAATAAAGACAGTGGTTCATAATACAGCCTGACCTTCTTTTAATCTCTGATATAGTAGTTATACAGTATGGATATGATATAATACCAACAGGGCAAACACAGCTTGCTCATCAGGCTGGGAACCTACTTCCTCAGCCTGTATCTATGTTTCCAGAGTTTGGACAGCTTTTTGGTAGGCTTTGGGACGTTCTGTGGAGCGTAAGGAACTTAAGGGATATTGCAGGGATTCTTTCCCAATAAGAACACATCTTGTTCTTGTTTTGTTTAATATACACACATTCACATATACAGTACAGTTAAGTCTGCTAGCAGGAAAATGCATTTCCATCAAGGGCAATGTTTTACAGCTCTCCTTTGATTTCTCGTGTAAGAGCATGCAGCTATAAAGCAACGGGTAGAAATTTCATCTTTATTTTCTAAACCCAAAACTTTAATAAATAAGATTCTCCCAGAACATCAACATAAATGTTGCGGACATCACTCACTCCACTTTTACAGTGGAAGGAAACATGCTTTGATGACTCTCGGCTTTGTTTCTTCTCTCATGTTCCCTACCATAACTCTGTCTAAAAATCAAGTGCCATCTCCTTCTTGAAGGCTGCATTCTTGTATTACTGTCTGGGAGGTTAATAGGTGAAGCTCGAATGTTACAAGAATTCCAGCTTTCGTTACTCTTTTTTTTTTTTTTCCAAATGTACTGAAATATTTTTTTCAATACATGCTGCTGTAACAACCAGGTTTTACCAGTTCCCCCAGCACTGATGCTCTGTTTGGTATTTGCCTTAGTTTAAGCAAGGTATCGCAGCTTCCATGTTCTGTGAAGTTCCACCTCTCTCTTCAACCACCTGAATCTGTGACCTGTCCAAGGAAAGGGCTAATTGCATTTGTGTGAGGGAGCTACAGCAGAAAAATGAAGGAACTGAAAGCGGAAACCAAGAACCATATGCTCAAATCAACTGTTCTCAAATGGATATGTTTTAGTTATGTCTCTGCCATCCAATGATATACCCTGCTCTCCTGAGAAACGCTGAAGAGGCAAATGATGCAACAGGTGACCATGAGGATGACTAAGTTCCTAGGGCATTGAGATGAAGAAGCCTGAAGGGAAGAAGTGTCCCTGCACTGCTCCCGAAAGAGTACAAGGGCCTAACTGCAAGCTAAACCACTCCTGGCATTTCTCCCAACTATCTCCTAATACTTGCATGATGTCCGCATTACTCCTCTGCTCTGGCTGCCCTCCTGGTGTCCTCTGCCACAATGCACTCCTGTGCGCAACTCCTGCAGCTCCACACCACTTCATGAATGCTGGTAAACTCTCCTCCAAGTTCCACTCACTCCAGCTTCTTTCTTGGTACAAACCATGTGCGTTTAGATCCACAATTTTAGATCTGCACAGAGCATATGACTGCTATGCTAACAAAAAGAAAGCCTTTTACTACAGGGTAACCTTTTCAGAAAAGGCAACCTGACAGATAGAACCCCTCTACAACTTTCACCTTAACTAAGACTTCAGCTATGCACAGAAATCACTTTAAGAAAAACAATCTTACATATCCATCTTTCGCTCAGTTTTACTTTGTGGTTTTTACACTCTTCACCTTTGCACCCAAATTACATGCACATTTTAGAGTTACCCACCTTCCGTGTAAAGGTCACATGAGAAAAAATTAGGGTAATTTGGTGCCTGCAGTGTAAACTAAGAGACCCAAGACAGAGTAGCACGAAGAAAAGCAGAGGGAGAAAGAAGCCAGGCAAAGTGTGCACCAGTGATGGAGAATTCAAACTTGGCTTAAAAGGCTAGGACTGGAAGAAGAGATTGAACACAGGCTGCTTGCTGAACAGGTTTAAGACCCACTGCTAACCAAGTGACGAAGCTCTGATGTTACTATGCAACAGGAGCCAAAGGTGGTCTTTTCCCATATCCTATACCCCAGCCCTACACTGATGATCTTCAGCATGTGCTGTCTGCTTTCCTTCTTTCTTTCTCCATCACACATACACTCAAGCTCTCCCTACAGGATTTCTGAGAGCTAGCTACAGGCAGGAATGCTATAGAGAGGCAGGAAGGATTCCTGCCCTCAGGAAAGAGCTCTAATGCATAATGTCCTACCATAAGCTCACAAGAGAGGAGATTGTCATTACAAAGAGCTCCACATTCCCCTCTGAACCTATTCAAAACAGCAGTGCATAAACAAGGGCAAAGTTTTTCCTACAGCTGGATTAGGAAGAGGGTAAAGATTGGCCTGAAACCAAACATATGCCCTTCACTAGGTCTGAGATTGCCTAGAAAATGCACTGTCTGATACATTTTAGGAGTGACTGAATATGGAAAAAGGGAAAAAGCATTGAAGGTTCAACTTCAACATTTTCTGCAATTGATTTTACATGCAACTGCTACAGAATTTCCAGGAAAGCCAAGTTAAAACCCATTAAATGTCCTTCACACGCACCACCTAATGCAAGGAGTGGCTGACTTCTTTCCTTACAAATCTAAACTTGCATGCAATCTTTAACAAAAACATACATGAAAAATAGGGCTTACCTTAAAAAACAAAAAAAAAAACCTTGAAGAACCCAGCATGTAGCACTGCTACAGATGTCAGCATAACACACTCAAAAACATATATTCTATTTCTGAATTTTTGCCAGCACACTTGAGAAGGAAGTCATCAGAAAGAGGGATTACAATAAGTTATTTCATCTTATTTGCAAATAGCATGAAGAATAAAAATATTGTCCTTATTTTGTAAGAAGCACACCAGCACACACAGTGCAGAAGAACTAAATACTTTGGACATCTTCCCACATTGATGCTGAAGACAAAACTCTTCCCGACACCATAATTCATCTAACTTCATGGCAATCAGACCTGCCATACATATTAAAACTGAAATTAACTATTCTACCCCATCTTGTTTGGCTTTGATAAATTCCAGCCATTGCTCCTAGCTGAGATGTGCTGATCTTGATTTCATGAGCCACTGTGCTCACACGGGCTCTTATGTCAGCCTGAAGCCCATTAAATTTGACTGGGTCCAAACACGCTGAGCTCTCCGCAGAAGCAGGGCTTTAGAAGCTCTTATAGTTAGTTATTGAGCTGTGGGTTCACGTCATGCTCAAAGTAATACTACTTTCCTTTAAAATAAAGTATGTTCACAAGAAAATAAAATGGGAAGAGATTTCTAATCTTTACATGCCACAACACAGGAACCAACAAATAAATGCTCAACAGTAAAGATGCCAAGAACAGAAAAAAATGGAAATAAAGAAGTAGTCAGCAAAATATCCCAACAACTGTGGTACCTCAAATGAATATACAAAGTCAGAGCTGTTTTATAAAAATTGTATGGTTTTAATGACAAAAATATGTTAAAATTTACACTACCTTTCAGTGCATGTGCTTGGAAATAATTGCAAGCAGGTTAGTACCAACAGGCTCTTTGAGTTAAAGTGTAACCATATATTACAGCAGCTTTGTATAATTTTATATTAGCAGAGAGAAACCGCTCAGTTCCACAAGCCAACTTACCTGCGAAAGACTATAGCAAGGTAAAACAAGTAAAAGCTAAAAAGTATTGTTTTATAAAGATTTTGAAGTCTTCTATACTCCCAGATTGGCACAATCTATTCAACAGAAGGACTGGCAAAGTACAAAGTACTTGATCCCATACAAAAAAGTTAAATCATTCCTTTCCTTTACTGAAAATCCTATGATCCTAATGGGGTGAAATAACAAGGTGAATGTCAGTCAATTAAATGGAATCTGCTCTTCAGGGTGTATTAAACATATGGACAGTAACACTAAGTATACAGACAGGATGTTCTGAACAATATGCACTTCATTTAGTTCAACCTTGGACCAGATTTTGTCAAACCATGTGCTTTCTTCTGCTTTTGGTACTTTGTCAATGATTACAGCACAGCTAACTCTGATACACTTAAAATGAAAGAAAAGATATTCCTCTGCAGGATCTTCCGCTGTAACTTAATGAGTATGTCTTTCTACTTTTTTTTTTTAAGAGAGTTCTATGCTTGCCACATGGATATATTCAAATGGCCCGGATAATAAAATAACCAATGTTTGTCTGCAGAAAAAAACTGCTGAATAGGAGGATTTTTTCAATAAATGCACTTAGACTCTTCTTATACATAATCCACAAAAGCTGCAGTTCAGATTAGGAGATAAAACCTGATCCACTTTTTGCAATTAAATGCATAAATACCCCAAAGAAAATCAGGAATGTAATGACTAAAAAATACAACGCTTTTAGCAGAAACTACAAAAAAAAAATGATGGCAGTGATAAGCATTACCAAAATCTTTACTAGGCAACATACCTTTCAATGTTTATTTCATCACAGAAGAGGTCCTGATAGAATTAATATAACATCGGTGTGTGACAGCAGCAGTGGTGTGTTAGTCATAACATCATGAGTGAACTGGAGACTATTCCAGGCACATCCTTTGTAACATCTCGAAGAAACATTTCTAACAAGCTTCATACAAACAACATCTTATTGTTCCTCTGAGATCTCCCTCAGCTTTTTTGCACTGGACATGCCTTTAGAATTCATCTTTCACACCTGCACGAGATTTGGTCACCCCACTCACATCCTAGAAAAGCCATGGATAGCAAAGGTCTGTCACATGTTAGGAAGTAGTCACCCTTGATGCTCCAGGAATGGCAGCAGAGACACTTTCTGTAATCTCTCTCTCACCACAGGAGGACATTTTCTGTTGTCTTGTACACCACAGATGGTCTTGTGTTGTAGCTAGACTACAGATGTGTGTTTGAGCTGTTGGAATGAAAACTGTAAATTATCCTGTAGCAGAACATGAGGGTATCACCTAACACTCCAGAACAGAGTGAAGGTCATTTTTTTAATTGCCCTGCATTCCATGTGCTAACTTTAATTCACTTGCAGCGAACTTACAAGTGTTTTTGGCAATTAAAAATCAGTCCCCTAAATAGTCCAGTCTATCTCAAAGAGTCATCTCTTCTCCTGTATGCCACTGAGGCATCATCTGAATGGGACAGACATGTACTACCAGTCAGTTCCAGAAGTCTGCAGGAGTAAACCAAAGGGCAGCCCCGTATCTCTCTCATTCTCCTTCATCCAAAAACTATCAGAGCTGGCATCTGGCGCCTACAGAATGCAATATAAAACACACTTTGTTGTTCAGCCTTTTTTTTACTAACAGTAAGTGTTGGAATCCCCTTGGCAATTAATTTCCTGGATGGTAATCCCTTGGCTCTGATCCATGTAGAGAAAGTGGCTGCACTGGAGTGAGGTGTGCAAGGCACATGCTCCAGTTTTGTGAAATGAAGTAGTCTCTTGATTAAATATCATTGGCCAAGCCTGAAAACTGTATATTGAAGTAAGCTAAGCTCATTGTTCAACACTCTTTAAGCAACGTGTAACATGGCAAATGGTCAAATACTGTGGGAAGCGTTTTCTTGATCATCTGTGATAATATGGGAAATGGTTTAGGCACGAGAAAGATATTCAAAAACTACCACAACAGTAGTGAGATACAGAAGTGTGCACCATATGATAATTAGTACTGACAACAGTTTAAAGCATAAAGCCTTAATTTTACTAACTTAAAGATTACACTAACAGAAAAAAAAAATCACATACGGTGTTTCAAGCTTCTATATTCTCAGGCCTCCTACAGAGGGGCAAAGATCTCTTAATAATCCAGCCTAGTGCTGCTAATAGGCAAAACAATCTACAGTGCACAGTCCGGAGCTACAGAAATGCCTCTCCATAGCAGCCAGACCAGATGGACTTATTCAGTTTTGACATATATATTGTTTGAGTCTTCTGAGACAAAGGGACAGAGAGACTCCTGAAAGTCACCAAACTGGGGTAAAAAATTCGACAAAGTTTCCTTTAATTGTAGACAAAGGCTCTCACAGAAGGAATAAATTTGGTACTGTCCTTGCGTGTACTGTGAAGAGAACAGGGAAATACTACTTTTTTAATTAACTCAGTCTGAAGTGATGTAGTCTTACCTGGAACATTCCAATCCTGAATTCCTCAAAATAGGAAGCACCAAAGCAAAATAAACACAGGAACAGTTGTAATTTTAGATGCAAATACTTGTGGAGCAAGCTCTTGTCCTCACTAAAAACATCCTGAAAAAGGTCCCTGCATTCAAGGGGTGTTGCCCTTATCTGGTAGAAATCCCTGCTGGGGTAGATGCTAACTAGAGGCAAAGCTATGGTGTGCTTCTCTCTGAAAATTTAGTGAGTTCCTACCTGCCACTGTGCTGCTCTTTCTTTTAGTGTTTTCTTGACACATGTAGGAGAGGATAAAGGCCTAATGGGTGCAATTGTCAGCACAATATAAATTACTGCAAGGAAAAACTTGATGCATGGCTTGGGATCTGAAAGAGGAATGTCCACCATTGTTTGTGATTATGGATCACATCACGATCTAATAGCAATTTTTATTTAATCAATAATTTCCATGCTGAACAGACAGCCCTGTTACAGAGAATCGACAAGCAGGTACTGATAGCGACAAGGCTTGTTATTAATCTTTACCCTGCCAAGATATCAACAAAACTACTGTAAAAAGCACCACCAAGATGGATTTAGGTCTTTCTTTTTCTTTCTTTTCTGCCTCTCTTTCTTTCTTTTTCTTCCTCCTTCTTTTTCTCTTTTTCTCTCTCTTTCTTCCTTTGCCTTTATTTTCTTTTTAGCAACATAGCCCCATTACCCTTTTCCCTTTCCAGGTATGTAATGTTTCATACACCTTATATTCTAAGTTTATTTGAAAAATCTGGGGCTTGAATTACACAAAAAGGCAATTCATATTAAGCAATTTCACAAATCAGTGGGACTTAGCCCAGTGCTCAGTGTTAGCCATTATAGGCTAATAAATCATACTTTCTCTTTGAGATGTCAATCGCCAAAGTGCTTTGTAAAAATGTTGGCATCTGTAATTCAGCGAAGCCTTTTCATCTTGAAATAAGATGCTCCAGACTGATAACAAGAATAATCCCCTCTTGATCAAAAAAAAAAATCTGCATTTTACCAATTAAAGCTGCTGCCAGAAGCCAAACGGAGCAGCACTGAGACTCCACTGTAGTTTATCTCTGCTAAACACAAGGAGGGATACAGTTAGAGCTTTGTTTCATTTTCAGCTTGACTACTTTATCTCATGGAGAACTGCAGCATCTCAGCCCTGCGATACACATAAGAATGGTATACGCAGACCTCATACCTACAGTGCAAGCCACCAGAGGACCTGCTCCTGACAAAACCACCACCCATTCATTTTCTAAATTAAACAGCCAACACCTTGAAAAGTCATGGTTATACAAAAGTTTAAGCACCAGAAAACACTAAATTCATTTTGACATGATAAAAGGCTGATCAGTTTTATTTTGCTGCACTGTGGATAAAATCCTATTAATCAGGAGGCAACAAAAGCAATGCAGAGACACACCACACCAAACAGAGGATTCCAGAATGTTCAGGGCTAGATCTTCCACTGCTTCACCATAATAATACAGGCTACATAATAGCAAATCATTTAGTCAGCAGAAGCAAGACAGGAAAAAGCTACACAGGGACCATGTTCCAGGTGAATCTGTTTTGTCCTGGCCCCTTGGTCAGGATGGAAAGGTACCTGAAGTCAACTCTTGCATGCAGCTCAGAGGCAGCAATGAAAAAAAAGCAGGCAGGGACTTCTCTTTTCTCTCTTCCCCATGATATGCCTACAAGAGTTAGGAACTGAAAAGCCAACTCACTCTGCAGCTTTACTCTTGCTTATGTGTTTGTCATTCAGTCAGAACAGGCTCTCCTGGGACTTGACTGGCAGTTTCTTATCCTACACTTCTCTTGCAAACTGAAAGTCAGCTATGATATTCCTTCCCCCACCACTCAGCCCACAGGGAAAGGGGAGAAGGAAACGAGAGGAAAAGGACTTGTTGGTTGGAAACTAAAACTACAGCCTTAATGAAATGATAACAACAACAACAATAATGATACAGTAATAAAATATATACTAATATATGAAAACACACCTGCACCCCACCCCTCGATGACTATATGTCACCACAAATGCTGCAGGGCAGACATGAGGAAGTTTATCCATGGCTAGGAGGGAGCTGGACTTAGGAACTGGATTCAGGAACTCAAGAATCTGAGATCAGGAACAACCAGATGTCTTCACTGGATGTAGGCCATCACAAAAGAAAGACAGACCCTTGTGATCTCTCAATTTATACCAAGTATGACATATATGGTTTGAATTCTCTGTTGGTCAGTTCAGGGTCACCAGCCCTATTTGTCCCTCCTTGCAGGTGCAGCTCGTTTTCCACCAGCTTGAGGATGACCTTGGCTAAGTGTAAGTATTGGCCTTTTTGCATATCAATGCCCTGTGTTATCACTTTAGAAAAGAACACTGTCTCAAAAACATGCAGTTAGCTTTCCAAAAATTGAAGCTACTTAGAGCAACTGAGTTTGTCACAAAACTGACTCCAGTTTAGCTCAAACCACAACTGATTAAAAGGACAGACAGAGGACAAACCCTGCTCCCTGACATACACAGCCCTTTCTACTCAAGTGCCTGCTTGTTCCAATGTCAATTGAAATGGATAAAGGAAATTCTCAGGGCACAGGAGGAATACTGTTCATCCTTACCCACAACAGTGAAAAAGAAGTGCTATTTAAACAACATGCCACATTTCAACAACTTCTTTCAGGGACACCAATTCAAAGACAATGACTTTGGCAACTTGTATGAACAGTAGCTGCTGCAGCAGCAGACTAACAACAAGTTTTCCTAATGCTGTGAAAGAAATGCTAATTACAGAGGAATTAAAATTAAAAAAAATGATTACATTTCTCTCACTAAATCCCCTCTTAATACTTTACAGATTAGGGTGGATTTATTTTTTGTAAACCTTTCTCTATTAATAAAAAAAATCCCCACTTTAATTTTTTTTTTGGCCTTCTCTGTGATTCATCAAAAGCCAGACTCTAGGTAAGGGACCTGTCGATGCACTTGTGTGGTGGAGTGCTGAAGAGGACCTGAGCCAAAGCACAGCTGGCCTTTCGGTCAAGCCCAGAGTAAGTAAGACCTCTTCATAAAGGCAGGAGTGCTGACTTTTAACACTGCTGGAAGGCACAGGGAAACAGGGTGGCTGGCATGCATAAAGATGGGCTGGGAAGGCAAATAAGGGCTGTGCCAGACCCCGAGGGCTACTGAAGCTACAGAGTAGTAAAGTCTGTGGTTATTTAACCTTAAAACCCAACAACACTTAGAAGGTTGCTTTTGATGGGGGTTAAAGACATGCTTCACTCAAGTCTCTGTTAGATACCCATAAAGAAACAAAATGAAAACAAACATGCACTTAGGGGCACAGATCTCCTTACTAGCTTTTTCTATGCCAGTAATGAAATGCTGGCCTATAAACAATGCTACCCTTCTGGCACAGTTTAAAACTATGGGCTCAGCAGCCTGTAACCCAGCACAACAAGGTGTTGTTGCAATTATAACTCAGCCTTAAAATGTGCAGCGAGAAAGAGATTTCAAAATCTAAAAACTTCTGGAGAGATGTTTCTCATTATTATATGCTATAATCTCTCCTCCTCTATCTTCCCCCTTGTTTCATCACAGCTATAAAGATCAAATATATGGAGGGATGCACAAACTGGGAAAAAAACCTTTCCATGACAATTGCCTGCCTCTGAAACAACTCCCTCTCTTCTCCATTTTGTCCCAAGCCCTGGGCTTGTCTCACATGAAGAATGATTTCTTTTGTCTGCAGTCTCCAAATACGGAATAGAGTCCAGACACTGCTGAGTAAAAAATAAAATAAGATGCCATACAATAAAACCAACAACAAAACCCTCTTCGGTGTTGTACGTATAAAAACATTCTTGTTTTGTCAGGAAAAAATGATTACTATAATGGATTTCATGTTCTTATCTATTCCCTACTCTTTCCAATTTAAAGGAAACATTTCTGAACCTTTCAGGGCAGTGGTTGTCACTGCTATGCACAATGATACTATGAATGGGGTAAAGCCTCTCTATGTTACTGTGCTAGAACCAAATAAAACTACAATGAAAATGAGCTGAAAACTGGCCCTGCAAAGAATTAAAAATTAAATAAATTCCTGCAAAAATTTGGAGATGCATGCAAACCAGGATGTGTAATTACACCCCTTTGGGATCATAAGGTGCCTTGCCTCAGGTAGCCGGGACTTCACCCACATTAGGAGCAGTTGCAAGGACACCTCCAGTGCTCAGAGAGGAGTAATTACTATTGTGCAATAGATAATCTGCCTTTTTGGGCAACTGTGTGCAATCACCTCCTTTCATACACAGATGCCTACTCACACAACTGCAAAAAGCACCTTTTCAGCTTTGTCAGCTTGAGGTTGGTTGCTCATAGAGCAGTTTCTCCTCCTGCAAGCAGAGGGCAAGGTGCAGGTCTCATGGTCATTCATGGCTCTGCCACTGCAGCTGTTACTCAGGGGAACCCCTCTCATCTAGATTATTCCTCTATAGCAGTGGATCTCTTTTAGAGAAGAGAGATGCAGCTCTCTCTCATCCTTACCTACCACTCTCCTAAGCAGAGGAAGAATCCACAGGCCAAGAGCAGGAGGGTAGCAGAGGGAGTGAGACTTTTAAAAGCCAATTCTGGGTGTTCTTATTTCTAGGTATCCAGAATGACCCACTCCAAAGAGGTTTAGTCCTTCACAGAGTGGTGTAAACCATCCTTCAAGATGCATAGCATTGATTAAGGCACCCCACATCACTACAGATGCTGCAAAACTTCTGTAGGTGCAGAGAGCAAAAACGTTGAGAAACTCAACTCGGGTAACTTCACGTAATGATTCTTCTGGGAATCCTCAGTGCACCACAATTACCTTGGGAACATATGGGGTACCTGAGAAAGGCAAGAAACTTTCCTTTTGGTTCGAGTGTAATAAAGGAGCCTGGTGGAGCATTACAACAGCTGCCCAGGGAATGCTCCAGACACCATGGCTTTGTGAAGAAGCAGGAAGACCTCAGCAAATGAAATCCTGAATGTAAGCCATTGCTGTCAGTTCAGGGCTTTTTGATCTCATCTAATCAAATGTAACAACAATGACAAAATCTTATTGCTGCACAATTAAGGGGAAAACGCTAACAAAGAATAGTTCTACAGTTCTTCAAGCATGTTTTTGAATAAAGAATAATTATCATCAAGGGTACACAGCAAGGGGGATGAAAAATAGGCAGCAGTGCATTTTTTGGTTGCCACTGTATTAATATTTAACAATAACTTCAATCATTTCCTTGAAGGATAATTTTCTTAAACAAACTTTTATCTTTAGTGTCTAACTCCTCTGCAATATTTTATTCTTGAACTGATTTCTGGAGGAAAAAAAGACAAACTGTAACAAAAAGCAGATTTATAAAAAAATACAATATCTTATTAGCTTCTAGGCAATCAAGTGCATTTATCACATATTTAAAACAAACTCAGGCTCAGCTAAGCCCAATTATAATATCTCGCTGGGCAGAGAAATTAATTAAACAGCTGAATGATAAAGACCCCAGCAGCAAACTGAGGCTTTAAAATAAATAAGATCCCTTTTTTTCCATTTAAGAAGAAGTGAAAAAAAGAAATGTGTAATACACATGATCAAACAGTAATGTAAGCAATCTTTTCAGAAGCACAATGCACTGTAAATAACGCTACCTGGCAGGGGAATGCAGTGGCGATTCTAACATACTTTCCAACTTTGTGATTTGCTAATGCGCAACACGCATACCTTTTGCATCAACTTCAAATAAACCTGGGATCCCAGTAGTGTAGCTCAGCGACTGAACCAGAACAAGGGCAAAACTTGTCAGGATTTAGGAGCTTTCAGCAAAACCCTTCAATTGCAGCCAGCACCTTATTCCATACAAGGATATCAATTATAGATAGTGACTTGCTTCAGCAGAGCAGTCGGTACTGTCAGACGCTAGATAGACAACCATGAAGAATCATGAATCTTTCTATTAACTGTAAGGGGGGTGGGGGGAAGGATGGATAGGTGCTATAAATAAGGCAGAGCATCTGAATGGTTTAATACCTTGCTTTTTGGTGTATGTATCATGAAGATTTAACCACACTGAATTCTAAGTGGCACATATCGCTTGAAAATAAGAGCTCCCACACCAAAATCACTGCAGTGTCAAAACCCTTCTGGGTGGGTCAATAACAGTTCTTTTATGTAGCTTTTCAGTTATTTATTCATAGCAGTCCAGGTTCTGTTCATAAATCC
This sequence comes from Piaya cayana, assembly GCA_013389865.1. Lineage (NCBI taxonomy): Eukaryota > Metazoa > Chordata > Aves > Cuculiformes > Coccyzidae > Piaya > Piaya cayana. The sequence goes on along the minus strand of WAAB01001005.1, from coordinate 245,586 downwards.
AGTCAGAAAACATTGTCTCTTTGGGCCTTAGAACACTTCCACTAGTGTCCACATTTTACACTAATAAAAGCAGGGCTTTGCTACAGAAAGCAATTCAGAAAAACGGCATAAAATGCTGACTATTGTACCCAAGATTGCAATTACTACTCTAAAGCTATATCACATATTCAGTCACATATTATCTTTGTATTTAACATTTTACACATGTTATATTATGCATCATAATGTAATGCAGATACTACTAGAATCTGATACACCTGTAGCTGATTTTGAAGTAAACTGGGACCCATCATTCCCAAAAAGATAATAAAGCTATCCTCATGTGACAGAAAGGGATACACACAAATATTCATTGACCTCTTCAAAACACATGCATATGTGCTTGTGTATACACCCTATACGTGGCAGGAGTAATGACATCTTTGAATATGAACTGTGTGCGTTGTGTGTTGTGGAAAAGCTCTCCTGAGCTCCGCTCAATGTGGCGTGACTAGAATTCACACTAAGGTACCTAACCCTTTAGGAAACAAGACAAACAGCTAGAAACATACTTCTACATTTCCCCTAAACACTCCAGTTCCTCTGAAATTCCAGTACTTTGGGATGCAAGGTCTGTATAACAGTCTGTTCTGTGCCATCAGACATTTTGGATCTGACATCTTACTATGATATATGGCTACAAATAGTAGCTTTATTCCCCTGAAAAAAACCCCCAAAACCCTCACATTCATTAGAAGACTTATTGCTAGCCTGTGTAGATCCAGAAAATTTCACCTTATCAGGACACACAAGAACGCTTTTCAGGACTTCTTTCTGATACTCTTAATTTAAAAAATTTTCTCTTCCCAGTTGAACTTCCAAAGTCCATCATTTAGAGCCTTGCTCCAGTGAAATACTACTCTAAATACTTCCAAGTTAAATATACAAATGCATTTTCCTTTCTACTGAACACATGCTACATATCACTCAATGAAGTGGGTGATAGGGAAGGGATTTCTTGCAATACTTTGTGAAGGTCTACATAGCTCACTTGTGAGTTTCAATGTACAGTGCATGCCCATAGTATAAGGAAGCAGGTGTGTATATACAGTATGATGTACTATCACATGTGTAGTGCTGTATCACACCCACTCAACTTCTGAACACATGACTGCAGCTCCCTGCCCATGCTAATAATCCTTTCTGACAGTCAGGGAATATAGGGAAGACAGCAGATTTTATCTGGATGGGTCTTGCTAGGGCAGTTTAAGCCTTTATTGTCTTTATCTATGACAGTTGCCCCTGCCATAATGACTACTACCCCACAGTACAGTCCATAAAATAGGATGGTTATTCATACTTTTGATGTCCCAGATGGCAGTCCAGCATCTGACTTCAGACCCTGCTTCAAACATGGCTGGAGTAATGGGGGCTCTGCTGAGTCTGCCAGCAGGCTGGGAATCACTTGCAGAGCAAGAGCACGTGCAGCCAGGGGAGGCAAAGTGGCAGAGCTCTGCTGCAAGGTTTGAAGGTTAATATCTATTATCCTGCAACTCCTTGACTACACACCCTACCCATAGATGAGCAAGCTCAAGTATCTCCAGACAGCACTGAACAACCCCATCTATAGGGCTATGGAATTCCAGGGTGAGGACCTTATGCCTATATCAGGGCCATTCCTTCTCTTGTGTTTGAGCAGTGTCCAGCACCATGGGACTCTGGGCCTCCAGCTGCTACTGCAATGTAAATATTACTGAGCAAAAGATGTACTCACGCTACTGAGACAAATACTCTCTGTGCCTAGTTCAAGTGCACACATGCATATACCAAGTCAGGAACTCATCCAGTGCAAAGACAAGGAAGTTATGGCAATATTTACTTAATAGGATTTAACTATGAGTATTTAGGAAGGAAGCATGCATGAGCCACATGAGTGGGGAGATTTTCAAGGGCTGAACTCCAACACTTAAGGCTTTCTGCTGGAGTCACACACCTAAGCTAAACCAGGACTGGCCTCCCATGAAGACCTAATGAGACCCAGATTTCTTTTACCTAGTTGCTGCAGGTGTACATCAGTGGACTGCAGCAATCAAAGGCAGACAAAATGTGGGAGAGAGAGACCAGAGTGAAGAACCAGGCTTTCAAAGTTAGGTGTCTAAAGACCTTTGCAATTCTAGACAGAAATAACATGCTCAGGTCCCCACAGCAGGGCTCTGTTGGAGCTGCAAAAAAAAAATCAGAAACCAAGGCCCTATCACTAAGTCATGCTGACTCTTAGAGCTTTACTTGTGCTGCTTCAGTATGATGGTTGTGATGATGATGATGATGATTTTATTGTCTTCAGGGTATCGAAGACTTGCACTTCATAATCTTAAGTGCCATCATAACACGTCTGAATCCTGAGCTCTGCCTGAAAGAACTTCTTGTATCATAGAAACATTTTTATCTGTCCTGTTTAGGTTTAGAGAAATCCATTTCAGATGTTGCCATCATGCAGGAACATAAAAAATACACTTTTTTTTTCAGGAGTCTGGCCATTAACCCTTACAGAACAGTCAGATTCACTACAAAAATCAAACAAAAAAACCGACTGCATTTAAAATTAATTGCATTTCACAGGCTGGAGAAGTGGGCCCATGCAAACGTCATGAGGCTCAACAAGGCCAAGTGCAAGGTCACACACCTGGGTCAGGGCAATCCCCTATTTCAATACAGCATGGGGGATGATGTGATTGAGAGCTGCCCTGCAAAGAAGGACTTGGGGGTGTTGGCTGATTAGAAGCTTCACATCAGCCAGCAACGTGCACTCGTAGCCCAGAAGGTCAACTGTATCCTGGGCTGCATCGAAAGGAGCATAGCCAGTAGGGCGAGGGAAGTGATTCTGCTCCTCTGTTCCTCTCTTGGGAGACCCCGTCTGAAGTACTGTGTCCATTTCTGGAATCCTGAACATCAGAGGGATATGGAAATGTTGGAATGGGTCCAGAGGAGGGCTACAAAGACGATCAGAGGGCTGGAGCACCTCCCACACTTCCCAGGCTGAGAAAGTTGGGGTTGTTCAGCCTGGAGAAGAGAAGGTTCCAAGGAGATCTCATAGTGACCTTCCAGTACCTGAAGAGAGCCTAGAAGAAAGCTGGGGAAGGACTGTTTACAAAGGCTTGTAAGTGACAGGACTAGGGGCAATGGGTATAAACTGAGAGAGTGGCAGGTTTAGACTAGATATAAGTTAAAATTTCTTCACCATGAAAGTGGTGAGGCACTGACACAAGTTTTCCAGGGAAATTGTGGCTGCCCCATCCCCGGAGGTGTTCAAGGAAAGGTTGGATGGGGCCTTGAGCAATCTGATCTAGTGGGACTTGTCCCTGCCCGTGGCAGGGGGGTTGGAACTAGATGATCTTTTAAGGTCCCTTCCAACCCAAACTATTCTCTGGTTCTGTGGAAAAAAATAATTTCAACCAAACTATCACTCTGTCAATTTAACTTACCTGAAATTACAAAACATTAGCTATTAGCTAACATGCACAATGGGATTCAATTGAATTTTATGCCTGAAACTTAAAAAACCCACTCTTCCTCTTTCTCATTACCAAGGGTAACTTTATTCTGAATTTCTCTTTTATTTCATATATTTTGCTGTAAATTATTTATCATCATCACTGGGATCATTTCTGAATACTGAGAAAGGTTTACCAGGCATCATAAAGCTTCAGGCTTACAATTATTAGCAGACATAAAGCCTGTGCCTGTGCAGAGCCCCAGATGACGTCATGTGCTCTGTTTGCATGGAATCACTTGCAAGACTAACATTTGGTCTTTTAAACATGTCCAGCCTTTGGAGAAGCAGTTTATGGGGTATTTCTGCCCCAAAAGATACTATATTGCAACACTGAAAGAATGTTTCCTCACATTTCATTTTGGCCTAATAAAATGTTAGGGCATTTTTCATGCAAAATGTGTCCAAAAGATACTTTTTAGTTTGTGATAGTCTTTCTTTATTGTTGCTGTTACTACTACTACCTAATAATATTAATGAACTGAAAATACTTCTTGATGAACAAATGCAACATCAAAAGGCTCACACACTAACCTGGCACTCCTTTACTAAGATCAGCTCTCCATTTTACTATTTTGCATAGTGTTTGTAAATATATGGTGGGATTTCTTGAATTTATTTTGGGTGCAAAAGTACATTTTCAACAAGCTATTTCAGTAGTATTTGCCACATTACGCCATAGATCTTACATGAGCTCCAGGAAGGTATTAACCAGTTTTCTATAATAAATATGATTCTAACACACTAATCATTTGCCGAAAATGTTCCTCTGTAATCTCTATTAGGAATTCTTTTTTTTTTTCTCCCAGAGTGTTTAGATATGTTCTATGATATTGGTGATTAAGAGAGGTGCTCCTAGCTGAGGAGGCTGGAAATGGTGAAAAAGGTCTACTTGCCAGGTTATATTCTAGATTTTTATCCTTCATTTTCTAGATTACAATACCACAAAATACAGAAAAACATTTATTTTGGAGAACTGGTAGAGAGGAAGAAAAAACAGGGCAGATATGACTAATATTTGAAGTAGAATGATTAAGACCTTACAATTCACTTTTGCTAAAATTTGAAATAACTCAATCTCCACATATTTAGCCAAATAATCCAATTCAGTTTACACACAATAGTAAATTATACCAAAAACTCCCTTAGGGAAGAGGAAGAATTCCCCTTGCCCATTTCTACTGTTACACTTCCTTTTGGGAGAAAAAATCAAACTTGGCTAAAGGTTAATAATAATTCATGTCCAGCTTACTATTACTCAATAACTATCAAAGTCTCTAACTCAAAATAGCATTTGCTGGCTTACAGGATCAGAGCCATTACAATCTCTATTGAAGACTTTATTGAATTTTACACTAAGCTTTAGCTGACTGAACAGGTCAAGCACTGTGGCTCTGAGTTTTCTTTATTCTCAGAAACTCATAAACCCCTCTCCAGTTTGCTGCGCTGTTAGCTAAGAAACTTGACTCAGCACAGGGTCAGAGAACCCGACCCCCATGAAAAAGGTCACATTGTTTTAAAACCCAGTTCCTGAATACCATTAACTTACATGCACTAGCTGTTCCTGCGTGTCAAACTCTCGGGAACAGCCTTCCCAGTGGCAATTTGTCTCATAGACCACTTCAGGCTCCTGTTTGCTTTCATCTTTGTCCCCTTCCTCTTTTACCAGGGTCATTCCTTCTGGCTGTTCCTGGAGAGAGGAAAAAAATCAGGGGTGAGGAAAGAAGAAATTCTGAAACTGACAAGGAATAAAAGTGAATTAAAAGAAAGCATAAAAAGAAATATGGGGCTGGGTTTGTAGGTTATTTTACTCTCAGTTCACTCTGTTACTCATTTCCACAAAATACAGTAGCCCAAAACAGTCCTGGTAAGCCAGAAGCTGTTTGCAGACTATATGTGTAAAATAAATTTTTCCATCTGAGAAGTACTCACTTCAGATAATTTCTTAAAAAAAAAAAATCCCTTTACATTTCAATACCAAGCAAATTGTAAAGGTTTGGCTTCCTTCTCCCCATATTTAAGCAGCTCTTCATTTGCTCACTTACCCCTTTTTATTCAGTAGCATTACTGTGAAAAGGGACTATTAAATATTGTTCAATTAACTGTATTTGACTTCAGTATTATGGTTAGACTCAAAATGGATCACTGTTAATCCAGAGTGTGGTTTCATTGTTAATTCAGTGACAACTTTGGATGAAAAAACCTTTCCAGAGCAGTTTTGGTAATTTGGTAATTTTCAGTCTACTTGTTAGCCTGTTCCTGTCTGTAATCTGTGCACGTAAGGGGCGAGCAGGGGAAGAGAGTATTTAATTTGGTTTGACTTTCCACCTTCAGTTCCTCAAGCTGCCTCACACTGCCCAGGTTGTTATTTGTTCAGATGTTAGGGTCAGATGTTAGAGTAAAATTTTGGTTCAGATTATGCACTCACACTCCATTTCAGACGTGCTGAAGCATTTATATCGGCCTCTGCTTTGTTTTCATGGATTCACTCACAAAATTGAGGCTGTTATTCTCACCTCCCCTGAGTCATTGCAAATCAGGAGTCACTGTACTAAACCCAGTGGCATTAACTGGTGTGGTAAGTATAGCTAGCAAGATTGGAGCCTAACACCGAGGCTTCAACGCTAAGACCTGGTAAAAGTCAACGTGGTGTAAACAATCTTGCTGAACAGAAAACTCACCCTTAATAAATACCCGAGTATCTCTAGTTCACTCTTTCACAGCAAACAGAGAGTTTAGCACTCTCTGACTGATCAGAGGTGCGTCTGCATCAGCCTCCATCCTCTGTGCCATCACATCACTGTGCAACACAGCCCTATAACCCAGCAGCCCCTAACTGACAACATTTAACCCCTGCTACCACGAGCTGAGGCCACCCATGTGTGCACTAGATGAAGGGTTGTGTAAGGGCAGAACACCTGAAAACACATGCTATAGGCAAAGTGCATTTTCCCTCTGGTAGTGAGATGAAAGGCTTGTCACTGCAACCTGACCGCCGTACCTGCACACTTCCTGCTCCTGGGCTGGGGAGGTCCTCATCAGGCTTTATCTTGGAGCGCTTGTTGTGCATGGGATCTCCAGTGCTGCTCACTGCAGATTCGCTTGTGGGTTTATTCTGCTGTAGACAGTTTGGGTTTTTTTCCCAAAAAAGACAAAATTAGACTGTGATAAACATGTAGCTCCAAACAGAAATACGCAGCATCTGCTCAGCAACTTCATTTGGAGAAGCTACACTGTTAATTATTTTGGATATGCAATTACATTGTGCTTCAATTACATAGTGTTAACTTGTGGAAGAGCTGCATCACTCAACCTTGTAACGGAGTAGGGAGGGAACAGGAAGGAGGGCATTTAATATAATTCCGTTCTACAAACCAATGCTGCTTTTATCAGGCCAGGGAGGGGTAGGAAGAACGTGATTTTCCACTTAGTGATGACTTCAGACAGGTGATTTTGAAAAACGAAATCACTGTGGACTAGTTTGAATCAACATAAGAAAAAGATATATTTTTTCACACTTGGAGGAAAGGTTTTGCACTTAAGATCTGCACAGAAGAATTCTGCTCTTTTACTGCACTTCCTGTTATAATGGTGGATAGGAAGTAAAACTGAACACTGGTGTAAAACCCTTAGCCAAAAAAATCCTAGTCCTGGATTCTCCTGTCAATAGCAAAATTAATGCTGACATAAACAGACCAGAATCTTGTTTGGTTTTTTTTCTTCCTGTGCTAGACTGAACTCCATAATCTACACCTGCAAATGGATCTTGTAGGAATTCAGAGATCTTTTAGAGATATCCAAACTTGCACGGACTCCACAAAAAATCAATACATTTCCTAGAGCAGTATGTTCTGCTTCTACATTTGTAAAAGCTAGCCAGGAGACAAATAGCTCCCAGGCTGATAAATAACCTATCCCAGGTCATCTGGATGCAAACAGCACTAGTTAATAGCAGGCCAACCACAAACTATGATGAACTCCATGTTATGGACCTAATTCACTGTTGCATATCTTCAGCTTTTGAGAATACAATTTGGTTTATTGAAATGACTAATTCAAACTCCCTTTTGTCCAATTTTGCACAAATCTGAGAAAACACCTTCAAACCTCCACACTATCTTTGAATTCCTCTGTTGCTCAAAAATTGAGTTATGCACTTTGAGTTACTCATACCTGTGTCTGGAGGGCAGAATCTGACCCTGTGTATATAACAGTCAGCCTGACTTGGAGGGGAAGCTGCTAATCTTTAAAATTTTACTGTTTGGTGTGGGCTCCCCCCCTTTTTTTGCTCTTCACCTGTATTATGTTCCTGTATAAGATCCAGGAGAGACAGTCTGCAATGAGAAGCTGCAGTAGCACATTGAAATATTGATGAGGGCTAAAAAGCATGCTACCAATCAGGAGATGTGGATACACTCCTGTGATTTATAATAAAGGGACTGCAAATGCTATAGCTGCAAGAAAACTCTTATCAGAGGATCTCGGTGACAGTGGTGATTAATTGCCATAAAGACAATGCCACTTGTTTCATTTTTTTCATGAATTAATAGGGTGCAAAAGTTTCTTTTGTTGTCTCTCACCTGTGTGGACTCAGAAGGTCCAGAGCTGATCTGGACAGGGTTCAGGACACTGGGGATGCCAGGGATAGGTCTCTGGGTAGGAAAAGTTGGAGCAGGATGGATGAGCGGAGGGCTGTGTCCGAAGGCTGAACCTAGGGTTTGTTGACGGCTTATAATTTGCTGATGCATTTGCTGGAGGGATACCGGTGTAGGAGGGTATGTGAAACTCAGAGCAGGGCTGAATTTGGGACAAAAAGGAGGGAAGAGGAAGGAAATACATGAGGTTCATTACAGTTTGGAAACGTACAGATTAAACATTTAAAATATATTTACATGAAATCAAGTCTCTCCCTCTTCCTCATGTCTTTCTTCATGCTCCAAAATATGGTAAATCCTGCCTTTATATCCAGAGCTGGCCTGGATTTACTAGTGAGTGCAAAAATGTTACCATAACAAAACATAACATTTTTTTCCTAACATTTACCAGGAAATCACAAAAAGTCAACCCAAATGGAATTCAGAAAAACTGAAATAAAGGGCAAGCAGTTCAATAACAGCTATTTATTGCAATAACAAACTTTATATAAAGAAAAAGAATGGGTGCCTACATGCTTTATAGAACTTTTATTGATACTGCTGTTCCCCTATGTTCACGTGTATGAAGCAGTTACTTTAATCTTGGCTCACGCTACACTCTTTCATATGTCTCTAGATCTTATTACACGAGGAGAGAAAAATCAATTGGTTAAATGTGTTCTGAACACCATGCTTGTCATATCACTCATTTGTTTGCAAAGATGGAAAGCTCAGTTCTTCCAGAATGTCACCTAAAGAATTTCCATCAGTGCCGTTTGGTTACAGAAACTGATGGATTAACCTTTCCCCTCTGAAACTGGTGATCAATGAGTTTCAATGTAGAAATATTCCAATGGGAAAGCACTTCTCCTTCTTCCAGCTAAACAACATTAAATGGCTATTAAAGCCCATTATGCATGTTAATACCTGTCATCACTTCATTACTTCACCATATTTCCCAGACTACAATGACTTCAGAGGAAATTATACTGCCACCTAAGGACCTATTTTGTAGGCAATGCCAAAGCATTCTTTGTGTCACAGTCAAGAATTAAATGGTGTAGAACTAAATCTTCACGCACAGGAATATTGCATTCTCCAATAAACATTTACCAATAACTTACAATCATAGGGGAAAAAATGTACAAAATATGTATTAATTTAATTTTTTTCCTTAAAAAAAACGAAACCAAAAGACCCATACAAATTTAAAACATTAAGTCTTAAAAGAGAGGGATACGGACATAATACCTTTTAAGAATCAAGGCTTCTTCTAATGTCAATAGGGTGAATTTAATCCAAATTTACAGTCTGTCATTTTAATTGCTGTTGCTATTAAGTGCATTAACTGAAAATAATTTGATACAAAAAGAGCTAAAATAATTTCAATCATTTTAAGTAATAATTGTACAGAGATTTTGTGTTCATTAGTCTGACTATATGTTTTGTATTTTTGACTACGTTCCATAAAGAGACAGCTTCAATGTGATTATATTAGTATTATTCCCGGTGAGAACTCTGCATTACAATAGTTTGCCCATTTAGGACAGAATATTATTAAGAATACCCTGGGAGAATTTTACCAGTCTTTGAGGAACTCTCTTTTCATTTTGCATTGTATTCTTTTTAATAAAGGAAGGCAGAAACATAGTGAAAACAGTAATTGTTCACAGCAAGAGTTAGGGAGAAATCAGTAATAATATTCAGTTACTGCAGCTCTATAGTCCCTGCTAGCGTTCCAGTAAGCAACCATGAATGATTACTGTACAACTTAGCTAAGGTAGCTACTATGGATGATTGATAGGACATTAATCAAAAGATGCATATCAGGCTCAGAGTTTGTTCACAAGCTTTCTTCTAATAGCTGATTTCATGTTCACTGAGCTCTATGCCAGTTTGTTCAATTTATTCTTCAGTGTACAAGCCATTCATCAAAGAACACAATGATTTAACACCCCTTTTCCTTTATAGTGAACAAACATTACTACGTGTAACTACTCTGGTCTGTTCATTAAAAAACATACAATCACAATGTCATACATGAGGCTGAAACAATGTGTCTTTACTATACATTGTCATTTTTTGCTTCCATAAATACATTGTGAGTTCATCTCATATACTTCAAACACTAGACGGCACCATCCTGAAGATGATATCAAATTCACCAAGATCAACAAATGCAACACACAAACAATTTGGATTAAATATTTTATTTCTCTGTGCACAGTTAAAGCCTAGGACATCTTCACCCTTCAATTTAAAAGAAAAAAAAATAATTGGACTGATTTCATTGGGAGCTCCAAGCACATGGCACCCTTGGAAATACAGATTTATTTCTTTTTTATCTTTTCAGGTGTTTAAGTATGCACAATACCTAGCTTTGCAAGTGCAGGTTCAAAACTTTGGTAACATTATTCAGATCCTACATAGTAAAAAGACAAATTTCTGATTCAGCCACAAGATATGACTGATGTAAAACCTCAACACAGAGAGCCAAACCTTGCCCATGACTGCTTGGTGACTCTGGTTACATGAGCACATGCATCTAACAGCAGTTTTTCAGTCTATTCAAAAGCAAGAGCACAGGAGATCCCTCCCAAACAGTTCAGGAGGGGCATGAAGGAACGGCTGTGATCTGGATATATTTTTATCTTAGTAGGAGACTGTTAAGGTCCCCCTGACTAGAGACTCAGGAACTTAGATGCTGAAGAGGAACTTTTGGTCCCAAGTAGGAAACAGACTGTAGGATCCCCAAGACGTATATGTACACCTGGTACGGTTAAGAGCAAACTCATTTATATTTACTGGAATTCAGCGATATTCTCCACTCAGTCCCTCCAAAGAAAGGAAAAGACTTCTAAGTCAGTAGGTATTTTTGGCCAAGCATTCCTCCTTCACATTCTTTACCCCATGTAGACCAACACAAAAAGTTGCTCCCCAATGGCAAAATACCTTTCTAATGAAACAACAAAAGCAGCTCTGCTTTAACAAATACAGAAGCTAATTTCTCTGCCCTGCAGTGAGGCACCTTACAAGAGTACACTGCAAATGCTTAAAAGTTAAGTAAGTGTATTTGCCATCCCCTCCCTACAGAAATAAAAATGGTTTCCATCAAAGGTCAGGTTTTACCTCACAGAGATGACCTCTTTATCTACACCTGCTTCGACACCATATGAGCCTCCACAAGGAAGATGCTAAGTTAGGCATTGTCAACTTTTGCTCAATATGTAAGCAAGCATACCCTAGTGCACAAGTAGGGTACAGCAGAAGAGAGACATTATCTTAGCTAGTAGCTCTTACTAGGAAACAATGACATCGGCAGCAGATGCATTGAGACCAGCTGGACAGATGTACTAAGGAAAGGCGGAATCCTTATATTTTTACTATCTTTCTTTTGCCCTATGCTCAACAGCAAAGGTTGAGTCTGAGGTACAGGATTTTACTACAGAGCCTGGCAACCTGAACTGCATTCCTTCTACCTCCAAACTTCAAACATCTCAGACTGAAATGAAAAGGAGATCGTTTGGGAGCAGAGTAATAGCCATCACAGCTAAAGGGAGTACTCAGAAACAGTGACAATGGTTCAGCCACCAGAGTGTTTTCTTAAATAGCTCAGACAGCTGCCTTCAAATAATTCTTTCCAGCTGTTTCTGGAGAGCTTTTCATAAGGCAAGAGGACCTGGGTGGGTTTAACACCACTTGTGTGCAAGATGCTATCACAGGGCAGCCTGGATGATTTTTCTGATGTGAAAAGATCAGAAAGATGTGAAGAGAACAGAAGGCAACTGGTCTTTCTCTGCCTTTCAGAAACCATTCAGGCATCTCCATAATAAAGCTGATGATTTCGGCCAAAAGGAAGAAAAAGAAATCAAAGCTCATAGTATTGCTAGCACGTAGTGCTCTGTTGGGAAGGGAAGACCTGGATTCCTACCCTCCTTCCTGAAGTTTTTAATGCACTTTATTCAAGAACTCTTGACTACAGGAAAGAATCCTTGTAGCCTAGAGTTCCCTCAGAGCACATGGGATCCCTCTGCCTTAACTGGCATCTATATGGCCTCTTACTGGCCCGACCTAGCTCACGTTGCTTTCGAGCCAGCATCAGCAGGAACAGTGGGCAGTGGCACCACTTGGCCTTGCCCAGCCAATCCAGTCATGCCTGCTTAGAAATGTCTTCATTCCAGAGAAGGAATCAAAATCTGGATACTAGAAAAACCTAAGATACCTGCCCCAAACATTCACATTTTCCAAAACACCAGTCATTTCCCAAAAAAACCCCTGGATTCACAGAAGTGCAAGTGGATTATCATTCTCTTTCTTCCAACTGCCTACTGAGAAACGAAAATCGACACCACTGGAGGAAATCTGATTTGTATTTCTGTGACAGACTTTTTTAAAAAACAGAGTAGAAAAAGAAGAAAAGAAAAATATGAATGCAAGTTGTAGTTTGAGTTGTTCAGTTACAGGAGATAAGCGTTAGAAAAAATGTATAATACTTCTGCTTAAGCATTCAATAACACACATACACTGACAGAAAAGCCCTTCAGTGATATAATTTTTTTTCCACACTGTGGGCTTCTGTGTCTGTCAGTCTGTCTGTTTCCCTTCTCTTCCTTTGTGATGTCTCAAACTCCCTCCACTGAAGGTAAAGCAGGGCAGTGAGCTACATTGCGATTACATGAGCACATCAGATTTTAAGGAACAGACTTCAAGAAGAAGAAAAACAGACATTATAATCAGAATCAAACTTTGTGGCTACTTTGTGGCTGTCCTACCAACAAGGTCATCCAGTTTCCAGTCACATCTGCAGAATTTACTGCAAAACAGCTGTGAACTCTAGTCAGGAAAAATTCCTTCTTTCCTATACGTTACATAGGTGTGTCTAAGGAGGCAGGCCAACACAAAAATGCCAAGGAGATCCCAATTTTGGGAATTCTGTGAGTACGGTTTTGTTATATCATGATAGTTTCCCTTCCTTCACAAAACTGGTGAAGATACTTTCTCGTATCACAAAATACATACAGTTCTGCAAGACCTGATGCACCTAAGTCTAGCAAAAGTAACTGAATGCTTTCCTCTTTCTGGTGCTGCTTTGCAGGGTTTTAGAGAAACAGCTTTTCAAGCATGCAAACTAGGAGCCATTCAATGAAAGCCACAGGTGAACAACTTAAAAGAGGTTTAAAAAAGCATTAGTGGACTTAGGAAACAGCTGCCACATGAAGCAGACATAGCCAGCAGGCTCCTGGGGGACTAAGCAAGTCCAAAGAGAACAGGTCCATAAAGAAATACTAAAAGCAACAAGCAAGGGCATATACTTTGGGACTGTTAATCTAATGATTATTGATGTTGGGAGAGCATAGTACAGATATCACTACTCTTACTACATAAGAAAGAATTACATGAAGCCTGTGGGCAAGTAAAACTGAGAGACAAGGGTGCAAAAAACTATTAATAAAGGTTGGATGAATATATAGACTCACTGAATTCAGTGGAGGTTTCATCCTCTCCTTACACCAGGCCAGCATTTCACCTTGAGTTTTTTATTTGGATTTTCAAAGTCCTTATATTGTTTCATTATTAAGGGGCAAACAAGCACTGTTACTGTTTTACTATTTACCTGTTACATCTACTCTTCAGGAAATCACCCCTAATAACTCTTAAATACTTCTGAAGAGGGAGTGACTTCAGCAAGTCCTTAAGCGCTGTCCTGAAACATGGGCCCTAGAGACACTGTAATCTTAACTGAATTAATCATTATACAAGTCATAAGTAAGTTAACAGTGATCAAACACTGCTTTTCACATACTCAGATGCTGTTCTTTTCATAAGCAGTAATGTAATAAACAGCTTCATTCATCCCATGATAAACCATCATGTAGGTTCCACTTTCTGAATTGTGGGACTTAAGTAAGGGTGACTGGGAGCTGAGGGCATCTGCATAAGCTGACTTTATACACAGAAGCTTATGTATCTATTTTGATGGAAATATGCATCTGTGCAATATGCAGTCAGGAACACTGCATAGTCAGATGAGGGAAGCTGTGGACAGTCAGTGGGACAAACCAGTAGGCTGACCACAACAGAGGTGTGGAAGAAAGTCAAATGAGTCTTCCTTGAACAGGACCTGGAAGAGAAGCAGCAACCAGGAACATCACGTAAGTAAACTGTCTTCTGTTGTTTTTGTTGGTGGAAACAGGAATTTGTGTGCGTTTTTTATAAACAAACAGGAGTGAATATAAAGAAGATTCCAACCCTGTAATCTACTTCTCCTCCCAATGGTAACAACCTGAAAGAGTGACTTGGAAAATTGTTTGGGTCACAGGAGTGACAATGCACTCATCAACCTTGCAGCCCTGAAGAGATTTGTGAGATTCTTACTGCTTCAAGTATCTTAGATGCAAAATGAAAACCAAATGGTGTTACAGGAAGGGAGACTTTAAAAACACACTTCTGCTTGGAGCATTTTACCCACAATATATGGAACATTTTTAGCAATACAAAATAAGAGTTTTGATTTAAATCCTGTTCCTTTCCCTCTACTTTCTGACAACACTGAGCTTTAAGTAGACAATGCAAATGAGTAATCAGTTACTTTCTAGCTTTTCACTTAAGTGCAGGGAAAAACACTTTCAAACTCTGACTACGAAATCAGATATGTGGCATGATCATAAAGGCAGGTGTGAGACTTGAAATGCTTTGAAATAATTTTTCAAAACTGACTAGGTTTCACAAATATCCCCCTGCATTTGTAATGTTGACATGTTTCATTAAAAATCACTAACTTGGAGACAAGTCATCTTACTTTGTAACAAGACATACCCTGAATCTAATAAATTATAGCAACTATTATACTATTTTTTCCTGTTTTCATCAGATAACAGTAATCAGTTTACACTTGTATTTTTAACTCACATACATCGTTGCCTCCTTTTTAACTTTTCTATTTCCAGTTTAAAATTAAGAGAGTCTGTGGTTTGCACTTTGTCTTCAGTTTACCATATTATCTATTCTGTTTTATCTGCTAGGCTAGGTGAAATTTTTCTTCATGAATACATTGCCATGTGCTGAAGTAAAACAGAATAGTTTCACTGAGAGCAACAGAGCCATGCTTATTAACCTTATACACTCAGACAGCATTGACAGCTTTGTCCTCACTGGGATAGTCCTCTGGACCTTATATTCATGTAGAGTACCTTGTGTAATTCATCTGTGCTCCCTCCATGCAAGCTCACGACACCTCTGACAAACATAATTTTAAATTAAATTCATGGCTAAGTATTTTGGGGTTTCTAAAACTGGCATCATTAATTACTTGGAAAGCACTAATTAATACTTGCTTTTAGGGTCTGAAAATGAAGTAATGAAGTGTTTAAACTCCAGCACACTTCTCTTGGCTCCAGAACCTTCCTGGAATTAATAAATGTGCTGGGTTCAATGACTTGAAACTCTTCAAGCAACACGAAAAATAGATAGCAGCAAGTTGTTTCAAATTGCCTTTTAATTACAAGATCCATGACATAGACGTTTACAGACATACATACATAACCACACTTGTATATGTGTGTATCTATACATGTATATGTGCATGCGACATGTGCCTGCATAGTTCATATTCTTTATATTGCCTGGCTTCTTACATTATACACATTCTGAAGGCAGAAATCTTACCATTTGGGTGTATTTGTGGTGAAAAAAAATCCAATACTTTGTAATGCAAGATGCAAAGATCTCCAAAACAATCTTCCTGAATGTCATCATTCTATAATCTATATGAGCTTTCTATAGGAGGCTAGCCGCAGAATTACATTTCAACAGAGCCTGAATTAGATGAAACTTTCTGTAAAGCTGATGAATTTCATTTTTATTCACTTCATAGCAGTCCTCTGCCATTCACGCTTCTTGAAAGAGATTATAAAATGAAGCTATTATGGCATGATAAAGCATTACATTCCCTTCTTTAGATTAACCATACATAGTACAAGACGACAGAAAATAAAGCCCTGTGCTGCACATTGGTGATGTGTCTAATTATAACAGAACTGGTTTCAGTGGGTTAGACCTGGTTTAAATTTGACTCAGTCTGAACTGCAACTAAACCTTCATTTACAACATGCTACACACAGTTAACTAGGAACCTTTTTATGTACGAAAAGCTTTCACTCAAATTAGCTTTGCATCTCACTTAGGTAGATCTCAACAAGAGCGATAACAGAACAGCAAAACATCCGCAATGCTTACATCATTAAAACACTCTTTATCCTGCACATCATATCACAAGGAGCTTCATGCAAAACATTGCTGAATGTATTGTGTTCTACCTGTTCCACTCTAAACATGTTCTTTCTAAGATTCATTTCATTAAGTAGCACTTAATTTTGTCCTTTTGCATAGATTTAATTATATAAAATAATAAAAATCTTAAATCTTATGGTCTAAAATAGATAGCAAAGGTAAGAATTAAGCAGTTGGCTTTTTGTAGAAGTTAGATACAAATTCTCAGATGAAGTCTTGAGTGGCATGGCCAAGAGCTAAGAGGTTATCTTTAGAGCCAAGTATGCTAGACAAATAAGCAAGATGTAATTTTATACTGAAGGGGAGTCTGAATTACACATACTTTGGTTCTAAATCAGCTGAGCCAATTGAGAATCACCTGCTTGTCTCAATGCAGACTTCAATGGAGGAATGAAAATCTCATCAACGTGAAGTTATGGCAAAAGCATATTAAGATAAATGGAAGGGGAAACAAAGAACACAGAAAACTGGTTCATTTGAATTGTTCATCCTCTTCTAGAATATTATTGCATGCAGTAGAGGGAGACTGTTCCAGACTGTACTGAGAGAAATGACAATGCACAGCTCTGTAAAAAGCAGACTGAAAAGAACCCTTTAGCTTTAGAAAGATGATGAAGAGAAGACATAATAAGAATATATAAAATAGTGAAGAAAGAAGGAAGACTGAGAACATGAGGGCTCCCTGTCTTATAACCATAAGACATTCTGTTAAATTCAAAACCTGGATAAGTTAAACCTGATAAAAGCATACTCTTTGCTTTTTTTATACAGTAAAATTATTATTTATTATTATTATTATTAATTATTATACAACAATTAGATTGCTGGGCTCTCTGCTGGAGATACTTCTACTTTTCTTTGCTAACCTCATCATTTTGTTTGTATGTCTTAACTCTGTTTTTATTTTTCTCTTTGCTTTTCCCTCCATGTTTGCCAAGGGAAACTAGAGAAATTAATATGTGGTCACTTATCCCTAGATATAAAGCAGTTCAGAGAGGAGGGCACCTACTAATTATACAACAAGCCCTGTATTATAAGGAGCTTTTGAGAGATGAGGAAATAACTGCAAATCTAATATCTGCTTGCAGAAACACACTCTTGTCCTCCTCACTGATATTCATTTACTGCCACCTAAGCTCACGCTACAAATCTGGCTATCTTTTCTAGGGCTCTTGGCGAAAGTACTCACAACACCATTCCCTGATGCTCAGATTCAGATTAGCACAAAGTGACAGCAGCCAGAATAGCCAGGATCTGGCTGTGATTAACCACACTACATTAATTGCTCCTTCCTGTTCTGATGACATTAGGGAAGCAGGGGAAAGTCTAGGGTAAAAAAAACCCAACAAGTTCTGCTGTACCTTCTGTTTCTTTCAGACCTTACAGGAGACCCCAAAGGGCTCCCATGAAACCAAATTTTAACACGTTATGAGATGACTAAGGTGTGTTCACAGTTACATCTGACTAGATCCAAAGAAAGTCTCTGGCGGTATAGGTGGAACTACTACTTATTTAGACACCTGTAGCTGATAGGGAATTTGACTCATTTTCTGAAAACTGACTTTGTAAATTTGGTATGACAGCACTGCTAAAGACTAGAAAAATATAGAGGTTCTCAATTTCAGATCGTATAGAGCATGAAGTCCCAGCCTCCTGTGTTTATTGAAGACTGGATAATCTTTTGTAGAGATTTTGAATCTGCACTCTTAATATCCTGGGAAGTGATTATGCCCTCCATACTCTCTGTAGGCCATGCTGCCTCTCAAAAAGGAATGCTACTGAAGTGCAAAGTCTAATAATTGTCACGTGTAGCAGATATAACATTAAGTACATCCTGACAAAAGATTAATGGTAGGGGTGCTGCACTGCTGGACTAAGGCACGTAACCAAATGAGTAAATGTCAAATGAAAGATTATCCTCATTTGATGCTATTTCATATGCCTCCTTCCTGCATAATCTCTCCCAGCTGAGACCTAAACCAGGTGTTTTCAAATACACAAAGTAGAAGCTCTACCTGGTGTGCTAAAGGGGATCCACTATTAGCTGTCAGCAGGAGAGACATCTTCTTTTCAAGTATTCACCCAGCAGTCAGGATACAGCATTACACTGCCAGCTGACAATGACAAAATGCCTGCCATGACGAGCCCTATCTGGATTTTGCTAAACTATCATTATTTATTATTTGAACTGCATCAGCATCCATGGCAAGGACCAGAGCCCTTCTGTGCTCAGCACTGTATGAACAGAACAGAGAATGTGGCTCCATTTATTTGATTTCACCTCTCCACATCCCTCACTGCTCATATAGAAGGTCCAATGCTGAAAGGGTGTGTGAAGGACAGGATGTAATCGTCTGGCCAGAGGATGTACTTTTTTTCAGTCTATGCAAAGACCACCGAAATCCTGGAGACACTTTCTTAACACAAGTAGCACCTTTCAAAAAACTGGTTAAAAGAGCATAGAGGCTGCAAAAATCAAACATATGAAAACTATACCTGTCCATACCTTCATGTGCTAACTCATCAGCTTTTAGTTATGTGACCATGCACTGCTTTATCCCCCTATAGGATTCAGAACTCATGCAGTGCAAAAGGTGCACAACAGTCTTCAGTGATAGACTCTAGTATTTTCCTTCTCCTTGCCCAGAGTATTGCCCGTAGGCCTTCATTCCTTGTGTTTAAACCATCAATGAATACATAATTACCGATATCCTCCTGAGCTTCTCTACTGTGCTCATCACTGTACAATGTAAGTGCTTCACAAAACACTAATGCTTTCAGCCTCCCTCTGCGGTGAAGGGGAAGGACTCATTTTGCACAGGAATGTGAATCAAAGAAAGATGAAGGTAAAAAGCGCCACTTCTTGTGGCTGCTCAATTTCAGACACAGAGACTGGATCTCCTGGGTTAGTTAACATGACACAGGACACAAAAGATCCAAACCAGCTGTCAGTAGCTTCAAGCGAGGCTGTGAGCAATTCAGCTCCTCTGCAGAATTTGGCTGGGCCTTCAGAAGAGAAACTGCATGAGCCTGGTGGTCGCTTCTAACTAGTTCAGTGTGCCCAGTATCAGGCTGAGATTGTGTTGCAAGAGCAGGGTCTACCCTCCAGGCAGCAAACGATCTGGTAAAAGGCTCCCTTCTGTTTTACAGTTGCCTGGGTCAGGTGAGGTGGGGTCCTGTGGTTCTGATCCAGAGAAGATATGTTCATCCTGTGCACCGAAGCAGTCAGCCGCCCTTAAAAGAAAATGCTGTGCAAGTCTGAAATTAAAGACGGTATCAAAGCACAATCACAAGGGGGCAGTACCTTCATTCACCTTAATGACTGGCTTCTACATGCTTTATTTTGCAGTTTTTTTTCTCTTCTAGTGAAATTCTGTCTAGTGCTGTATAAAAGTGTTTTGTCCCAGCTTGTTTTACCTGGACATTTCCTGGTCTGACTCCTGTCTTCTCTGAAGACCCCTTTCTTTTTCATAGTCAGGAAAGGCTGTTACATCTGGGCAGACAGTTTAGCCTCCACAGGCTTCCCAAAGAGCTATGAGATTAACTAGAGCTGCAGCTGCACGGAAAGGGCCTCTTTCCTCTCTGTGGGCCCTGGACTGGAACATACTGATTGCTTAGTTTATTTAACACATGCTAACAGAAACCTCTTAAGGGTTTATCCCTTCGCTGAATGAGACAATTTCTCAAGAACAGTAAAGATCACTTCTCTGCCACCTAGGCTACATCCCTAGCAAACTCTGGCTTTTCAGTGAAAGCATTGCAAGAGGTCTTTAGTTTGTTCAGAAAAGTCTCTTCATCCTTAACTTCATTCTGAGAAATTAATAACCTTGCTGACACTTTTTGGAAATATTCAGCATAAGACAGGTATCTGCCAAGAAAAATGCTGCCAAGTATAAACTATTTGGGATAAGTTTAAAAGAGATTGGAAACAAGACCTAAAAGGAGAAGGATTGTGCAATGTTAAATATAGTTAATGCTACTGATGTTGCCTGTAATACAAATCCTTCCTGTCTAGCAATTCCATCTAGTGGCCTGATGTACTCTTTTCTTGCAGCAACTCCTACGAGATTTACCTGCAAGTTTCCAGAAGCTGAGATTTTACACTAAGGAAAGTTTTTTCTACATTTTGATCATTGTTGCAGACAGGATATTAAATGGGATGAACCTACAGTTTCATGTAGTACAGCAGCCCTTGAGCTGAATGCATTTATTTAGAAGACAGTGAGTCACAATAAATTAAGTTTTACTGATAGTCACATTGCTATTTAGTCTTGGAATTTATTAAAGCAATGACATGTGGCTTGGGTTTGACACCGTACATCACTGTTTATTTTGGTTTAAGTCTTTTATAGACAGGTGCACATAAGAGAAGTTAAAAGGCATAAACAGAGGTGAGTTGCAATGCTGAAAAAAAGAGCTAGGTCTCTCCCTTTCCCTCCTTTCCACTGGGAAGAATGGAGAGGTACGTTTCTCACTTTTCATGTTGAACAGGTATCTCTTACCAAAGAGAGGAAAAGAAAAAAGATTAATTCAAAATGGTGTGAAATTTTGGATCATGCATGCCTGGAAAGCATGACCAAGAAGTGCTGCGATCTTTGGTCTACCACAGTCTCAGTCACACAAGCCTCGCCTTCTTTAGTGACTTCAGTTCACAAGACTCAGTGTCCTATTCCTCAGCATACTTAGTCTCTGCCTATAATTGACTCCAGCTCCACAACTGTCTTCAAAATTACTTGTTTCACTCCAGCTTTGCAGGGATGGCCCTTATGTTTGAGATTTTCTTGTGTCCAAAACATACACCAACCATTTTCCAGAAGGAGGAGTAAAATGGGAGAAGACTTACTCCAGTGTGGAGACTCTGACAACTTTCATGCACTATTTGCTTTACCAAAGTTAGAAGCAATGGAAAAAGAGGTTAGTAATTGAAGTGCCATCCCATCTTAACAACAGTAGGGATAGTGCACCTCTACATAGTATATGTATTTAACAGATGCGGTCCAAAACTGCTGCCATAAATCATATTCCATATTATGGAGCTTTGTAATTGGGACTGTAGTTACACAGACTGCAGAGTTGTATTGCAGAGCTATGATACCATAACTGTGGAACAGTATACAGCTATTCAAGAACATCAGAGCTGTATATGATTATTGAAAAGAAATGCTTAAAAAAACCCAGCAGCACTTACGCTAATAATATTCACAGTGCTGTCACTTTCAAAGTTTGGCAGGCTCACTGTTTCTAACACACCAGTTGCATGCCCCATTTTCTCTAGGAGCACAAATCCCCACAGCCAGTTTTTGGAGTTGTTAGTGTGTCATTTTTGCTGGAGAGGCATGTTTGAGCGTTGCTAAAAATGAGTCTTTTAGATCTCAAGAAATTGCTGTGGGGACATGCTCCTTTGCCTCATTGCAAATTGAAGGTGGGGGCTGCTTTTAAGCCGAGGACCAGGAGCACTCTTTGTTTGAGTGCCATAAATGCAAAACCAATATTTTCTGAGACTACAGCAGAGTAATATTTTTTTTTAATACCAAAGGAGCTTTTTTCAGTTAACATATAGCAATGTCACAAATACGAGAATGTTCTGCAGTTCCATCTCCATTTTTCCTCCTAATTTTCTCTAACTCCCCTTCTTTATTGACATTCTTGCTTTTTGTTCCTTCTCCCTATACCCTGATTTCTTTCTTTTCCCATGAAACTTCTACCCACCTCTTCCCCTGCTACTCTGCTCTTCTGTCTCCAGAACAACTTTTTTCTTGGACACACAACTGAACTGACTGAGTGAAAATCACAGCACTTCTCACGATACTGGATGACAACAGTACTTCCATGGTAAAAGTAAAAAAACCAAAAAAACAAAAAAACATATATATATATAAAAGAGTTTAGCCAGTGAAAGTCTAATCTTTCAATGTAGGAACTAAAATATTTTAAAAACTTGGAGATGAATACCAAGAATTTCTAGCCAAACATTGTCATTGAACAGTACCACATGTCTGTGCTTTGCTCTCTGACTATAAAACATAGGAACATTCCACTGTCCCTTACATCTATGACCAGAAGAACGTAAGTGACTGAAGTCACCAACCTATCTCAGAGCTTCAAAACAGATTCCTGGGCACACATACAAACACCATTACTGCTGGTAAGATGGAGTATTATGTGCATTGGACAATAATATCCCCAAAAAGTCCCTCGTGGTTAATTTTCTAAACAAGAAAAAAAGTATTTACTACTTTAAATTAAGCTCCACTGAACATATGCTATAGAAACTGCAAAATACACATACTGAAAAAACAAAATGGTTACTTAAAGATGTGAGTATACATTCTCATTTGCATGTGTGTGTACGACAGAAAATAAGAATATACAATACAGGTAGAAAATGCTATTCTTACCTTATTGCACTGGCAGATAAGTGGCCATAAGAACCACTGGCTGAGGAACTGCTACGAGAATTATTGAGAATTGTGACCAAGGAATTTGGAGATGTCCGTATCATGGTCTGAAGGTCAAAGCTGTGATCAGATAGGGGAGATATGGATAAAGTACGCTTTCGGCTTGGTCTAGCTGACAATCTTGGACTTGGAAACCTGGCACCTGTTATGTAAACACAAATAATTATCCACCAAGGTACTTAACGGCATTCATTTTTTATCAGTGATGAGTAGACGGAGTCACAAGACACCAACATACTCTGACAAGCTCACTCTCTCCACTTGTGATCTACTGGCTATGATTGAGAAAAATTAGGAAGAAAAATCTATCTTCCTGTGGCTTACCTCAGGGGAGCTCTGTTTATTAATGTGCAAGCAAAATGATAAATTGCTAAACAAAAGGAAAAGACTTTTATGAGTTATCCTTCTTATTTCTAGTGATTTATGAATCTGATGGCTTTTTAGACATTCACATCATTAATTCAACCATGAGCAATGAGATGTTAGTTCAGATCTGGCCTACCAGCAAACCCAAACACGTATCGCCTTAATACACCAGTCAAAGCTAAACTTGTAAAATCGGGGGAATGCTTCTTTTGTTGACCGCAATCCTGCCTGGTCGACATGCAAAACTAAACACAGATCTAATGCAAAACTAAAACTCAGGACTGAAAAGATACTACAAAAGCCAGCTCTATCAGCAGAAGTCAAACTGACAACCACAGCATTAAACTAAGAAACAAAAGGCTTTATTTGAATACATCCAAGATCCTACAATATTCTTGTGTTGGGGCAATACAGGGGCCAAGAGTTGCCGAATTTATTTAAAATCAGAGAACAGGCTTTTCAAAGCAGTGAAGAGAAGGCAACTGTAGAGATATCATTTAACAACCATATATTACATTTCTAGACTCTTTGTGCTGCTCTGAGAATCTCTATCTCTTCTGGTCTCTTTTACCATGTCATTGCAACTCTCTGCAGTCCTGACAGAAGATTCATCACCTCAAATTTCTTCTTTTTATTTAATTAATTTTGATCTCAGTTGAGACTGGGAAGGAGACAATTAGCTTCCCCATCGTGTACTGAACTATTTCCTTTAACAGTACTGCTGTTTCTACCTTTTTAATCCCTTTAACCTGTAGTAAAGGAGTAAGTCCTAATGATCCTTACAGCCAAGATCATGCAGGTCTTGGGTTTGATGCCTACTTCATAGCTACTTCTCCCAGAGTCCTTGACATTTTCTGTAACTTGCTAATAATTCACAGTTGTCCACAAATCTTTGTTATGGGTCTACTTTTCCTACTTCTTGGTCATCTTTTGGTGCCCAGAACCTTTCTTCAATATGGTATTTAAAAGCTTATGTGCCTAACATTAAAAAGGAGAAGACCCAACTGACTCCAATTAGACTCACTCAAGGACAGAGCTGGATTTGTATGTGTCATTATGTTCTCCTTGTGCACCTGAGCAGGTTGCCCTCCTTTCTGTGTGCACTGTCCAAGATTTTCATTTGGTATGTTGTGATTGCGTGACCCAATCTCTGTCTATAGTCCTTCTCCTAATCTGTGCTTAATTTTGCCTCAGCCAGCCAGCTCTGGTGGCAATTTTCTTTGGCATCTGGCTAACACAGATTTTTTTTTTCTCCTTTATACTCTGTCTTTGCAATAGGCCTCAACCCATATTGCTTCAGTCTTTTAATGACTATTCATAATCTTGATTCATCATTTAAGATTTAGGCATAGCTATTTATTTCTTCCTAAAGCTACTACATATCATTTTATGTAATCTGCTTTATCTCCTTTTTATGAGCTTGCAATTGTACTGGGTCTGCTTGATATTTTACCAATGCTGTGCTTCCTGCCTTTCAAAGGCAGAGATCTTTTACTTGTGTGAAAATAAAAAACAATGATGAGCAACTTAAGAAGCTACAATGAATTCAATAATGAAATATAAAACATGTCATGGTAAACCAATAATAATAGTAATATCAGTAAGTCCAGATTTGACTCTGTACAACTACAAAAGATTGCCACTTATTTGGGAAATTCATTACAAGTCTGCTAAACATGGACTGATAGCTACTGATGTTAAGTGCACACAGGTTTTATCAAAAAAAGGGGAACAGTTGTTAATAATATTTGTATCTGAGCATCTCTCATTTGAAGCCAGACTGGGTAATAAAAGCAGGAGTTGATAGCTGTGTTTTGCTGCTTCTGTTATCCACTTATTTTCCATGCCACAACTGCCCAAGACAACTCATCAGTATTCCAGTCCACATTTCAGAGAGGACTAAGCAAGGACTACCAACAACTGTTCTAAGCTCTTATGATCTTGGGAGAGTGGCATGGTTGCCCTCAATATATCACACAGTTACACCACAGCTCTTGCAAGAGGACTCTGATCAGCCTGACAGCTGCGTCAGGGCACTCATTTTACCATTCTGCAGGGGACACAACAGATCTACAGCCAGTGATGGAGAAGGACATTCCTTCCAGCTGCAGTGGGCAGAACCTCTGCTTCAGCCACACCATGCAGCAGTCTCAGGTTTCCTTTTCCCTTCCAGGCAGTGCCTGTTTCAGGTCCCACCTAGATATGGGAATTCAGCAGTCCCTTCCATCTACCTGGGACAGGAATGACCTCTGAAGGGCCAACAGTCTCCTGCAAAAAAGGAAATATTTCTCCTTCACAGCAGGAGCCAACGGATGAGGCCAGGCAACGGCTCTACACAACCTGACCACAGGAAAGGGGGATCCACTTCAAGAGAGGCCACAACTTTCAAAATTGAAAATACAGTTTAAAAAAATTACTATTTTTTCAGATCTTTGTGGTTTAATTAGGTTTTACATGCCTAAAAAGTATTAAGCATGAGCTGACCACTCATTACACAGCAGGACATTTGTTAAATCATGCATTTAGCATAACATCAGTCTTAGTTAGCATGTTACTATAAAAATGAATAGGTCACAATTTGTTAGTGCCTCTAAATACTAATTTTTCAGCCTTGCTCAGGCATTTATTTCCAACACAAACTCTTCATTTACTTAGCAATTTGAGATGTTCATCTGCTCACAGTATTCTCCCACTGAAGCATCACATTCCCTGCTGAATAATGTTTAAAAGCCAAAGAATGCAGGAGCACTGATTCACTAAAAATCCATTTACTTATGTGCAAGTGATGAAAAAAAACCATCAACTTTGGCAAAGCATGCAAATGGAAGCTGACAGTGAAGATTTGTTTAGGAATGTCCTCATTTTGGCGTAGACATTGTAGTAATAAAAAGTCAGTAGATGATAGTAAAGATTTGACTGTGCCAACAAAAAATCCAGCAGGTGTCAAAAAAAGATCTTATTCCAAGGGCGGAGATCAATTCTAAAATAACAGATATCTATCTCCATCATAAATTTCAAAAATTGAATATGCCATCCAGCAAATTTGCCCATGAATTTGATTTCTAAGTCGAAGTTTTTAGCATTGCTTAATCATTTATAAGGCAATCTTCAGACATGTATCATTTATTCCATCCCTTTAAATCAAACTTCATCAAACCATTTTTATTCCCTCCCTTTAAATCAAACTTGTTTGAACCTGTCTCAGGAACTAGCTTCTCTTGAAGGGCGTGAACATGGGAAGTTTGATTTTTTTTTCTTTTTTTTATATTAAAGTTGTTTTTCTTTATTTATTTTCCTTCTGATTTCTGCTCACAGACGTGTAAACTTTCATTTTCACTTCATGAAAGTTTGTCATAAATTTCACCTTAGTTTTCAAAATAATAAATCTGTCATCAGCATGATAGGAAAAGGAATGGCTTTGCTACTCCATCCTCATTCTCCAGCTATGCCTGAAAATCAGGATTCAAACCCAGTTGAAAGCTTCTCACATTGGCTTAACTCCTCAGGCTGGCCATATTCTTTAAGTCAGTTTGGTTGCTATTAGTATCTCTAATGCCAAAAGTTGTAGGCCAATGATGAATATCTTTGAAAAAGAAAAACATCCTATTCTGGGTAGGTATAGGCAGAAGTTAATCAGAGTGAGGATATTACTACTCTCAGGGTGAATCTAGAAACCTCAGGGAAAATGTTTGCTTTCCACTCAACACCATTAAAAGGCAGAGTAAAAACATTCCCCAAGTGAAAAAATGCAAGCAACAAACCTAAAAGATTGTGATATTTTAAAATATGTAAGTGCCTTAAAGACAGTGTTGGCATATGGTATCTTTACAGCCACAACAAGGAATTTCGGTTGTTTTGCTGTCTGTACCTTCCACATCTACTCATTCCCCTCCTCATTATTTTGATGATATACTTAGGCAGCACATCTGAACCTTTGAGATGATGGAAGATAAGACTTAGTCAAGGATTCTAGCCACCAGAACTGTATAAAACCAGAAAATCATGGTCCACTTTTTGTGTCATACAGGACAAGATGAGAAAAAAATTACAGTCAAGCATACACAATCATCTAGACCTTATTTTTCCACAATATATTAGACAGTTCATGGACAGTGAAGTTCAGAACTTTGAGAAGTCTACTATTCTTTAGTCAAAACATAGCCTTCTGATTCATGCTTCTCCTAGTCATATTATTCCCATTTTGAAATCAGTTTTCCAGCATCACAGAGTAAACCAAAAGGCCCCAAACTACACAAACTATATGTAATGTGCTTTTGTGCCTGTAACATACTGCTGTTGAGACTATTATTTGTACTGCTGGAGAGGGTAGAGATGCCAAATTACTGTGTTAGGTGCTATATAAACACACAATTAGGAGACAGCCTTGCTTCACAAAAGACGAACCATGTCTTGCTTGCATCTGTTTGGTTGTTGTGTGGAATAAATGAGCAGCAGCCTTTGAGTGAGTTGAGTCAACTTGCTCCAAATTTCATAGCAGATAATGAGGGAAAGTTTCTCTTTTCTGTTTCCTTTGACAAGACTGGGCAAAGGCGAAAGAGTGCTTTTAAGATCACCATACAAACCCTCAAGAAGAAAGATCCAAACAAATGGTATTGCTTTGCATTGATCACTGTACTTGGCTATTAAACACAAACATGGGCACTGTTTTTATAATTTTAAAAGTCTAATATCAGCTTTCTGCTAATTGTTTTGTTCTGATTTCTAATCTAAAATTCTGACAAAGAAGAAAGTGGTTTTCTTGAGCATGATGAATGATAGGACATTCAGATTCCTACTTAATGACAATTAATTTACTGTATACCCATGCAAGTTAAGATAGTTTTAATTAGTTTTTACAAAGTAAAAGGGTAACTTCATATTCTATTTAGATAAAAGCAGCTATTGCCTGACTAAACACATTCTCATCAAATACAGAAGGTGAGATGAGTGACCTTACTGGGATTCACTCTTATTTTAATTCTCTATTTACTGTTTAAAAATAACCTATTTGCATAATACTGCTACATGTTTTTTTTGTCTTAAACTCTGAAATAAACCCTAATTGAAAAGTTGCTGCTATAATGAATCTCAAATGTGTGATCTTAATTTTTAAAAACAAATGCAAAATGAATTAAAAAGCATATTTCAAATATATCATAGCTTAAGCTGGTGACAGCAAATTCCTTATTAGAGATAGTGTTTAGGCTGAAGTTATGGGCAAAGGTCTAAACATTTTAAGTAAGAAGTGGTAAAATTTTTGGAATGCAAAAGCTGTAATTCTATGTAGATTACAGCATACATAATCTAATTTATGGAGGTCCTTTGTGCAAATGCTATTATATGTATGAGTACTGCCATGTGTTCTGTCTTTCTTAAGTCTTCTGGCATAAAGCTGGGTATCTCCTTATACATCAGACACATTCAATGAAGTCTGCATCCAAATATATGGTTTTGTAATCTACCTACATGCATTCAGAAACTCTCTCCCAATAGGAACCAAACCCATTAAGCATAAAATATCCCTGCTTGTTGCAGAGGGTGTTGGACTATATGACTTTCAAAGGTGTCTTCCAATCCAAACTATTTTATGATTCCCTTGACTTCAACCAAGTCACGTCCACTCACAGAATCTAGGGATTTGCCCTTGCAACTGGAACCCACCTGAACAATGCATCGTAACAGTTTCCATACTGCAAGGTATTATTAATACTCATCAAATGCATTAGCAGTGCACCTCACCTCTCTCTTTTCTTCTAAAAAACCAAATCAGGAAGTATCATATTATTAAGCTTTCAAACACTAAAACCTGCCTAATAATTTCTGGTGTAAGTCTAGACTACATATGTGAGTTTATTATGTTTCTGAAGTGGGCTCAAGGTATACTACATTACTGTAAAATCACTATGCATGCTACCAGCACAGTAAAACTGGTAACAGGAGAGGAATTAAAAATCCTTCACTATCAAGGTAACAGAATGAAAATAGTTTCCTTCTCCGGTTCCATGATTATCTGTCTTGCCTGATTCTTGTAAAATTGTTCGTCAACTACTTCACACTCCCAGGCATGTGTTCTGCAGGGATGACTATCTATATTCCCATGTATTGCAGAAGTGAACCTCCCAACTCCCACACCCCTTGAGATCAGCAGCTATGAAAGCAGACAAGAAGAAACTGCATGCCAACAAAGGTTTTTAAGAGCTGTGGGACAACAAGGTGATCTAATGCTATTGTATTACTCTGTACTACCAAGCAAGAGTCAACAGTCATCACCCTTTCTTTCCTGGACCTTTTATTTTCCTTGTTGGAAGGAAATTAGTACATCTCAAAAACCATGTAAACATCTTATGACTAGAGGGGAGTGTTCTGTATAATCCCTTCTGGCTAATCAAAAGCAGCAGTAGTGAGCAGTTTGGAATGGGGTGCTCTCTTTTCCTCCTTCACCATAAAAAAAAGAGGATAGATTAGAGGTCTGAAAGATATTGAAGTGAGTATATGAGGCTCTTAATAATGGGAAAAACTCAGTTCAGATTCTTGAGAATTCAGCAAACTGCTTCACCTTAGGAGTGATCTCAAAGTCTTGTCTATTGCACACAACTTGTAAGTATGTCTACCACCTTCTAAAAAAAAGAGAGAAGCATGCTCTCCTAATGGAAAAACAGATGTAAAACTTTATTAACGTTCCCCTTAGTAAAATACCCAACCTAATGATGAAAGTGAGTTATTGATTTTTAATAAAAAGGGTATTTTCATAAGCATTCAAGCCCTGCTGCAAATAAAATCTGTAACCTGTTTGCAGGAGCAGTCCTTTTCCTCTCCCTACTTACTTTCAAAATTTACTTTTAAATTTGCTTTAAACCTTGTACATCTGGCCCTCCAGTCTCATGATGAGGCTCATGTTGACTCCCACTTTTCTATCTGCATGAAGGCCTTTTTAGTCAGACCAGGAACAACCCACGTGGTTCCCTTTGGAGGCCTGTGTATATTTCTAGAAAACATCACTTACTATCCATAGCATGAAGATATTCCATATGAAGAGCACCGGCTCCAGCAGTGGCAGCTGAAGGAATGATGTCTGCATACGGGCTGCGCTGGCCTGCCAACAGAGCCATCTGATGGTAATATTCAGCTGGACTGACGCCAGCATGTGGAGCTAAAAACACAACACAAAAAGCACCATTAATGATGTAGGATAAACAAGAAGGAAAGTTTTATCACATTTCTGGATTCCCTGGCTATTAAACCAGCTTGTTCATTTTTTAATGTAATGCAACATCTGCACTGTGCCACCACAGGTCAATATATTTCAACAAATGATACTCCAAAGACACCATTCAAAAAACAGCAGGGCATAAAATATTAATGAGTTTGGTGATCTCATTTTTTTACTATTTATTATTAAGTGACTCAAAAAGTGACAGACTGACAGCAGTGGAAACTGGTATGATTCATTTAGTGACATAAAAAAAGCAGGAAACCTTTCCTGGCAATTTATTCCCAATTACCTCATCTCTGGCCCAAAAGAATCTGTCTCTAGGGTAACAACATGCCTGAACGTCCATAAGCATTCAAGTTTCTGCAGTCTCTGCTCAGGGCACCAGAAGACTTCCACTCACGGTGGCAGTTTGTATATAAGTTCAGAAATAAACAAGAACAAAGCAAGTTTTCAGGCCAAATGCCAGTTTTCCATGAACACCACAGCAGTGGTATTTTTGAAGGACAGACTGAAGTCAATGAATATGGTCATCCAGTCCTTCTCAGTTCATATGTAAGCATACGTGATGTACAAGTATGCTTGCAGAGTCAAAGCCACAGACTGCATAGGTTCTAAATCCTGTCAGTAAGCTTATGAGTGATGTAGTTCTTGGATATTGATGTATAGGAGCTTTTCTCTCCTGCAAAAATAATGTGTGAGTTTTCTCCTTCCTTGCAGCTTTCAAGGCAACTCTGAACAAACAAAAATCCATATCATTTTAATATCGTCTTATCCAAGCAGGTTTCAGATACTACAGTAGGTAGATGGTCATTTCATGGGCCTGTGTGAGAAGTACTCATAAAATAAGCTAGGTTCCATCTTCTTGATTCTGACACAGACTTGCTTTGTGACTTGAGGTAATCAGCCCTACTTCCTCTCTGCTCTCTACTTGTCCCACTTGCAAAATAGTTTAAGTTTCCTTACACTCTGCTCACCAGAAGACAGTACATAAGTTTGCCTAAACTACTTCAAGATTTAGGTTAATGGGCTAAACCTCAACATATTACTTTTATATTCTTTCATATCATTGAATGAGATTTTTCTTTGATCCCAGCAACTGAATCTTGAATGGAAACAAAATTTTAAGCTGAAATTCATTTAATTGCCACCTCAACTTGAATTTATTTTAATTATCACCTTAACCTGAATACTGTTACTTACATGGTATTAATAAGAAGAATTTATGTTTACATCGGAGAATCAGATGCTAAGTGCAAACCTTAGAAGCAAAGATTCAACATTTACACTGAAAGGAAGTAAACACAGCATTGGAGTTTGGTAAAAAGTTTATTCAGCAACAGCATTTCTTAACTGTGTTTTTACCAAAGAAAATGGAAGAATGTGCTTTTGATGTTATAATGTTAAAAATAACCAATTTCAAGAAAGGTTCAGAAAAAAATAGAAGTACACAAAACAGGAACAGTAATGGTATAAAAATGAGCTGAAATACATTAAAAGTGGTTGATATTTTTTTCCAAATGACAAGTTGACTTCTCAATTAAACATAACCTATTTCAGCCATCACCACTTTCTCTGAAATGACAAGAAAAACATTTAGACCAAATTTTAAGAGGAGTAACTCACACTGAATCACTGATTTTAAATTTTTTACAGTAGTCCGCAACCACTATATCTTTCCAGACACACTTAAAATACTTCCCGAGCTTTCTGACATAAGCGTCTGGGTTAACCAACAATAACATTGGCTACAAACTTTAAAAATAACTGCTGCAGAAAACACAGTGAGCACATAATTGCACTACTAAATGAGAAACGCCCTGGTACTCTTTAAAGATCATTCCTTACTACTTTCTTCAAATATAAAAAATTAGCCTACTAAATGATGTATTGCATGAAGGGTAAATGAAGGATATATGGGAAGTCTGCAGCCCTGAATCTTCTCCTGTTTATTCCTGGGGAGCTGCAGATTTTACCCAGCATTTCTTAGAAGAGGAGGCATTTACTACCACGTTGTGGGCACTGCTGAGCTTTGTTCGAGCACTCTGCTCTACACACACCAACAACTTGGCCCATACCCCTGCCTGTGCTACTCAGAGGAGTCCCCAGCCACCTTCAGCCCAGTGACTGTGCCAGGTAAGGTGAAATAACAAGACAGAAAACAGTCTACCATTACTGCTGCTGGGACAGTCATTAATTAGAGCTGGCAAGACTTGTAGTGAACATGAAACTGCTCTTCATTATGTTCCAGATTATTTTGGCTCCTGGCCATCCCCAGATCTGTGAGTTGCCAGACTGAGCCCAATAGCACACTGACCTAATTATCTAACTGCTCTAAACCAATTAGGGTAGCAAGAGAAATTTTGCTATTACTTTCAGAAGGACAATAACAACTGACAACTTTTCACAGTTCAAATGCTATACAACTTAAGCCATGGTGTCCATTATGTTATTACTACATTACGTTCATGCACCTCTTTAAATCAAAGGGGGGAGTTATTTGTATTCTAGTAGAGCCCAAGCCATGACTTGGACTATCTGATCCCATGTACCTACCCTGAAAAAAACATTTCATTCTATGTCTGATTGGCCACGCAACAAACTGGACTCTAGAGAAAAAATGTAACAGCATTTCACTAAGTACACCTTTTTACTGAAATATCTCCCATGCCTCAATCAAGTTACTGTATATTCACAAGGTCCTGCACAACACCTGGGCTCCAGTAACTGATCACAGATGAGCTGTGAACCTAGAGGAAGTATCAACTAAGATGTCTTTGTTTAATTCCAAAGCAAGAAGCTTAAGCTAGTAAGTTTAGCTTGTATTTATGAAAGGCTAAGGTTACGTATACAGACAGCAATCAAAGCCCATGGGATGAGTGTTATGACATGGCATACTCAACCACGTTGTCTACACCCAAGTGCCTCATGCCATCTGAAAGCCCCAAGTATTCAAGGCACCTACATGATGCTGGACAGTATGAGACAGGCCTTAGAGAAGAAAATTGCTTTTCTGTGGTGGCAGTTGGAGTTACAGCATGGTATTTCAGACTTGAACTGACACCAAACACTTACACTGTAGACCAATCCAGACTCAGCTGGTTACATTGAAGTGTCTGTATCTGGGTGAACTGAGTAGCTCAATTAGGCTCCACCAACTGTGCTACCCAGATCTCACTGGACTGTAATGCAGAACACCACAAAGATCACAGATTTCTATACTGTAGAGACCTAACTTTAGGTGCCAGAACCTGTAACTACCTATCTGAGACATTGTAGAGTTTCAGAGATATTACCACTGGCCTGGTGAATACAGTAAACTGCTTCTAGGAGATCTTTGCCTTTCTGGAGTGTTGACTGGGTGTTGGGTCAGATATGCTACAGTATCTCAGATAGCACTATGAGTCTGTATCTATGCAAGTGAATACAGCATTGCATACCTGAGACCAACAATGTACACTGGTTAATGTTGTATGGTTATGTGACAGGTGGCAGTTCCCTTCCCTTCTTTCTCTTGTGTGTGTAACTGGAGCACACATTAAGCATAAATAAAATTCTGTAGAAATCTGATCTAAAGTAGTCTGTGTATTAGGTTTTGTGAAATGCCCAAGCAGACACTGCAAAACTTTTACAAATTTATGCCCTTGCTTTACAGCTTTATCTACTTTATCCAATATCAAAAGCTCCAAAAGCTCCCCAAGTCAAAACATGTATTTTCAAATTGTTCCTTCCATTTTTCTTTTTCTATATTTTGGCTAAAATAAAAAAGAGCAGATTCATAAAAAAGAGGATTCATACAACACCCAAAGTGCTGCCAGGAAAGCCTTGTGTGCATGCCACATACCTTGACTGACAATAGGTCATTAAAATTTATTCTCATAAGGATATGTGCACATAACTGATGGATTAACCATAAAGGTATACGTTCTTACAAACGAAGATTAATTAGTTATCCCTTTGGATAGGGTGCACCGCTCATTTTTCAAATTCACCTAAAGGCAGTTTAACTCTGTTTGGTAAGTTTCTGTGTACACTGGGAAGATCTTTCCCATAGTTAAAATAATAGTTTGTCTTCACTATATATTTGGTTTGGAGTGTGTTATATTTTAGCTATCTTCAGCAAATGCTACAATTTCAAAATGTTCAACTACTCACTCTACTATTGAAAAACCCACTTCTAAAATGCCTAACCCTTTTTTGTAACTTTATTCATTGCTCACTTTGGCAAAATTCCCATTGAAATGAACAGGAAATGTGCCAAAATAGTGACGAGAGTGATTGCAGGTGTTCACTTCAACCCAAATAACCTGGAAAATAATAGTCATGGTCACATTGAGACCTAAAGCATCGATATTTCATCAATATGGGTGTACTCCCCATCATTTAAACTAAAGTGGCTAGTCTTGATTATCAGCCACCTCTTCTACATGAGCATAACTTCACTTGAGCATATAATCAGCTAGGGTAAACTGAAATAATTCTAAATAATTTTAGCAGATCTATTGACCAAAGGTAACGAGTCAGTGCAAGCTTCATATGATTGAAAAATACTATTTTAATTAACAAGCCTTTCACACCTGAAGAACTCCACTGATCAGAATACACTGATCTACACTCGTGAAGAATATGGCTTTATTCAGTGTCGAGGCACTGGATTTCTTGGGAGATCAGAACCACACCCCAGGTCAGCTCCACAAACAAAGATGTTAAAAGACACACACCACCCTTCTAGTTAAATTTTGATAAAGCATGAATTTTTTTTCCTTCTCCATGAAGTTTCAACACTTGTGAGATGTACAAATGAGCCATGATCGGCTGATGAAGTATTGAAACATTTATGACATAATGAATATGTCTGACAAACCTGCTGAAGCTGCATTGAACAAGGTGGGGGGAAAAATGTTGACAAGATTAATATAATTTAAGTTGCTTTGAAGACAGAAAATAGGAAGCCTGTCTTAACCCACCGTCTGTTGGGCTGAGTCCACGGGCTGCTGAGATCATGGAGAGGGATGGGCTGCTGTGCAGAGACCTGATGTAGTCCATGTAGGGGTTAATGTACGGGTGAGGCGTGCTGAAGGGGGACTCTGATGTTGCAGCAGGATTTCGGTGTGGGGAAATTCTAAGGAACGGAAGCTCTGAGTATGTTGGGCTACTAGATAAGGCAGAAGGCCTAGAAGAGAAGAAAAATAACAGCCAGGTTATCTATACAACAAAGGAAAATATTGTAAAGTAATGCATTCATTTCTTGAAGAGTAACAACTGAGTTGCACATGTAATAACTTCCACTACAGCCAACTGCCTAGACAGAAAAAGCATAGGAAACTAATTCCTCTCTTTACCTAGTATTAGTAAAATTTCTCTGACCAATTTTAACATGAATTTCTGTTTGGTTTAATCTTTACAACCCTCAGTAACATTTCCCCATGGAGTTCATCAGAAAATCACTTTAATTAATGTAAAATATATACCCTGTATACTAAATTGATGCTTGCTGCAATACAGAAGACATACTGAGATGCTCAATCATTTACACCTTCAAAACCACATGGCTATTGGAAAAAAAAGTTTT
This sequence comes from Piaya cayana, assembly GCA_013389865.1. Lineage (NCBI taxonomy): Eukaryota > Metazoa > Chordata > Aves > Cuculiformes > Coccyzidae > Piaya > Piaya cayana. Next base: position 209,528 of record WAAB01001005.1, on the reverse strand, counting down.
GAGACCTAAACTATGCTGACTCCCTTCATTTGCCAGCTTACTGCCCCTGAAAGTGCAAGATTGCATGTTTATACATGCAATAGAACACTCAAACTTCCTAAGCCATTAAGACAGCTCGTTCCTTTGAAGGAACTCTTCTGTTTTTGGGTTTTTTTTTGTTGATGTCCCTTCCCATGAAGGAGGCAGAAAACTTAGTAGTAAAGGAAGAAAGACTGCTGAATATATTTTGTTTTAGCACGGCACCAGAGACCGATGCCTTTAACAAGACCATTTTAATTAACTACCTCCGTCTTGGAATGGGAGAGGTCTGGTGCCTTCTCATGCTACTTGTATGAAGCTGTAATGAACTAAAGCTGCAAGCTGAATTCACAGCTGACCAAAGATAAACAACCTGCCATAGCCACCATCCCACCCTGTTGACAGGACAGTGTCTGGGCTCTGTGTGGAGACCCTTGTCTCACACCATCCTGTCTCCAAAGGCATTGGAAGAAGTCCAGATTTCATCAGAAGGGGTTGGAGTGCCTGCCCTTGCCAACCTGCTCTTTGGCAAAAGACAATGATTATGATTGTCATGCATTTGCTGTAGTACAACTGGCTGACCCGAACTAAATGCCTTATTGTCCTTGTTTTTCCAATTAATTTAGCATATGTACAGCACAGACACAGGCAGAAGTTGAGAGAGCAGTAAGGGTAGCCTGTTCCTTTGATGCTGCTGCCTTACAAAGAATAATAAAAAAAGAAATGTGTTTTTTCCTTTAACATACACATACCATGATCAACAGAGATAGTTGTTGCCACCTAAAGGCCAAGAGAACGCAATCTTAAATACGAGTGAATTCAGCCTTGACATAAGCTCAGAATTGCTAGTGAAGGAGTGGGACAAAGAACAAAGTTATGCATTCTTAACACTACACTGGCTTCCCTGCCACAAAATCCATGAGGGCTCAAAAAATCTGGGAAATAAAGATTCTTCCTGTTGTGCTTTTTTCCCTTCCCTATTTGGCTTTCTGAAAGGTAAACCTATTTAGCTTTCCTGCATGAAATCACCTCCTAGCTCCAAAGTTTTTTAGAGAGTTGCATTTGTTGTGGGCTCGAAGCAAGAACCAGCAGAAGTAATCACCATATTTAAAAAGTCCCAAGACCTGCAACCAGAAACAGTTTTCTACCACTGCACAAAACAGGCATCTTCTTTCCACAGAGCACTTTTTCTCTGAATGGTTTTGAAGCACCTTTGTTTTATGGTTGAAACATGGTTTTATTCTTGTTGGTAATGTGAAACTTAACCAGCCATGAATCATGTGCTGTCTCGCGGTTCCCTGTCAGGCCAAGTGCAGAAGACAAGAGCCTTAAAACTCAAGATGACCTAGGAAGCAAAAATAACACAGCTGGATATCACATAAAAGAATGAATTTGCCATCCTGGCAGTAAGTAAAATACAGTACTATAGCAAATTTAATACAAGAGTAACAAAGAAACTAAATTTGGATGTCATTTTACAAGTGCTTTTTCCTATTGGGATCTCAACAGAGAAAGAGTTAGAAACCTAGGAAACAGTCAAGCAGGAATCTTGGCTTTATCTGGTACATATCGAACAGAAACTTTAAAAGCGCTTGCAACAAGAGCTGAAAGTCTGTATAGGTCTCAGTGATTCACTCTCCAGCTGGCCAACAGCCAAATGCTGCTGCAAGAGCAAGATTAAGAGCCAGGCTGTCAGCTTCTCCATCCAGATACAATGGGAGCCAATCAAGGACACTGAGACTCAACCGCTTCTCCTCTTCCTCAGCCCTGCCTCTTCCTCCCTCCACTTATCTGAGCTCCTCAGTTTTCTGAGGATCATACAGAAAGGACATCAACCTGGGTAACATCAATCGACAGCAGGTATACAAGCTGCATTACTGGATACAGAAATAAGGAGTCAACACATTTCATGTGAAATTCCCAGCTCTGGACCCTAATGTTTACTGATCTCTCTCCAACATCTGATTTTAACTTGCTGTTAACTCCTCTGCTCAATTCCAGCCTGTACTCTTCTCAGCCCACTGTGTTTTCAGACCCTTCTTTCCCCACAAACCATTTTCCTTCCTGCCCCCATCTGCTCTCAGGTCCCACTGCCTAAGCCTCCTTGATTAACTCCCATAAATGTCACATATTCTTCCTATCCTTCACCACTGCGATAAACCTCAATATTCTGTCCTTCAAACCAAAACATGACTTTTAGAAAGAGTGCAGCCAAATACACTTACTACTAGCTGTTGCTTTGCAACCTCTTTGTGTACCAATAAAGAATGACTTTTGCACACAACAAACAGCACAGCCCAGGAGTGGCTCTGCAGACACTCATTCAGCAACAAATCAAATCTCCAGATGCAGGTGGCAGTGATCCCCCTGCCCATCATCTTCATTTCACATGTATTTTATCCCTGGCCTTGGCAAATGTTGTTCTGCCCAGGGTCTGAGGTTAATTTGTGGAACACAATGAGACTCCAGCATGAGAAAAGCAGGGTCATTTTCAGTGATACTGCTTGAGAATTATGCCCCACCTGTAAACCATGGGAAGGCAGATCTAGCTCTGTATCCTCTCCTAAACATGGATTATCCTGTTCAACAACATACTCAGTGTGCTAAGGCTTGCTTCAGAAAGAGGGAGCAAAACAGATACATGCTCTTACCTCAATCAGGGCCTTTGTGCCTACTCCCAGAGATCCTGAAAACTCAACTCAAATTTAACCCAAAGCCTGTAATACTTTCAACACTCATTTGAAGTTCAAGGTCTTCAGGTTTGGGAGTAAAACAGATCCTATGGCAATGTTTTATCACTGCATTTTTTTATCGTGGCACATTAGGCTGTCCTTAGTATTTTCTCATTAACCTTGATTACATCTACACCCCTGACATGAAGAGAAGCAGCAGAGAACAGGGCTGGCTGTGAAGGCACCTTCTCCTTTCTTTCCAGACTGCTTTCCTGCTCACCACTGAGCTGCTGAAATATCAAAAATGCCACACAGCTTCCACATCTAATACAGGTCTGCCTATTCCCCACCCATCTCCAGCCTGTCAACTTTATGCCCAGACTCCAACGCTTTGAAGAGCCTCAACTACTCAGAAGGAGAATGGCACACATGTGCCAAGGCAGTGAGATCAGTGTAAGGGCAAACAGGTGTTGTTTTTCCTATTAGTCATGACACTTCTTTTTGATGAATGTTGCAAAGTGGTCTGCATAGTCTTAAAAACTTACATGGTCACACCAGTTCAGCAGCTGCAAACAACAGCAAACGTATGGCAAATCACAAAACACATAAAGATACTCTTTTAATGCTTTTTCTGGCCACTGCTGAACCATAGGTGAGCTGTGTGTAAGATTTCAGTTGTCACTCATGAAAACAGTGAGCCATTTTGATTTGTTGCTTAACAGCTGAAATGAACACACTCTGCACATGAAGACTGTGATGCCCTCTTTGGCCCATGCAGCCCTTTTTTTAATTGAAGAAGGAAGATTATGGGAATTTGAGATTTGATGTGGCAAGCATGAGTGAGTTACATGTATTTCAAAATTATTTCCATACACAGATAATTACCTAGCATTATCTTGAAAGGATCATCATGCATTTTTTTCCATAAGCAGAGAGAATGGGTGTAGGAAAGCTCCTACCACATATTTTAGGTTGTTTTTTGTGTCTAAGTACTGCCACTTTTTCAATTAAGAAGATCAGATGCTCCAAATGCAAGTGGAAATCCTATCCCTTTCTTTGGCAGCAATGGAGTTGTTAACTCATGAAGGTGAAATACTGCTGTCTGGCTACCATTAAAAGTAAAAATCCCCAGGTAGGTAAGTAAGCATGGAGCCTGTTGACTACATGGCCCTTCAGACAACCTCTCTTCTCAGTGCTATAATGACAGGACTCAGAAACATCATTTCCAGTCTCCACCCAAGTCCCTGGTGTGGCAGAGTCAAGCGTGACATGTGCCAGATTAGCTCCCACTATTAGGCTAAAGAGGGCACACAGCATTCCCTCTCTTACCTCATTTCTCCCTTCTAGCTTCCATCTTTCCTCACACCTACATTCCTGAACTGATCCTGTGGGTGGAGGCAGAAGGAAGCCATGGGTGGGAATGTACAGCTGCCTTGTGTGAATTCTGTACGTTCAAAAAACCTAAAAGATTTTGAGCCTTTAAAAACAAACAAACAAGATTTAACAAAAGTATTAATGAGTTTTTATTTTCCAAGCTGATAGATCTGTCTGTAACTGTTCTATTATGCAATTTATGAACAAAAAAACTAAAATCCTTTTCCAACCCAATTTCCCATTCTCTTTTTTTAATCCCCTTTCCTACTAAGTCAAGTCACACACTGTTTTACCATTCCTGTGGACCTAGTGAAGGGCCAGACAGAGGATGAGCCCAAAGTGTCATGAAACCCTCTTAAATGGATTTACACTTGCATTTGAGTGATGGTGGTTAGCCCAGGAGCTGAAGAAGGATGGAAGGGAATGGGAAGAAAAGAGACACAGTTTGGGGTTTTATAGAACAGCAAGGGCCAGCTGCTCTGAAAGGAAAGGCAAGCCAGGAGCCACAAGTAAACCCCAGCATAGGCAATGCACTCTGTCCTACCAGATCTGAGGCAGCTGACCAGAGCCAGGTGCTGGTAACATGTTCCATCCATCATTTGAGATAAGGGAAAGCGACAAACTAGGTCCAGCAGGACAGTCAAATTCAGAAAGAGACACAGGCCAGGAGAGCAGCTACAGCATACCCCTATGAAGTCCATCAAGGAGACCAGGTGCCTACAGTGTAGGTCCCAAGCATGATAGGGAGGGAACTAAAGGCCCCAGGCTGAGCTTAAAAACAGCTCCTAGGTGGAGGTTCTAGGTGAGGCTGTTCAAGACAGCTAAGGTTTATTAGTGGCCTCAGAGCCCTCACACTGGGTTTCTTTGCTTTGGAGTCCTGCAACTGCTCTAATATATACTAGAATATCAATCCAGAGCATCTCATCCCTGGTTTTGCATCTCTTCCAACTGTGTAAAACACAGGCTTTTGGGCATCCTGTGACCTCCATGCTTATCACTGCTCTTCAATAGCAATATTTTTCTGAAAGCAGACTTCAAGCCACTCAGGACAGCTACAAAGATCTGTATCACAGGAAAAGCTGAATGAAAATTTTGAGGTTTGGTGTTATAAAAGTGATCTATACTAAATGGTTTCCAAATTGTTTAAAGCTGTGCCTGGGCAAAAAACTCTTCTAAGCACAATTTATCTTAAAAAAAAAAATCACATTCCTGACTTTAAAGGATACTATAATTCTAGGACTGGAAATTTTAATGCCAAGTTTTGTCCTGATAAATTTTTAAATGACTCTTTTATGAATCTGTTGAAAAATACATTTATATTGAAAACAGCAAGTGATCCTTAACTATAACATTGTAAATATGACACTGAGCTAAGGTTACAGATGGAATAATAATCTCTCACAGAACAAAGCTTGTCAACGAAGTGGGATGAAATATTGTAACATAACCTAATTTATTATTGCCTTTTCATCCATCTTGTTATATTATGAAAGTGTCAAAGTTCAAACCTCAATATTTAATCATTTAACAGTATGTTATTCAACACTGGAGCAAGCGTTGATGGTATAACTCTCCTGCCAATGACATCCATGCTGTTTCTCCGATACCTGTTCAGTTCACCCCTGCCTGGAGAATCAGAAAATGTTAAATTCATTAAACTGATATGATCCTTTTCTTTTTTCTTTTTTTTTTTTTTTTGAATAATCTTCTGATGACCGCTCTCAAAACATTGGCACTTTTACTTCTAGCAGATGCTTCAAGATGAAAAAACAATAAGGACTCCCTTATTAAGAAGTGATCCCTATTTTAAAGCATATGGCTCAATTCCCTTGGCAATACGTCCTGTGTTAAATAAGTATTGTCTGTTTAATGTCATAGTTCCTTCTACAGACTGACCCTTCGGCACTAGAAGACAAGAACTGGCTAATAAAAGGCTTTTTCAATTAAGAAAGCTGATCTCTAACGAAGGCTTGAACCTGAAAATACAAGTGAGAACAATTCCAATAGTTGAGATTAGGCCAAACAATCTGTTCACTCCTCATTGCTACAAGAATATACAGAGTTGTAAGTGCCTGATAAATTGGGCTCAGGAAGGTAACTATATGCCTAAAGGACAGCTGAAAATTAAGAGTCAAATATTATCATCTTGCTTCTCGAAATCTTTAGTTGATTTTGTAAGGGTTCATCCCTATATAAACTGCAATCAATGGGAATATGTCCACTCATTTAATCAACAAATTTCTTAAGTGACCATGGACATGAACTTCATAAGAATAAAGAGCTGACCCAATTCTGCACCCCTAGGAGTCACCAATAAGTTTTCTACTGACTTATATGCAAAGGAGAGTGAGGCTAGCACCAAGTAATTTTAAAATGCAGTTTCACAGTCCCTTTTCTCTTTGCACTTCTAACTAAATTTGTAAATAATCAAACACACAAACATACACTACTGGAAGTCAATAATATAATCTTTTAATACTTAAGGTTTTTTTTCAGAAATTGTGTCTTAAAATAGGCAGTCCATTCCCCTAAAATCATTCACTGCCTCAAAGCTGTTCTATTTTATTCTTGGACTTAGGAAAACTAAGCAAATTATTTAGAATATTTAAAGAGTTAGAGTTAATTGAATACATGGAAACATCAGAGCACACCTCATGTAAAAGATCTACAAAAAGGTAAGCACTGTTGAGTGTTCTTCATCACTGGCAGAAATGAAACAGGGAAAACAAGAACATGAATAAGTCCTAATGTGATAAAGAACCTTGATTTCCCATACTCTTTTCCATGTTCTAACACCTAGGAAGTATTAAAGGCCAGGTTGGATGAGTCTTGGGCAGCCTGATCTAACTAGATGATCTTTAAGCTCTCTTCCAACCCAAACTATGCTATGACCCTCTGATTCTCTGATTCCCTGATTCTATGACGCAGTTTTTATTTTGCTCACTTTTCCTCCAGGATTCACACTAGAACCGTAGTCACTATGGAGAAGTGAGTCACAGAACCATATTCAGCAGCAAACTTCCATTCAATGTATATATATATGCACAAATAAATCATGAATGGGTCAGCACCCATTACACATGCAAGGAGATAGATCAGGATTTAAGGTCTCTGGTTTGGTTTACATCACTTATCTACTGTGTCACCTTGGACAAGTTTGTTGGCTTCCTCATCCACTGTTTTCCCATCTACAAAATCATAGTAAAGCAGTCAGAAAGTGTCTGGTATCTACAGTGGAAAGGTCAGACCAAGAGACACTGTTATTAATATTTTCTCATTGAGGCAAGGACAATGCCTTACAGAATATATGCACTTCTGGAATGTAAATTCCTAAAATATACAAATAACCTTACTCTAGGTTAGAACAAAATGTTCCTCCTCATAAAGTTCAAAGGTATTGTGATAGGAAAAAAAAAAGACACAAGTGAGTGGACAAGAGATATTCATGATGCTGAAAATCATGTACGACAATTAGTCAATGACACACAGCAAAAGAATATTACTCTGGTTTTCTCCTTTCCTTCTTTGGGAAGGGTTAACATCATGTAGTTACAGTTAAAAATTGGCTACATTAATCAAGGAACTAATTCCTCAGTCAGTGACTATATTCCTATTTTTCAACTGACGAATTGACTGAACGTGGATCCAGCTTTTTCTCATACACCTTCCGCTACGTGTAATAAATAACCCAACCATCAGTTTGCGGATTCACTCAAGAATTGTTTACACTGTTAAAAACATTGATTATTCATTCCATTACTTAACATTTTGTTTACCTAAGGTCAGCAGTGACACTGGTGACCACAGTAACCCCTGTACAGACTACAGTGAGCAACTGCTCCTCCAAATGCCACTGAGTAAAGTTATATTCATTTCATTACACTAGCCTTGAATTTATGACCTTACATGTGTTCCTTGGATGTGTATACAGATAGAGTTTTGACTGGGTTTTTCTTTTCCTTCCTTTTCCTGCAAAATGCAAATAAACCCATGTACTGTTTCTCAGTATCTCTCCAAGTTGCACCCAGGCATCTTGTTCTCTTCACACAACAATAACCTCCACACAAGAAACTCCCTATCCTTTTCTTCTTCCTTCCATCCTGTCACCAACTGATGTCACTGACTCCTGGCACTCCTCTGAAACACTGTAAACTTGACCTTTGCATACAGAACATCCCAGCTTGCCTCTCCTTCCTACAAGTCCATCTCAGGACTGCTGCAAGGAAATTGGTGACTAAGGGAGGATTACATGGGTTTACTTGATAATGTCTTTGTACAAAGGGTGCAAACATACAAAAACATGACCAACTATAACTACTCCCTCCAAATGCCACTTGCCTTTTACTGGACATCCTCTTGTAAATTTTGTGGCAGCTGTGAAAGCTTTTACTGTTCCTAACTATCCAGCTGGGGCGCCCTCCCAGCAATCACTACCCTCCATCCAGCAGAGGCAGCACATCTCTGCCTCTAACCATTTCAGTGAGCCAGAGCAAAATTGCTAGATTATAAATGGGGCAAAGGCACACTGTCTGGCCCTACTGAGAGACAAAGAGTCATCTTCAGGGCGGGGAAAACAGCTGGGGCTGATAACGCCAAGGCTGTCAGAGCCAACTCACCAGTGTTCATTTGCCAAAGCAGTCCAACCAGGAGCTCTTGCTGGCAGAGCTCCTTGTATTTGCACAACGCTCAGCAGAGCTCTAACACTGCAGCAACGCAAACAGTAAATAAAAGTAATGCTAACAAGGTACACTCTGATTTCCATCACTCGCTTCTGCAAGAGCCTTCCCAAGGCATTACCTTACCTTGCCGTGTTGACACTGACTTCTATGAACCATATGTTGAGTAAGACCCTACACCTTCATAGCACAGCCCAGTCTCAGTGCTGGTAAATTCTTCCTCCTCTGTCTTCAGTCAGTTCCAAGTCTAATGATTTCAGTTCCAAGTCTAATGATTTATGGTCATCAACATATTGAGGATAACATATCAATGTTGCATTGATGCAGAACACATCATCATGAATCTAAACCAGGTGTATAAGACAAGCAAATGTTATTCGAGTAAGTCTTGGAAAAGCATTGCAACACATTAGAGGAGAGACTGCCAAGGACCTCCAGACACCATTCCCTCTTCAAACTATGCTATAGCACAAAGTGGAGCAGTTAAATCTATAAGGTCTACAGCACGCTCATTATCTGTTGTTATTAGTAACAGACTGGACAGTGAAATTACCAACTGCATTCCTATAGCAAACTTCCCTGCTCTGCAATTCTCTTTTGATGCTCTAGAGGTGGTCTAATTTGCTATTCAAATTTCAGCCCCCTCTCGATAACAGGCAGGGCCTGCCATCTCTTGAAGTGTTTAACCACATTTCAAGCAGCACCATCATATGAATATGTGGGCATATATAAATCCTGATGGCATTAATCTACCCCTTTCCTCCTTGCCTTTCCCCTTCCTCTCCTCCCACAAAAGAACAGGTCAAAGGAGTGTCAGAAGCTTTCTCACACTTAATGCTGTTAAGTCAGCTAATTGAATAAACATTTGTTTTAATATTTGCTCTTATTTCACTAATGCACTGTGAGAATGAGAAAAATTTTATTCCCCTTCTCCCCCATCCTCCCCCTTCCTCAGGAGTGCCACTAGCTGTTATCACAGTGACTAATGTGCTGTATGTGGCCATTATAGTCTTCAACTCTGAAATTACACCCAGGATGAACGATAGGCTCTGCCTGTATGCTGATTGGAGTTGGATGATGATTGATTAGAAGAAAGCCAGACTACGTAGCCATGCAAAAAGAACTGCACTAAGCCACAAGCTTATACACTAAATAGCATTTCACCAGTGGCTTCAAAGCTATTAGATGTTTTCATATGAACAACACTTTCCACATCCAGGTTTGCGCATTTTATCTTTATTCTTTCAAATCCTGAAATTGCTTGGATAAGAGGGTTTTATATATATATTTATACACATTTCTAAGAGTAGTCTGAACTTTTAGGGGAAATTGAAGAGGCTTTGTGTCAAGTACATCTAAATCCAGCCTTTCTATATCAAACCCCTGCTAGAAAATTACTGTGCAGATGATAAGGCTGAAAGATATAATAAAAAGTGACTCTACTCAATTTACACTGCAATATTGGTATGACTGAATATTTTTCATTCAGGTGACCGATAAAATCACTAAACTGTACTGCAGATAAATAAAGGAGGCTTCTGTCAAGAATAAACACCATTAATCATGAAGTCTCACCCTCTGAGTGGCTGTGCTATGCAACTGCACAAATGCAACATCACAAGTGGCATGTGACCCATCTTTTCTTCCCTCGGCTCCCTGGTGATGCTGTCTTCTTAAGCAATTTTTTTTTTTCTCTGACTTTACAACACTTGGAAGTCCTGTAATATTTTTTCCATTTGATTTTATGTGCATTTGAAACTGAAATCTAAATTTCAGTGATGATACATTCAGCCAAAAATTGATTCCATGAGATAAAGTGAACCGATGCAGACTGTGGCCACATTGCTGTAAATCCAGTGTTACAGCGAGAAGTTTTTAAACTGTATTTAAAAAACTGTAATTTTAAAAAGAAGTATTTAAACTGGTGAGGATGAGATCTTTGCAATTCTAAAGCCGAAACAGGAAATCTTTTTCAGCCCCCTCAGCTGTCTTCCTCCTTTCACCCAAACCCACATTTTCTTACCAATATTGTTACTTAGATTTGCTATCACCAAATAGCTGCTAAATTTCTTTTTGAACATACAATTATGGAATTTCTTGGAATTTCACCAATCTACCTGAGCAGAATCAATGAGTCTCCTTTCAAAAAGCAACTTACGTGCTAATATTGGAGGTGTGCTGAAAGAAACTGTTATCCAGCAAAAGCACGGTCTTACAAGAAAACCAGACAACTTAGGTAACATTTTTGTAATCTGTTTTAGAGCAAGCGATGATTCAATAGTGGTCATGTTATTAAGCTGGAACGAAGCAGTGCCCTACACACTAATGAGGTTAAAAAATGTAGTTAGGTCTTTACATTAAAGGCACTTAGCAAGCAGTTTGCTTGGCAAAGACCAACTCTGTGTTGGAGCACAGGACTAATCACACAGGCAGGAATCAAATCGACTGGAAGAATTAGGAGACCTGCGGCCCCGAGGAATGTAATTCATGCAGAAAAGCAGTTGTCAGAGTGAGGCCAGGGAACTGTGTGGGAAGAAAGCAAAATAAACAGCTCAACCAAGAAAACAAAGACGTTCTAATAGTGGCTTTTCTAATGCTTGAGTACACTGAAATTTCAGTGGGTGCACAGGACAAAAACCTCATCAAAGATGACCTCTATACAAGCAATACGTTGGTGAATGATGCACTGGTTCAAAAACACTTGGAAAATGCCTGAAGGCCTTCAAAAAATAACCTTGAAGTCATTATGCACAACAGAGAAAGATAACATACATACATGTATGCATGACTGGGCATAGAAGAAATACATCTAAATGATACAAAGCTAAGAGAGTTGAAACGGTTTCTACAATTACTTGTTTCTCTCTCTGCTTTTCATAGATGAGAAAATGATGCAGCCTGCAGGAAAAAAGCACTCCTGCTTAAATGCCCCAGTACTCTGAGTGGAAAACCAGCATTACTAATTGGACCCACTCTCACAGCGTGAGGACCAGATTATCACATCCACCAGGGGGATTATCTGACCAGGAAGAAGAGCTTGAGGCTGAGACATTGCAACAAAACTCAGGCAGTATTCACACGAAGTTGTGGGGTTTTTGTGATGGGTACAAACAGTGACAGTAAAATCAAACTTCAAAATCAACTGATATATACAATTCACAAACACTATGTTCTCTCAGAAAACAGTATTTTCAATTAATGCATTTTTACTCCTACAATTTAGTCTTTTTAAATTTTTAGAGTGAAGCTTTTAGTACTTCTAGTAATTAAGCACCTCCCTCCTCGTTTCATTCATTCACTGATGACTTTTCTAAGCTCTCCCCACCTTGCACTGGAGAATGCCATACTCACTGTCTTTTCAGCGATTTTCTGCTTCTCTTCTTCCCTTTAATCCTTCCTCCCACTAAAGTAGGCATTGTTTCTCCTGGCAAAATACCCAAAAAGCCTCTCATATTACCTCAAATGAACACTCTCCTCAGTCTGTTCTGTGATGCCAAGAAATACTCTTTCTCCAAATTGAAAACTAAAGCAAAACATCAATGGTTAATTCACCTAGCCCCATATCTCTAACATCACTACTTGCAGCAGGAAAAAAAAACCAAATCAGATGTACAGAAATTTCCGTATAAAAATTTATGTATCTACATTTCTATATAAACTATACAGACTTTTTCTTCTAAATGCCTCCTCCCACCCACTCAGACAAACCCATGATTTGGGGAAGAAAAGCCATTTGAAGAGTGACCTCAGTGACAATACCAGATGTACTGTACACTTGTGCACTGTACCCAGGGCTGTGAGTCAAGAAGTGACTTCATGAAAACACAATGGCTTCTAATCTTCTCCCATCCTTCAAGCACCATTGTGAATAGCAGGTGAGACCTGGATCAGCACTAACATCCATGAGAGCAGTAGGATTGATGGGTATACGATGCACAACTTAGATGAAAGGTGAATGCTGATAAGTTAGGAAGAGGGGAAGATAGTCTACTCATAGTCACATCTCATGGTCTTTCTACCAGTACTGAAGGTCCAGCTGCAAGAGTGGGCTGGGGTGCAACCAAATCAGAGTGAGAAAATAGTGAGTTCCCATGTTGGGCTAAGAAGTGTTACTTAGCCCGATCAGCTTCTTTCTTTGATCCTGCAGGCTCTGAAAGCCATTGTGGTGCCATGCAATCCCACTACAAGACAGTTTTCACAAATGGTGAGTATATAACAGCTAGAAAATAAGAGAAAGGCTTCACATTGCAGTCCTTGCTCTATTAGTGTGCAAAACTGGAGTTTAAAATGCATTTCTTGGGCAGAGCTGTAACTTTAAACAATGTCAAGAACAAGAAATGGGTGAGGACACCACTTCTAAGGTGATTGTAGTGGGGAATAGGTAAAAAACAAGTGCTAAGTGTAAAGCAAAAGAAAGTTTTGGCTGAACACTTTTAGAGAAGCAGTAAATTCAGTTTTTAAGTCTTTGAGGTAAATACCCTATTTATATTCTGGGAATATTGTTAGTTTGATGAATAGAGTAGGTAGCTAGGTGTGTGGAAGAATACCTCAAGGGGAACAAGCCTGCCAGCTCAGGACACACCTGACCTACGCATTTGCTCCGTCAGCACCTCCGCAATTAATTCTTATCACAGAAGTAGAAACACAGTTCCCAGAAAAGTTGTCAGGACTGAAGCCTGATATCCAAAGAACAAGTACAGCAAACCAGGACAGATGCAGCTATGCAAGCTTTCTTGGTCCTGTCTGGATGATGTACACTGATAGTGATCTTCCAGGGCGAAGGAGAGAAAACGTGATTGCCCCTGGTCATTCAGCTTCTGCCCTCACTACCAAATCTGTCTACAATTCTGTTAAATGGGGCTATTTGCATTGGTGGCCTCTATAAACTGGACTAGACTATCAATCTTTTCTTCCACAGGCCAGTGGAAAAAGGTATGATAAATCTAGGTTGAATTTCAACAGGAGATATGGGACTGAAAGATGTGTATCTTGAAAGAGATAGCCACTTAAATCTGATATGTTTAGAAATACTCCCTCATGAGAAATACTCCCTAATTTTCCATTGATCCTTAACACTAATGGTCAGAGCACCTCATAAATAATGCTTTCAAGAAGGAGACAGGTCAGTTCATTCTTACAGAAGCTTTGTAATCCTGGCTCATAAGCTTCAGGATGTTTGGCCTGTGTGTTTAACCTCTGTGGCATCTCCAGAAAATTATCAACCCTCTGTGAAGCCAACTATGAATGCAGTCATAATCTACAGTAGGTTCAGATCTATGCATTCAGTGCTGGAAGGGACTATGCAATAAATTCTTGCCTGGTCTTTAACAGCAACTTCATAGGGCCCTGCTTCAATGAAAAGCTGCTTCTTAAATAAGGTCCCAAGTCTTTCCTCAGTCATGTAAAACATCCTAAGAGCAAAAATAGAAGAGCATAACATTTTTCTTTAAATTGCTTCCTCTATTAATCGATAACATCAGTAACAAATGTTGGCCCAACCTACCCTGTGGCGCACAGATAAAACACCCATTGAGCACATTCTTTTGGGTGGAATTAGGGTCTTGTCTTTCTTTTTCCTATCATCATATAATAGAGAATATGCAAGGCACGCCTAGTTCGTCTCCTGCAACTCAGAGACCCAGCCAACATCAGCTTGTGAGCCTGTTCTTTTGTTACAAATATGCAAATATAGACATATACATATATATAAAGAATAGACTGAGTTGGGTAAGGGGTGACAAAAAAGGAAGCAAGGTGTAATTTAACTTTTGATTTTGCTTCCTTTGGGACAAAAAGCCTGAACTAAATTCAATCCATACTCCAAGATTATAGGACATGATGTCTTTGTTGGAGGAGGAAAGAGTCTAAGTCAGGGAAAGATTGTGTAAGAATATGATGATGCTCAGTGCTCCCACACTGCAGATGTACTCATCGCTCACATTTCTTTGAGTTTATACCTACTCTCACTTTAGGGACTTCCAATTCACAACACAGAAATCTCACAAGTACACTTCAAAAAAATAAGAAAGCAAAAAGAAAGAAAGAAAGAACGCTAAGACTGTAACATTTCAGTTCTATTTGAAGCAAGATTTAACATGAGTGGAAGAATTGTACTGAAAAAAAAGGAGTCTGTCACAGTCCAGTACCTCACAGGCCACTGCAACAAGTTTGACAGCAGCCTCTATAGAGTTGGCTTGCTTCTGGTTCACTGCATGTGAATACCACAGTCAATATGTGCTCACTCAACTAATACTGCTGACTACAGCACAAAGAACACAGGAATTTTGCCCAAGAAACCACAAGCTCAGAGCCTCTGAATGCGCACTATATTTAGAGCTTGCATTCTTTCCAGCAGATAACAGAATGAGATAATAGAAATTTCAAGCAGCAGGACTCTAGCACTGCAGCTCTTCTGTGTATTTTTGGTTAAATGTTAAATTAAGGTAATGATTCATGTGTTTGCAAAATTTTTGCCCACAAACACTTTCCCTTCCTGAAAATGTGTTTTGTTCACATTTTCCCCTCTAATTTTCCATCTTTCTCAGACTCCGTGTAGTTCCTTCCATAAGCTTTAACTGCAAAGATCTATAATGACTCTTCATGATAAATGCAAGCAACGGTATTCACCCTATTATATAAAGATAATGCACATAAACAAATACACACACTTGTACACGTATCCGCACACAGGAGTGCCCCAGTATCTCAAAGTCATGCCTATTTATTCCTCAGTATACAGAAAAATGTTACATACAACACAGTGTCCTGAGGCATGACTTTGCTAGCCATTCATTTTGCTTCCATCATCTCTTAATTCATACTGATTTGAAAGCCTGCCTTAGGGAACCACTTCTCTCTGGCAGCCGAGAATTCATCTAAGCACCGTTAACTGCCCAGATGGGGTAAATCAGCTAAGGGGCGGGACTGTCCAGTGCCAACCTTACTGCTAATAAACCTAGGAGCTGTTTCTCTACAACTTCACACATACAAACTTCTTTCAGAATCCCTTTCAATGGATGGGGCCCCACCAAATGAACCTGTGCCACTGCCTTTCAGGGGGTCTCAGGCAACTGATTCCCTTGAGTCCAGCACAGGAGCATTCCTGATTACTACCGAGGGCTTTGCGCCCTTTCGCCTCCCCCCAGGTTGTGCAGAGAAGTTGTCTTGCAAGCTGTGACTGCCTCTGAGCAATTATATCGTGAGAGGTGGTCAGCCCACGGCCAGCTAGTGGAAGCATGCCTTTCTCATTAAGGCTTGGGGCTGCTGCCTCTCAAGCTCTTTTCTCAGCATTAAAAAATGAATGAAAGATTTGGGGGGAAGCTTCTACCAAAGGATTTTCAACAAAACAAATCATTGTGTTTTACAAGATTTTCCTTCTACATTAAAAAATCTCACCAAAATTTTCCTCTTACTTCAACTGCTGTAACTTCCCCAGACATCCCACAATCAAGCTGGCTATACCAGAAGAACAAAGACGCTCTGTTAACGCAATATTTATCTGCTGCTATTGTTTCTCCTTTATAAATCTGTGGTTCCTTGGCATTACAATTAGCTACTCCAGAGAAAATTATTATGTCACAAAGTATTATCTGCCACAGAAACAGATGAATGATGTGAACCAAATGTAATCTGGTAAGCATAGAAGCAATTCTGTTGACTTTTATGTAAATGTGCTTGATAAAAAAAAGAAAAGATTTTTAGCACTGAATCCTCATGTGATCTAGAGTTTATTTGCTCTTTTTTCAATACTGCTTTTTCCTAGTAGGAAGTGGGGAAATCTGTAAGAAATATAGAACAGTTGAATTGTTGAATTCAGTGTGTAGAAACTTCAGACTACAGGTTACCTAAACAAATCAACATAAGTGAACTTATGTAAAACAGCTAAATTCAAACATAGTTACTTATTTTTACCCACATTTTTACCTTATTTTTTTTACTTTTAGGTGTCTCTCAGAATCAAAACAGAATCACATATGCTTTTTTTTTTCCCCTGCAATTTAATATATGCCACCACTTATATGCTTTCCAAACTTTTTCCCAGTTTCAGATGTTTTAAAAAAGTCTGTTTCTGAAGCCACTGGTCTGTCAGTCTTAAGGTAAGTATTACTAAACAAGTACCAATAGCTAAACAAAACAGTGATTCGCTATTTGAAATGATACAACACTATACCAAGTGAGAGATCACAGTTCAGGTTTAGACACAGGCTTCTTCCTCACTTTGTAAAAGGCTGAATAAATCTTGCTGCTGAAGCTTGTGTGCAGGCCTCTGGCTCCATTATTTTACTTCTGTGGATTACCATCACGACACTGCTCTGCTGCTAATAAAAGAGGCATGCATGTTGCTCACAGAGCCTGCAATGCACATATCTATGGCATTTAACAAACTCTGAGTAACCTTAACGAGTCACCAGCCCATGCTGCTTCTTTCTCAGAGACTTGCCATAAAAACCCTCCAGGCTACCAGCAGCTGCTTATTCTCAATGCTTCACTTCACTTCCAGGGATGTGTGTCTTAGGTTGCTTCCCATTTGATACAAAATTTCTCACTACTTAGAGAAAATACCTTCATGGATGATTTTTGAAATCTCTAACTATAGTCATCTTTTCATGTCCCGAGAGCTTCCCAGTCTTTCTTCTTCCATGGCTCCTGGCTAAACCATAAAACCTGTTCCAAGTCTTGAAGCAATTAAAGACAATTCAACTAGTGGTATTTTTCACTCTGGGTAGGGCACTCTCTTCCCAATGTGAAAGGATCAATGAATGCTGACAAGTGACTCCTTGCCAAGTCTCCAATGCAGAGGTATGCTTAGGTAAAGCAACAAGTAAAAGATTTAAGTGGTTTATGCATTAGGATTTTTAAATTAAATAAGAGCATTCTAAACAGCCTATCAAATGTATTGAAGCAGTTTCTCTCATAATCAAGGATATTTTGCAGAGCCAATGCTTTAATCTTCCTGCACTTTAATATCCCACATTGTACTGCATGGTCCAAAAGCAGAGGCTGATGAAAGCTGAGCATCTGGGCCTGACTTTCCTTTCCTTTTCACCTTTTTGTAACTGATATCTGCATAAATTAGATATGAAATAACATATCTAAGAATCAGACTCTCTTTTTATCAACTTGAAGCTGACTGCATGCAAAACACATGCTTCGCTTTAGTACCAGTTCGTTCACACAATTAAAAATATCTGTTCAAGCCACTTAAGTTTTGTACATGCACAATTATCTGCACGTGCATCATTTCAGGATGTAAGACTGCCAAACTCGCATGCCACCAGCCTCAATCAGCAGTTAATCTTCACTTATGTCTACCTGCTCATGCTTCCTTTTTCACAGCCCAGGACTAATGTAAAATGGGATGGCAACAGAAAGAGAGATGAAAACTAAATGGATGAATGATTGGAATATTCATGGTGTATCTTGTATTACATTCAGTTCTGAAACTTTAATTTTCTACTAGCCTCCTATGACATATCCATTAACTGCTCTGAAGTGTACACGGGCAACCACCCTACACCATTCCCGATATTGCCAGCTGGCAGTTGTTCCCTTCCCTGCCTTTGGAGGAAGGTGCTTCCATCATAGCCATATTATCAGTGCCTTGAAATACCAGGTTAGGTCACCTTCCAAGACTACCCAACCCAAAATGAAGTAGGTTGGGAGCAACTCATTAACACAACTTAGTAAGGTGTGGGAATGAATGAATAACCAAGAATGGTAGCTTCTCAACTGCTGTGGTTAAATCTGTCTGTCGAAGTTTGCCTCTACCACAAGAGCTTTTTAAAAAAAGAATTTATAAATAAAAAAGTATCATCCTGACTAAGTCAGATTTTAAAAACTGTGGCAGTATAAAGTTATTTACACTTTCACTGTCATAAAAATACTCAAGACACCATTACTCTTCCTCTGCTTACCGCTAATGACTCTCATTCAAACAAAACCAATGTCAACAAAGGCATCAGGCAACTGGAAAAGTTAACCAATATTAAATGTATGATTTGGCTCTTGATGAGTAAAAATATTAGCATGCTCAAAATAGTAATTTATATTCAGATAAATACCTCCATTAGCAGCATGCTTTTTAATAACTGCACACCAATCAGAGAGAGCTTCACACTCTACTGGATGGCCTAGAACATGTCATGGACCAAAGCATTATTTAGCTTCAGTTTCTCTTTTGGTACCTTGCTTTAGAAATCAATTTTGAAACTTAAGGAAGAGTTAGACAAAAGTAACAACAATGACAATAAACAAAGTAAGAAGTAGGATTACTAAAGCTGTGATACTTTTGGTATGTTTTAATCATAAGATGTTTAAGAAATAATTTAATTCTGTTACGTGAATGAAAAGTAGAAAAGCTGAACAGTTCAGTTTTCAGGTTACTAGAAATTTTTTTAAAACTAAAATTCATGCCTTGAATTTGAAAAATTTAAAAAAAACCCCAAAAACACAAGCTCCTGCTCCAATTACATTGTTCACATGCTGCCCCTAAAGAACAACTCAAGTTTCATACTTCTTCCAGAAGTATAAATTGAGGATGTACTGTAGAAATTCCAGGATAGCTAAATAATCCTAACACACAGGTTTCGTTAACACAAAGTGAAACATTTCAGTACATATTCATAAGGGTTGTGGGTTATTATCAGGCTGTAATTGCAGTTGTTCTAACACCTAATAAGCCATGGCTAGAAAAACAAAGGCAGGTTAATTTGTGATTTCCTCTACTCATTCAGAGGCAAATTAAGTGTCAAACAGCTAATACAGAACATATTTCATTTTATGAGATTTTAATTTAATTCTGCACCATATCGTTGATGCCTTAATGTAGGGTGGTTTATCTAAAAGGAAGAGCAATTTATAAACCTCTTTCAATTGAAATCTTTAATGATAGGATACGATAGCATAATTACAGCAATGCCTGCTAGTCCTACTATACATAAGTACCTGTCAGCAATTCCATCATAAACATTAACCCTTATTTTAGGGGTTTATAACTCAAGTTATAAAATTTGGCTTCAGGCTCAAATTTGGGATACAACAGTTCTGCCCATCAGCAATTAAATGACAAAACTATACATATAAATACATATATATCTTCAAAGCTGGAAGTAAGAGTCCTGCTACATATTAAAAATGGTTCTTTTCTTTCTTTCACTTGGTCATTGCTCAAAATTTTGTGCAGACATATCATGTGGACAAGGCCCTCTCTGCATTTTTTTTCTGCACTTATACCTAAAGCAATTCCGCTAAGGCTTGACGCATTCTGGAACACATTTCTAGGGACTTTAATAACTGGAATGATGGCAATATTTTGCCCCTTTTTTCATTTATTCACACACACACATTTAAGACTATTATGAAGTGGAGGAGAAAACCACTCATACAATGAAGTCATTGATGAAGCTGTGGGTAAACATTAGTATCCTGACTGGTGCTCTTACCATTTTATCTCAGAATTCTCAAACAAATTCTCAGACTCAGTTCTTCCTCTTTTGTTTTTTCTGGTTTGCTTTTTTTTTTTTTATGAGTGTTATGACTGCAGTTTAAGTAATGGCTCCAAAAGATCCCAGGTCTAACACTCCTAACTGACACTCACACTAGATTCTGTAAAACTGCAAGAAAATTGCTGAGTGTCTACCACATACATGCATTAAAATGTATTCCTGTAAACTGCAAAAATGTGACAAACCTTAGCATCTACAGAGAAGTTATTGCAATCCACCAGATTTTTTTTTAAGTTGTTTCATTGCGTAATTACATTTAATTACACCTACCACAACAGCTAGAGAGGTCCACTACAGCTCACCATTCCAATGGTGATACAAATCAAGTAAGCAGAAAAACCAATAAGAAGTTAATGGAAAAATTAACAGGCAGCTTGTAGGAAATTTTGAGTTTAAAACTTGGGCTGATATCAGAGTGCATTTCTAAAGCAGCTGCCTGCAGTCATATCACGTCATGCTAAGATCTCCTTGTTGCTAACAAGCCTCTGCAGGGCCTGGCTGAATCACCACTGCAACGCACGGTACAGCAGGGAGCAGGGGCACACAGTACCTTTCTCTTGAAGGAGCATCAATTTCAGCGTACAAGAGGACTACCGCTGAACACCAAATGAGGCATGAAGCAAGCATTCTCAACATCTTTTGGGACTCTTAAAGAAATTCTGACACTTCTGACAGCACAGGCTACTAGTCCTGATTTCCCACTGTCACCTGAAGCAGGGAACACTGGCTAATCCACCCAAAAGCCCTGCATGTGCACGCAAGGTGTCATGCTGCAGGCGAGGTTCATGGGACTGTGGCTCAGCATAGCAAGCTGCCAGGAAGGAAGGACCCCACATGGCATGAGATACAGAAGCCTCCATGAAGGCTCATGGGTGGTACCCAAGTTCTGGATGATTTGTCTTTTCTGGATGCAGGTTAGAGCACTTTCTGGGGCTCTCTACCTCACCTGCTGCACACCAAAGACAAAGGAAAATTCACCATTACCTTCAAAAGGAGAAGTATACCCCCCAAAAAACGCATCCAGTCAGAATGTTCGCTGCACTGCAAAATCTAGGATGACCATGTAATGACTGTCTGAGCCTGCCACCTTCAGCTTACAATGGTTTTTAGCAGCAAGTTCAAGCATGTATTTGAGTATGTTTTACGATGTGGTTGACTGTGCTGTAAATACTGACGCATCCGAGGAAATCTGAGGAATAAATCACAAGTTTCTGTACTCTCTCCTTCTATAAATACCCACTTTTCCTCTAATGCCCAAGAAGACTACAACACAGACTTATCACTTACCTCCAGGCAAATTTGTACTGAAATTACAACTCAGTAATAGACGACTGACCCAAAAAGCTGTTAGTAAAATATTGTGTGTGTACTTGGGCATGTAGTTAGGATTGTTAATATCAATTAATTCTGCTCACAGAGGAGGACTTGTTTTAAAACAACTTCATTTTTCTTCTGCATATACGTAATTACAAGGCTGTAACTAATAGCCATAGCAAAGCAATCTGCCATCTAAACAACTAGCATTATTCTTCAAAGTATTATGTGTTCTTTTCTTCTTGTATTTTCTCAGTATGAGAGGTGATTAGTAGATATGATTAAATATATGTATCAAGCCTCTTAGCAAAATACCAAGCCCTGATTTCAGCTACATTTTTAATGGCATATAGCAGTTCTCTGGACACAACTGTTTTATTCTGCAATGCTGATACCCGTCTCCCCATACAGAATAAGATAATAGTTACTTCTACAGATTTCACAACTACCACCCTTTTCTAATGCACTTTATCACTGGTATTCATTTCTTTTATCTTTGTGTAAACCATGAGCTCTATCACATTTGCCATTTTGTTTGGGTGACATTCCCATCAATCAACTGATTGCCTGTGTGTGCACACAACAGGGACTATGAAAATTTACCAAAAATTTCATTACAGCAGTCACTGGAAAAAAAAAAACAAAAAACCCCAAAGCTCTGGCACCAGAGAAAATTTTAGCTATGAGGAATCCAAAGCTAATGCAGACAAAATATGTTTTGTGTGGCTGTATTTCACAGGGTTCAGCACTTTTTAATTTAGTATTTATAGAATGACAGCATACAGAATAATTGTCAGCAAAATATATAGGTAACACTTGCTGGCCACCTATTATAACAGGAATTCCTCAGGCATCAGCCTGGGTTTTGCTTCACAAATACATAACCTCAACACCTTCCAAAAGTAAACCCTGCTCTCTGGCAAGACTGGCAAAGCACTCCAGGTGCAGAGCTTTAAGTCCTGCAGATGTTCATATACTTGCCTGTTCTCCCAAGCAGCAGAAACAAGAGGAAATACTGAATACTCACACATGCAGAGGAGGAATGGGAGATGGTTCATAATGGTAGCGTCCCTCATGATGTCTCGCATCAATTGGTACAGGAGGGTGAAATGCTGGAAAGAGGTGAGGCGGATCTGAAAAAACAAGCAAGGTTCCTGGATCTGAGTATCTTCGAAGACTCTTTAAAAACAACATTCAAAAGATGGAACAGATATTGAAAAGCATGTGTCAACAGCATTGTGACTTCTCCTTCCCTGTTGCAGTAAGTCAGGTATATCGGAGAGGAGATTTTGGCCCATACTGTTTCCATGAATATGTATTTAGTGATTTTAATATTCTCTTTTTATAGCCTAAATGGAAAGGAACATTAAAAAGTCTTTAATAAATAATTATGTGCCATATGTGAAGTGTCAGATCAAAAGGACCATCAAGCCTTTCATAAACATTCCTGATTTATTTATGTTTTATTAAAACAAGAAAAGAGAAATCATCCCAGGATGAAAAGCCTAAGCAGAGAATACAATGCAATAAAGAAGTACACACAATCTACAAAGGAAAGTGAAACTGAAATGACATGCTGAGAAAATACTATCTGGGTAAGTAAGGCAACAGTGTTAAAAGGGAAATGCAACTGGGAAAGGCCATACTAGAGATGTTTAACTGCATCACGCAGATGGGTGACAGCTGCATATAGAGAAATATGCCTGAGAATAGAGGGACTCATTTTCATACCCCACTACTAAAAGAGAGGGTTGTTTTCTGTGTCCCCACTGTTGGAGACCCAGGGACCCATGGCTGCAGCAGGTCACCCTGACCGTTTCCTCCAAGGCTTTCATAGGACAAGGGGCTTTGCAGCTGCCAGAGCTCCTGGTCCCCACTGTTTCTGGAGAGCTTCAGCGACAAGGCTGACAAAAGGGAGAATGCATGGGCTCTGCCCTTAGTGGCCAAGTGCAAACCCTCCCTACAGCTCCCCACCACTTCCACAGCAGGACTGCCTCCCAGCTTTGGAGGACACAATGTACACACCCCACAGGTCTCTGCACAATCCGACAGTGATTTGTGTAATTGCCAACCATACTGCTCACTGCATCCTCCCAAATGCTCAAAATTCAAACGAGATGCATCTGTAGCAGTATGAAAAAGAACCTGATCCTGCTCAATCATTACCCAGTTACCACTCTGGATGAAGTCATGCATTAACCTGACACAAGAAGCTGAGAAGTACAAACACTAGGTCATGTCATAGATTTACTAAAATGTTTTGAGAAAGCAAAAACCTCTTAATTATGCACAGGCAGTAAAACAGCCTATTTTGGTTTTGCCTGTTGACTCTTGAAGGTATCTCTGTGTATTTCCTGCCTTTCCTATTCAGCAAAATGTAATCCTCCTCTTATGTTATCTGTACAAGCAGTTCCCTCACACCAACTAGGGATGGTTAAAAACCAGTTGGGTTGGTTTATCATTATGTTTTGAAGTGGGAGAAAGAACTAGAGGAACAAACCTCATGGCCATCAGAGAGTAAATGGGGGGACAAAGGGGAAATCACATAAATTCTGAGGAAATATTCCCGGTATTTCAGGAAAATCTGGAAACATCTACCACAGCCTGTTCAGTTTCATGACTCGATTTTGTGGAGCATCACCAGTATGTGATCAGCCACAGCATATTTCTTCCATTTACTGACTCAGGGGTCAGGCACTATAAATGAAAACTAATTGTGGCTTACAATTGGGAGCTACAAGCTCAAACTCAAAACAGGTTTAATTCCAGCTCTGCTGCATCAACTGGACCTTGGCATGCAATCTGTTACTAGCTTCACTCCCCATGCCAAGCACTCCTGAGCTTCAACAAGAGTAAAGGTGGGTCACAGATGACCTGGCACCCCTGCTGACATACTGTCTAACTGAAGGATGCTGGCCGCTACCTCCTGAAACACACTCCTCACCAGCTACCAAGGTGGAGAAGGGTGAAAGGGGCATGAGAAGTGTATTTTAGTGCATCTGCCTGCCTGTCCTGTTCCCTGCTTCGCTGGTATTTGCCTATAGCACTATAAGACAAAAGGAAGACGCTTTAAAGCAGATGTCTAGCATTTATCATGAAAAGTCTGCCACCACTTTTTCAGCAAAGAAGGAAGTTACTCATGCCCTCACAGACATGTCCTGCTCTGCTCTAGATGACTCCAAAGAGTGACTCTGGGGAGCACAGGTGACACCACAGAGGTTTTACTACCCTTACTTATATCAGACAGGATGGGCTCCACCCGGTCGAGGCAATCATTCCCGCACAAGATGCCAAGCCTCCTCATCCCACCTTCATTCAGCCTGAGCACCTACGCCCTAAAAGCACTCCCAATATTTATGCTGCAGAACACCACTTAACTCTCCTGAATGCTACCATTTATATTGCCCTATCTGGGATATTGAAAATTAGTATTAAACAACCCCCAAAAGGGTATTTCCCTTTGTGGGGTCTATATAGTCAAGAGAACCAACAAGTCATAGGTAACATATGGGATATAAATCTCCAAGAACACCTTTTTGAGTCCTCTCACATTAAGCTCCTTTGTATATCTTGGTTGCATCTTGTTTGCAGTTTCCATCTGGGAAACAGCCGTACTCCATCACTGCACAGGGAGCTGTATCCATCAGCCCTGTGCCGACCGGAGCAGAGCTGCATATCAAAACCCAACATAATTATCCATCTCACAGTTTATTATTTACACATGAGCAATACAGCTGGTGAATATCATAACTCAAGTGTATGTGTAATAAGTTACCACACTGTAGCCATCTCCTCTTGCAACCCTTAAGAAAAACCACACGATAACTTTTCCAAAGTCAGGCTAAAACTGCTGAAGCAGAATAAAGTGCCACTAAACCTGGCTACCTCCTATTTATCATATAATTTCCTGACTGATGGTTCCACAAACCAGCTGCTAAGTACTGTGTACTCTACTGTCAGCAGACTAACATGCTAACTGGAAGACAGGGAGAATAATGTGCAGAACTAGTGGAGTCAATTTTACAGAGGGAATTCAAATTCTGCTGTGTTTGGGTCAGCCCTCAGAACAGAGGTAGGCAGTAAATTGTATGTGCTTGAGGATCTGAAAGCACTCCACTTTGAAAAGCACTGAATATTTATATGGAAAGACCCTTAGATCAAACAGAGACCTGCCAAAGCACCCATTGTCCAGGGCTTCACTTGGAATTCACTTGAAACTCCATAAAAATGTAACTGGTTGACATGTATTTATATGGAAATACACAGCAAGAAGTTTGCAAAGCAGTAACTCAAGCTGTAGCCAGTTTCACGTTGCTTTTTCATATCCCACTCAGTAACTATTTCATTAAAGGCACCATCAGAATATTACAGGCACATTCTGCCACTATTACTTATGCTGTAGCTGAGTAAAGAATGACTGAGACTACTCACAGGCTACAATTGAAACCGGACACAGCAAACTCCTGGCAATTGGTAAAAGATGCTCTTCCTATATAGAAAAAGAGGCAGCAACTTAGTATAAAAGACAGGATACCTGCTCAAACTATGACATTTTCACGTTTCTCATTTAAAGTATGAGGAACAGAACTCTCTAGCAAAAAGGAATTTCACTCACCAAACCAAACTGACAAAATTTAACTTCCTATTCTCCCAGGGAAATTATTTATTACCATTTGCAACTTCTAACAAAATTTGGCTGAGAAGTAGACTACCACAGCTCATGCCAGGCAGCTTTCTTATAGGCATCCAAAAGTAATCATTAATTCCTGGATCAATACTTCAATTACATCCTTGCAGGGCCTTCCTGACCTAAGTGTACAGTAGAGAAGTCAAGACAGAGAGAAGTTGCCTGTGTATTTGGAGCCCTCAGCTCCAATTCAGCAGAAGTATCTGACTCTATGCTTAAATTTCCTTATTTTCAAGAACTTGTAAAGACATGCCAAGGCACTGGAAATACACTTAAACACATTCCTCATGCATTGTTGAATCTGGTAACAGTTGCCTTCTGAATTCTCTGCTGCCTACAACTATAAGCTTCCTTCAGATGGTCTCCTGTCTCCTGCACAGCTAACAGGGTCTCCTTAAAACAAAATGGGAAATACAAATGCCTGAAATGCTACAAACTCATCAAATTTAGCACTTTGAAATTTTCCGGGAAAAAAATGTCAATTTATGCTGACTTTCTGTTGTGTAAACTGTGCCTTTTTATTTCTTCTTCAAGAATCTTTCTAGCCTTCTTAAAGTAAGTGAATAAGATCGCCTCTCAATACATGGAAAAAAAGGCGAGACCTACACTTGTTCTCTGAAATTCAGCAACCTAGGGCTCTGCTGCAGTATCAAGGGAAGAAACTGGGTGAAATCACAGGTATGGCCCTCGCTGCTGAACAGCTAATCTGAACTGTAGTCTGATGAGATGTAGCAGGCAGCAGCAACTCACTGCAGGACTTGGTGGATAAGTAGATGATGCCAGCTGGCTCAAAGATGCTGTGCAACACCTTGAAACAATGACAAAGAGATAAGACTGCGCCAAAGCTCACTTAAGTTAAGGATGACTTTTCTATAGACCCTCTGCTCTCTCAAATAAGCCTTACTCAGTTAAGGGGATCACAAAATTTGGAAAGTTTGGCTGTGGTGCTAAGGCTAGTAAACCACGCATCCCCCAGCTAGCTGACTTGCTCAAGCACTTTGTGATTCCTGCCAAATCATTCAAGAAGACAGATGCTGAAATGACAGGCTCATTTTTTTCAGCACATCAAGAAAACATTTGCTACTGTAGAAAATACCTTCAATGGGATGAACATGCTTGATATGGCCCCAATGCCTGCACCTGTGTCTTGAGATCAGGGCCAAGCAAACACACGACTCAAGCCCCACACAGGAAGCCTTCAATATATTTTAGCAGATTTGTCCTGAGGACAATCAGCTCACCAAATTAAATGTCAGAACTGAGTGAGGTGCAGAAGTCTATCTCGGATGTAACCTTATCTGAGATGAAAAGCCCTTCCCACTTATATCCATCACGGTCATGATGTTGAATTTGGTGGTACCAAGCTTTCACACCAGAGGTAAGAGAAACAGTATCAGGCAAAATACAGCCTCTCTGATAATGTCTTTTCAATATGCAGAGCAGTTTTGAAGAGTTTGCCAGCAAATTTCTACACTTCCTTTGGTTCATAAGCTGATCACCAGATGGGAATTTTCTAATATTCAGGTTTGTAGAGTCCCTAAGGGCACCACTGTTTCTTCAGGTACATTTGCTTCAACTAATCTGAACTTAACAGTATTGCCAGGGTTTATGGCAAGAATTAAGGGCTTTTTTGCCAAGAATAAATCTTATTTTGGATTTCTGTTTAATTAGATTGCATTAGTGCTCAACAAGAGTGCATGTTGTCTTTGGGGGGGCCTTTTAGTTTTCTTTCAAAAAGGGGTTAATTATGTGCTCTACATATGCTTATACAGAGGCTTTAATCAGGAAGAAAAATTACTGAACCATAGCCACAGGTTAATGCATGCATTTAACTTCATGCACTTTGAAGAGTCTCCCTACAGTGACTGGGGTTGCTGTTTCAGCGTGGCTGGTTGCCATCTGAAACACTGCTTATTTGCAGGCTGATCCACAGATGTGCTACCGCCAGTTATCTCAGGAGGCTTTTGTGTGTGTGTCTCTGTGTCTGTGTCTCTGTGTGCACACACACTTCCAATGTGGCAACCACCATGTTGATATAGACATGACTACTCACTTTCCAACTTCACAGAGAAGGAGATTTTAAATAGGAAAAAGAAGAAGACGTGGCAAAACTGATTAAAATCTCCAAATAATTGATACAGACAAGAAATGGGCAGAAGAAAAAAGAGAAAAACAATTTTTAATTGGTAAATCTTCTTTTCAGTAATACGAAATGTTAATTGTGACAACATACAATAGATATGACATTTTCAGAGGAAACACAATTTTCAAGCAGATTGCATCCCTTTCATGTGATTGTATATATTAATGATAATCAGACTTTCCCTCTCTACCTTCTGCTTGAGCTTGCACATCCTATACGCTAATATTAAAAAATAAACCAAAGGAGTTCCAGGCCAAACCTCACAAATAAGGACACAGCTCCAACTCTGTGCCTCTTATTATGGCTGAAAAATATCTTCTACATTTGCAAAACCAAAAATTAAGACTTCAGGGTATCACAGATCCAGCCATCCGTTTTACCACTTATTAGTTAGTAAACTTAAACACCTTGTGGGAACACGTTTTATTGTTTGTAGTAGTTCCACAACCATCATGCCAAACAGATGAAGGAGGAGCAGCTATCGGTGTGCTAGAAGAAAAGTGGCTGGAAATGATTTAATCAGCTGGCACTGAGAGGTCTTTAACATGCCAAATTTGCTGCAGGTATTGGCTAAATAACTGCTGGATTGATTTCAGTTTGAACGCTCTGTTATTTCTCCTAGTCACTGCAACTCTGCTGTCTGAGGAGCAGGACTGCTTTCTGGAATACTAACTAAACTTCCTCAAGTCCATTCAACTGACTCAGTGATCCCTGCTGTTTGCCCATCCAAAAAAAGAAAAAAAAACTTCCAGGGTAATAAATATATCACATGCACAAAACACCCTGCACTGAAGTCTCAATTTCTTTAAGAACATAATTTGTGATTCATCACAGCCCAATGTCTTAGAAATTACTGTCTGCACTGGGATGGACTCACTGCTAAGCAAAGGAAAGACTCTTTGCAGTCATGAAGTTGTATGGTGAGCAGGATGGGCACAGCACTGCCACCCCACAGCCCACTCCAGGGTACACATTTTTAGAGAAGGAAGGCCAAGGCACTCCACCACTGCAGTTTGCCCAAGAACAATCAGCAAAATGGTGGAAAAGCATCAGGAATACCCCACCTCAGTAGTTTTTCCCCCTAAACAACACTGGCTGCTTCATCTTATAAGCAACCTTAGAAAAACGTCATGAACACAAGCAACAGTTACATATAGCCAGCAACCATACATGGACCATGCTTTCAGGAGAAGACAATGATGAAGAGATAACTTAACCTCATTACCATGTTTATTTGGAGGGAAAATTATTTCATCTAATGTAGCTGGCTCATGGTACAGCACAGCTCATCTTTTCGTAACCTCTGAATCCCACGCAGCATTTCTTAACAAACGTAATAATGTGGTCTCCACAAGAAAATGACAAATAGTCCTCTGCCAGGGAACTGACAAAAGAAATCCCTCCCTCCACTACCTCCAATGGACTCCACAATGAAAAAATAATTCAGCCTCTGCCTTGCAACACAATTGCTGTTTCACTGTTGTTGCCTCTACAGTGATTCCCGCTTTTGATTACATGTGTATGAAGGATCAGTGTTACCTCCTCTACGAGCAGCAAGCAACTGGATGCATAGCCACAGTATTTACACAAATAATTTGTACCTACATACACATGCATACCTATTTCTATAATACACAGAAAATGTCAGTGGCTGAAGATGAGCTACAAAGCGGAAACTAATGAAATGAAAAGCTTATAAAAGAAATAAATCCTGATCCACACTGGAGAGAATTAAAGGAGAAATCTCATCGCAAAACTCACAACTCCAAACCGCTCCTAAGCAAAGGTTTAACATGGGCATCCTGACCAGTGGGAATAAGGAGTTACCATACAACAGCTCCATTATTCCCTTCAGCTCAAGGAAAGCATTCCCTACTTCCTGAAGCTCAAGCAAAGCATTTGAATGCCCTGCTATTAGCTGCACACATCAAATCACCAATGAAAAATACCTGTAAGGTGCAAAGGTAAATGTGGCTAAGGAAGGGTAACAGAAAGATAGAAACTAGAAAACTATCTAGAAATAACCTGCTGATTTGATGTGGGGACAAATAAAGACAAGTCAATTGATTCAACAAGCTTTGGTGACATTCTGAAGAGTTTGCAAAGCAGCAGTGTCAGACATTCTGCAAACATTATTTGTTTAAAAGATGCTTCAGAGACTTGAGTGCTCTCTGTGTATCAGGATCAAGTTTAAAAGCTATCTAACAGGCCAAACCTTGAACAGTTGGGTATCAGTATTGTATGATGAAAATCACTGTGGCTAAACAGATTCCCAGCTGCTGAAGGTCTGGACCACAGGGTGAAAGACTAGGAAATGGGTTATACTTAGCAACTTTGATGAGCAATTTAGGCCATGATAGGAATTACAGAGGGAAAAGAATAATTTTATCAATTATGTCTATTTTTAGATATTACACCACTTCAGATTCTATGGGATGCACAATCAGATGAACACTTGGAGAAATTTATTTTTCCCTGCTGTTCAACCTGTTTGATTTTTTTTTAAATTTCATCAAAATATTCATAATTATTTAGCTTCTCTCTGTACCATCCTTAGCAATTACTCTCCTTCTGTAGTGTTTATACTCTTCAAACTCTTGCAGATGAGCAGTTATCACACTTACGGTCAGGCCACTCAATAATATACATTTATTGCATTCTTTAATCTCTATGTCTATATTCTAAAATAATCACAGCCACTTGTTTTTACTTCCTGGTTTTCTTCCACCCTGGAAAAGACATGAAGTTGTCACCCCTGCTCTCTTGGGCATTGGGTTGTCATGTAGGCTGACACAACACTGTTTAGGATCAGGCAGCATTAGAAATTTATAATACAAATACCCTAATTCTCATTCTGACGGGGGGGTGGGGGTGTTTCTTACACACAGTCTCAAGTACTATTCACTTTACCACTATAAGACAGTGCCTTCATCATGTGGCAGTGACCCACCCTACCAGTTCTAAAGGACTGATAGTGAAATGGGCAGCGCTCAACTCAAGTAACAGTAACACAAGCTGCCTCTTGGTTATAACTTCTTGACATCTTTAAACACTTAACTTTAAGCTGTTTTCTTCCTCCTTGTTCCCTCATCGCCCCTCAGCTTCTTGGAGAGCTTCTTTCCTATATTTAATTTTTATTCTGCGTACTTTCTGTTTCAGATCATTACTGAAGATGGAAAGTATGGCAAGTTTCCTTAGTTTGCCATATTGACATTTATGCTAAGTGCTCATTCAGCCTATTTTTGAGAATGTCATATTGTCGATATTCCAGTCAATCTGAGTTAGCTTTTTCAAGCCAAGCTTTGAGGCAAATATTTTTAATGAAAAGAGCCATAGTCAAGTTATGCCACTTCCCTGTGCCTCACTGTTAACATGGAAACATCCTTTCTGAGATACTCTGAACCTCTTCAGTGAAAAGTCCCTATAAAAAGGCTAGAATAACAGTATTTTATCTGCTACCTACTATTTCTTTAATTTCTTAGAAAGAGTAGTTCAATTGCCTAAAAGTGCTTGTTCTTTATGAACCTCTCTTGGTTTCTGCCCATGATAGAATCATAGAGTCATAGAATCATCAGGTTGGAAGAGACCCACCGGATCATTGAGTCCATTCTTATCAAACACTAAACCATGTCCCTCAGGACCTCATCTACCCATGCCTTAAACACCTCCAGGGAAAGTGAATCAGCCACCTCCCTGGGCAGCATATTCCAATGCCCAATGACCCTTTTTGTGAAAAGTTCCTCCTAATCTCTAGNATTCGAGGAGCGGTCTCACTAGTGCCGAGTACAGAGGGAGAATAACCTCCCTGGACCTGCTGGTCACACCGTTTCTGATACAAGCCAGGATGCCATCAGCCTTCCTGGCCACCTGGGCTCACTGCTGGCTCATGCTCAGTCGGCTATCGACCAACACTCCCAGGTCCCTCTCCTCCTGGCAGCTTTCTAGACAGTCTTCTCCCAGTCTGTAGCTCTGCATAGGGTTGTTGTGCCCCAAGTGCAGGACCCGGCATTCGGCCGTGTTAAACCTCATGCCATTGATCCTCAAGCCATGATCTTTCTTCAAGTTTTTCTTTACCACTTCTTTGTTGCATACTGTTTAGACAGAGGGCAAAAGTATCAGTTTTAAATATAACCATGCTTTTTACTGGGTGTTTGGATTATTGTTAGGATCCCTCTCACTTCCTCTTCCCTGTCAAAGAGCTTTTCTCTCTATAGTGTATGGGAAGCCCTTCACAAAGTTGCATCAAGACTTCATTCCCTCTCCTGTTCTCTGCAGACATGGTGGAAGGATCTGGCCTACGCTTCTCTTGCTTTGGGAACTGAGTGCTGCTTACTAACAGTGGCCAAGTCTTTACATCACCCATTTACAGCTAGCGTCACCGGTTCGAAAAGGGATGAAGAGCACGTAAGCCTGAGCACCCTTGTTCAAAAAGTCAGGGTCAACAACTTCAGCTCAAATAATGGTCATGCCCTTTGAGGACAGCCCTGAGTTAGAGGTCTGATATGTCAAAAGCAGACTCTGCATCTGGTTGCATTAGAGCTGCAGAGCAGGGCTACACTGGCTGCAGAACCAGCTCCAGCACCTCCAAAGATTTCCTGCCTGCACTGCATCCTACACACAAAAGCCTCACTGCTAGTACACAAGTGTCATGGATTGCATGGGTGGCTCCAGACTCATCATGGAAGGAAAACACTCTGGTTAATAAGAAAAAAAAAACAAAAAATGGAAAAACAGAGGTGTCAACAGGCAGAAGCATGCAAATGTACAAGCACACAAAGCAGCCCATGGCATTAGCAAAGTTTATTCTGCATACAAACAGCACAAAAGTAAACTCTTCTGGGTGGTTTGCATTTGTACATCATCTGTCTGAAGCGCTTGACACCACAGGGTCTCAGTCTCTGACTGAGCATTTTTGGTATTGCTGTACATAAATACAACAGTCATCACTTTCTCCAGCCTCCAGTCCAGGTGGACCAGAGAAAATCACATTACCTGCTTTGCACAGCCATATCCTTCAAGTTGGCGATTAGGGAATATGGTGGGAGAAAATGCAGAATAAGGTAAAGCACAACCCTATATACGAGAGAAGTGTGAAAGGACCATTATTCTGTATCCTTCGGTGGATGAGGGGCACTAAAGAGGAGATCACTATATTTACATTCTTCTCTTTACATCCTAGAAGAGAAGTCTAAGGTGCTTCAAGGAGACAACAGGAGACAGAAAAGGGGAAAAATGGCCAAACGATGACAAGGCTCACAGACCACTATTCCCTGCCACATGGCTAACTACTACAAGAGGTTATGGACACCAGAAGTTTCAATGGCCTCAAAGGGAAAGTCACAGCAGAGAAATTCAGTAAGGTTCCAAATGTGTAGAAACCACTTACAGACCAGGAAATTTCTGGACTGAAAATTATGGGAAGTTGAAAGAGTGCCTGGGGTCAAAATGAGAGGAGAATCACCTGCCATGTTCCTACATTAAGTCCTGGGCATCTGCTTTTGGTGACTGCTTGGAAAAAAAACCTAGGGTACACCAGGTTATACTAAAAGATACCAGCATGTACCTTGATGTTCTGCATTCTTCTGGCATGTTCCCTAAGGCAATGCTGCAAACTCCTTCTCCTGACCCTCAGAGAGCACCTCACCAAAAGTAGTGCCCGAGCTGTGGGACTTCAGCCCATACATCTCTGCAGCATGAGCATTAAGACTTCCCAGCCCGGAAATGACCACCTTTCAAGCTGTATGTTTGAACAATATGCTGCACAAAAGCAGGCTTTTGTCTACAAGCTAAACTCAAGCACATGGTAGCGATAAAAATATGATGTTTGTCGCCTGCCCAACAAGATGCAAGCCTCTCTTCTGGATTTCTGTGTGGAGCTCTGACAGAATTTGGTTATATGAAAATGGGGAGTTTGTGGGGGCACATTTACCAGACATTCACTGTTCAGCAGAAGAAGAGGGACAGAATCACCAAGTTGGAAAAGACCCACTGGATCATCAAGTCCAACCATTCCTATCAGATGACCAGGGCCACCCCTCCTGCCTACAACTGTCCTCAGTCCCCCTCCTGGCAATCTTGGAGCTTTTCCAATGCACTAAGCATCAGTTTCCAGCCAGTGAAGTGTCTGATGCACTACTAAATGCAGTGGCACTCAGAGAGATACAGTAAACCTCCATATGGAAAAGCCATTTGACACAAAGGGTGGAGGTCAAAAGTTTAAATGTTTGTGACAGATGACAGCAGTCTTTTTCTGGTCAGTAACATCAAAGGATCTGCCAGCTCTTAATGCTACTATTGTTACTTGTTGGGATCCCATTGAAATTCTAGCATATTTATTGCACTCCAGGAGCATAAGGACTTTTTATTTGTTTTAATCTCTATGCTGAACCCAAGGAGACTGAAGTGTTGTGACTCCCTTTGCTCCTGAGGAGAATGCATGGGGAAACAATGCCAGAGGATGCAGCATTGTAGTCCCAATCAACTTTGTGCTTTTTTCCCCATCAAAAAATATAAATGATGGATGGAAACATATGGTCTTTATTGGACAGGCCTGGAAATCTCTGCTCCTGAACTCCCCAAATAACTGTTTTTAATTGTTTTGTGCAATGGCAGGGAGTGAAAAGCATTCTCCACCATCAAGATATCTGTTTTGCCAGTCATTGTTGAGAAATGTGCCGCAGCTGACTAATGCTCCCATTAGGCACAACAGTGGTGGAGCTGGGAACAGCAGTAAGGTCCTCCAAGATGAATTGTAATGCCATAACCACAAAGAGTATCACTTCTCCCAGCCCTCCTTTGCTCTCTGAACTTTTGCTTGTGGTTAGGCAGAAACTTATTACCAGAGCTCTGCAGTGCATGTTCCAAGCATTGTATCAGCCATCGATAGCTCGTGCCTTGCCAGGAGCAGAATCCAAGTTCATTTGTTACTACCTTCCTCAGATTCCTGTTCCCCTCTCCACAATGAGGATTAGCAGTTTAAGTTATGTTGCTGACCTCCATCTGGCTAGGCAGAAACAGATGTCTGCGCACTCAGGCACGATCTTATTTCAAAGTGGGGACTCTGGGTTACTAATGACGTTATAAAGGCAATAGCATATGTTGGCTCTCAACAGTCCATTGTCTAATTGGGATGGTTTTAATCAAATATGAATGTACCCAAGTTTTCGCAGCTAATGAATAGATCCCCCTTTTAAATAACAACAGTAATTCTGAGCTCTCCATTGAGGCGGCATCCCAAGGAATGCCTACATAAGCAGCAGTCATCACCTAAGAGCTGTAAGAGACTGCAGCAACATCCGCTGCAGTCTGGTTCCTTACTCAAACAGCTCCCAACTGCCCTTCCCAGAGGTAAGCTGCAGCCAAATTGTTTTCCTTCACTTCACAAACCAGATACCCACGGCTTATTTGAACAGCCCAAAAGTTTACTTTAGTCTCTGTTTAAATACCTTCTACCACATATTTCAAACAAACAGTTCACTTCATTAGAAATGCAAACAGCACAGCCGCAGAATACGAGCACTTGAGGAGAACCACATCGGACAGAGAAATCCTCTGCCCCTGTGTAAATATTGCCTGCTCTGCAGCTCCAGGCAGCATCCGCCTGCAATGCCACTTCAAAAGCCCTTCCACAAATACTTCACATGTCTGTTTGTAAGTAAATGATAACCCTGAAGAGATTATCTGCTGGGCTGAGAGCCCCGATGGCAATCGCTACCGCTGCACAGGCAAAGAAAGAAAATCCAAAACATTTGCTGCCAGCCCCTGAGTGAGTTATGGAACTATAATAAAGTCAGTGGCAGTTTAGTAACATCAGCTAAACCTGTTAAACTGGAAAAGCAGTGCTGCTTTGGTAAACTGCTCTGGCGTATTTGGCTCCACAAGGGAAGCAAGTTTTACCCCTAGCAATGGTAAAGTTACTGCACTTCCATAATTATTTAGCTGATACCTTAAATTGGCATGCAGCAGAGTTATACAGAAGAGCAAGAAAGCTGCACAGCCAACAAATCACCAGATAAAGCACTAATCTATATCTTTCTGGACAAAACACATACAACGATTCATCAAATATCTCAGCAGAACAAGACATGGTCTCAAGTCCTAGAAATGAGTATGAAAGGAGAAGGGAGAAAAAAAGACAACTGGACACAGCGAGGAGTTGTGATGAAAGCAGTTAATGCTGAGGCTCCTGTCCCCTGTCCTCCTTTCTGCATGCACATGCAGCTTCTGGAGACACGACTGAGCAGGTAATGCACTCTTGAGAGAGCAAAGCAACTCAGAAACAGTCTGCTGTTACTCCCTTCTGTTTTTACTGCTTTGTGCCAACGGAAATTTTTTTATCAAAATATTAGCTCTGCATTTTTGAGGGAAAGGGCACAAAGCAGCTCTTTACAGGTAAGGGCATTCTGACTATGTCCATCACTACCACTATCAGATCAATCACAGCAAGCTGTTGCGACAGTAGCTCTTGGCATCAGTCATAAAGCACAGATACATAGTATGCCCAGAACATTAGCATAACCTTAAAAATTAAATTAACAACTATTCATATGTTCTTAAATACATTCTCAGGCAAAAAGAAACAATCAAAATCTAAAAATCCTTCAGAAAGGTAATAAACAGGGATTGACTGCACTTGTCTCTAGGGCAAGAGTGCTGAAGTTATTCCAACTATCATATGAAGAGGAAAGGAAAAAAATGACATTTTTATAAGGAGGAGCCAAGCATTGTCATGTATGGACATTAAGGTTAGGACACCTCAGCAACCGTAACTTTAACCTTGCAGTGACTCAAAATATAATTTTTGGTTATTTTCATTCTTAGGGTGAAACTAAGGCCCACAAACTTAATGACTGTTTTATCACTAATTTCAGTGGAGTCAGTGTAGCCAGCTCCTGTGATTTTACCAAGACTCTTATTTTTCTTTCCAGGTTTGTTTGTTTTTTTTTTTTTCTTAAAGTTCCAGTCAAGTCACTAAGGAAGAAACTCAGCTTTCACTTAAAAAAACAAACAAAAACAATCAAAACACCCACACATATGTTTCCAGCTGTTATGGTCGCTAAGAAAAGCTGGAAAATGAGAAACTCAAGGTTTTATAACCTGTGAGCAAGTAAAAAGTTCCAACAAAACCACACATGTGCAGGTATGCAGGTACAGGAGATTTCAGTAGGCATGTGTTTTGGATGCTTACATATACGAAGTTATGATTCTGAACACCTATATATTCAGGGATGGCAGGACACTACATCTGTGTTACTGCAGGTTGGTCACATATCAATGATTTCTTTATTTGACTACATAGATGCTTCCTGTACAAAGGGTAATTTTTGTCCTCTCTATTATAAGAAGTGGAGGATTCTTGTGTCCTGCTTTATGACTGTAATCTGGGTTTATGAATACTGTTTACTAGAAAGATGTGAGGTAGAAAGATTCTTTCTAAGCATTCTAGTGGAAAGGCTGAATTTAAGTTTGAAGTGGAAAGAAATCTCCTAAGTTTCAGCATGAACTAGAGAAAACAACAGCCTTATTCACCTCTTTGAGGGACCATGATAATACAAGCAATAAATTTACTATTATTATTACAACTGATAACACAAGCTCTGCTCATGGAACTGAAATATCTTTTAAACTAGTTCTTGGAGAGCTGATAATATTAACCTCTAGGTGCTGGGAGTTGGGGATTTCCCAGCATACCAGGCTGGTTGACTTACTGATACTAAAAATAGAAATCTAAACCCTGCTGCTCTTGTGGGCTATGTATAAACAATACATTTTTTTTTCCACACAACTCTGATCCATTCAGAAGGGTAAGGGGAAAAAAAATCCATTTCTTTCAAGATGTTTCTGGCCTGAGGCTTTTCTAATACAAAAAACGGAAAAACAATGTATTTTTTATTATGCCATTCCCCAATCTTCAATTTGAAACAGACCACTTCTGTAGAAATTTTTTACAACATTCCAGTGAGTCTTCTGTTGCAGTTCTTTGTTCCCTAGCACATTCAGTTACTAGGTGAAATTTGCCTAGCCATTCTCCTTAAAGTATCTGTAATAGGAATAACTGTTAAGTTGTACACAACTTAACAACATTGTCTATTCCTTTGTTTCATGTATTTATTTCATATATTATTAATAGCAAAACAAGAAAAATCTTCATGTACAAGTCCCAATACTACCTTCTGTTTGACTATCCTAATCAATGAGGAGAAGCACCAGCCTACCCTGGTGTTTAAAAGACACCTCATCAACAGAGTTTCTGGAGTGATCTCACTCAGCTTTTACAAGAAGCTATGCCTACCCAAACAGCATGTGGTTTGGTTGGGTTGGTGGTCTAAGGTACTGGAATTAATCTAAGCTCCATCTCAGGCACCAGCCAACAGACTACAGCTTTCTGTCCAAATCCAGTACGTCCTCTTGTCACAAATGTACAAGGTCTGCAGAAGAATCAGTTCAGAGAAGAGGAAATCATGCACCCTCTGACCCATAAACGCAGAGAAGAGTCCTAGGAACACAAAAAAGTGTCACCTTGTTTTTCTTTGCAAGTGTTATTTTTGCTCCTTTCTCTACTTGAGCAGTCTGCAATTAGTTTCATTTCACCTACCTATACTGCAGCGAACACCTCGAATGAGCTAAACAGAACAACTCATATAAGCATTTTATGATTGTACTTTAAAGAATGAAATATATAACAGACATTGACTGAAGAAATCCAGGTCTGTGTTTCAGCTCCACAAGAGATCACCATGGCTTGTCTTTTCCAAGTGTTTAACTTGGGGTGACATGTCTTTGTTAAAAATGACCTCTCACTTGATGCCCAAGCCCAGGGTCATCCTCGAGAGACTCTCAATCATGCCTGAGTTCAGCAGCCTTCTTGATAGAGGAATCTGAAGAAGTGGCACCAACAATAACCTGTGCTCCTAGATTCCTATTGGTGACATTTTCTCATTAGTCAAAACGAGATGGCAACACTTCACCGATGTTTACAATAATGGTAGCACAAGCTGCCTTTCAGTGTAGACGAAGAGCAAATAAGAGGGGCTTGTTCCTTTCTCATGTGCAAACACAATCAAGGCTATAAAGCAGGAGCAAGGATATCTAGCACTTTCTTCAATTCACCAAAACAGATCTCCAGAATTTACTGCATAAGTCCCAAATAGTTAAAGCAGGTGAGAGCTGAAAAGCTCTCTCTTAGAGGGCTGCAGATTCATTAGTATTTCATGGGTAAACATGGGGGGACTCAACAACAAGAGACAATCATCAACAACAAACCTTGAACTGGGACTTGGAGAATAATCCTATGATGAGGTACAGTAGTAACTGAGACCAACAGAAAATGTTTAAAAGAACTAGCAAATACCACCGTCTCCTGCACACAGAAGGCAGGTCTGTTCTGACAGAAATCTAAGGTCCTACTTCCTTAAGCAACCAAGCTATAAGTTCCATTCCATGCAGACGGGCATGAAAATCCTCCAGAGAAGAGGTACATGCCTTTCTACCCCTCTCATCAGTAAGATTTTGGGAAGGTCAAAGTGAGGCAGCAACAAGTAGAACTCAACAGAGCTGAAAGTCAACACTTGAGCACTGGGTAGGCCCTCATGGTTGACTCAGGGAGGGCTGAGACATTGTGCCAGGCACATGCAGAGACTTCTTGGCCGAGTGGGAAAGCAATTTTCAAGATGAAAAGCTCCCTTTGGCTGCCTTTGCTTCCGGCATTCAAACCTATTTGTATCTGATTACAGATCTGGCGTAGAATTTGCTTTTTGAAAGAAAATTCAAGGCAGAGTCTCCTTATCAGACACAGGCTTAGAGAGAAAACAAGAGCTTCATGCTCCCTCCTCTTCCCCTCCTGAGCTCCACAAAACAGGACAGGGGTCAGGGTGGGCACAAACTCTCAGTAAATAATCTCCAGGTAAATTCATTCTTAACTGAAGCACTTGGCTCATGGGTGGATGGTGTTCCTCCTGCACACGTGAGCTCAGCAGAGACACATCCCTGACTAGGAGTTGTGTGCCTTGAGCAGAGTGAAACTCCTTGTTCCCTGGTGCTGAGCTGGTGGGCAACAAGTGTGAAGACCATGCTAAAATTAAGCTACGTTTAGGGGAAATGCATAACTCCTGATTTGTATACATGGTAAGACTGAAACGAGTCTGTTTGACTTAGATAAACCCAGCAAACTATGCAATAGACTCAATGCAAAGACTATTTGGGAGCCTGACAGAAGTCTGGCAGAAGAACGAATTTAACCAACCCAAAACAGCCTTGTCATGTGCTGCACTGTGTATTCTGTTCTTTAAGGAAAGTATTTCTACCAGGACCATGGACATCTGGTATACATATGGAGCAGCCCAATGAGGCTTTGCCCTGAAAGTGGGAGATGTGCCTGGCACATGCAGACATCAGAAAACAGCAAAGCTTTCCTGAGGCCTGGGAGCTGTGCCTTCCATGCATGAGCCACATGATGACCTGATACACTCTCAGAGCCCTGAAATGACAAGGACAGCTAACCTATCTCAGAGATTACCCTGTGCAGCCACAGAAAGAGGCCACAGCCTCCCTCCTCTGACCTGGCAACCCTACTTTCCCGTTTTCTCACCACAGATCCCTTCTATTGCTCATACAGCTAGTGCAGTGGAGTGGCATGAGAAGCCTGGAGCCACTGATCCCAACAAGTGAAGCCATGCTTGCACTGTTATCTGCCCAGTCAGGTTTACAAGGTCCCAGCAGGAGCAGAGCCTGGCTGATGTTGTGCCCATCTACAAGAAGGGTCGCAGGGAGGATCCAAGGAACTACAGGCCTGTCAGTCTGACCTCAGTGCCAGGGAAAGTCATGGAACAGGTGATCTTGAGTGCTATCATGAAGCACTTGCAAGAGAACCGGGTGATCAGGCCCAGCCAACATGGGTTTACAAA